>JAQQSK010001274.1:0-377746 GCA_028658325.1 Potorous gilbertii
GGGAGAGGAAAAAAAAAAACCATGAAGTTTACTCTCATCACATTTGACTAAAGGAAGGAATAAAATCCACAATCATTTTGGTATGAAAACCTATCTTACAACACAGAAAATTGGGGGAGAAGGAGATAAGCAGGGTGGGGGGGGATGATAGAAGGGAGGGCAATGTGGTCAATTCTTTTTAAGGAATTCACTTCAGTGGATTTTTGTGCCTCTTTTACCATTTGGCCTATTCTGTTTTTTAAGGTTTCATTTTCTTTAATATTTTTTGTGTCTCCTTTACCAAGCTGTTGACTCTATTGTTCTTGTATCACTCTCATTTCTTTTCCCAATTTTTCCTCTATCTCTCTTATTTTATTTTTAAAATCTTTATTGAGATCTTCCAGGAATTCTTTTTGGGCCTGAGAGCAATTTGCATTTTTCCTTGAGGTTTTGGATGTAGCAGTTTTAACTTTATTGTCTTCCTCTGAGTTTGTATTTTGATCTTCCCTGTCACTATAGTAACTTTCTGTAATCAGGTTCTGTGTGTGCGTGTGTGTGTGTGTATGTGTATGATTTGCTCATTTTCTAGCATATTTCTTGACTTTTAAGTTTATGTTAAAGTTAAATTCTAATTCCAGGGCACAGGAGGCATTGTCTCAAGCTTTAGGTTTTTGTGCAGCTGTTTTCAGAACTAGTTCTAGGGATCTGTAAGTTTTCAGTTCTTCCAAGGTTGTATGACCTAAGGAGAGGTATGTTTACAACTCTCCTGGCTTTTGTTTTGGCCTGTGAGCAACCATGAGGACTTTTTTCTGCTCTGTAACTGTGATCAGGATCCCTGTTCTCCTGTGACCACAAGCTCTGGGGCACTAATGCTCCTCATCACCCTGGGACTCTGACCTGTGTCCACATATGGAAAATGCAACAGAAACCTATACCTGTTACCAGCAAAGGGACCCCATCATCTCCTTCTGGTCAGTTGTCCAAACCCTTCACTATCTCTGGGTTGAGAGCTCTGGAAGCTATTGCTGCTAATGATGATTCAGTCTCCCCTCGAAGACCTGCTGCTGTCTTGCACCCAGCTTGGGGCCTTGCTACTTGTTTATACTAGGGCAACCTGTACTGGGCTGTGCTCTACTCTCACTCCAATGCAACAGACTATTTCTGCCCATATTCTAAGTTATCTTGGACTGGAAAATTTGTTCCATCCCATCCATTTGTTGGTTTTCTCACTTCAGAATTCATTTTGAGGTATTATTTTAAAGTTATTAAGAGGGGAATTTGAGAGAGTTCAAGTGAGTCCCTACTTTTTCTCTCCCACATTCAGCATTCATTTCTTTAAGACTAAATTTTATTGATATTTTTCTCCTTTATATCACTTATATTTCCCAAAATATCATTCCCTTAACCCATTTCAGAGAACCTTATTTGGTAACAAAGAATTTTGAAAGAAAAGAAGTTTGGCAAAATTAACCAACATGCTAAAATGTTTGGTTCCCTATTCAGGATTCCATTTCTTTAGTCCTTTATTTCTAAAAGTAGTGGAGGGAAGTGCTCTCTCATATCTCTTTTTGAGTTTGGAGTTGGCTCTAAAGCCAGAACTCTTGTAATTCAGGTTCAATATTGGAATGAATTGGGATGCTCAAAAGTCAAGGAATAGTTAACAAAAAAACGATTTACTTTTCCCTAACCCAGAAAGGACAAGGAATAAGGATACAGTAGCTTTTAACTTCTCTCAACATATCCCTGCTCAAATTCATATGGAATGAGTCTATTCGTCAAGACAGGATATGGTGAAGGACATGGTTACCTGGTCTTCTGAATTCCATGAAGTCAGAGGACTCCAAATTTCACGAGGCTAGGACTTTATATTCTTAGGAGACCAGGAACCTGGATCACAGAAGCTGGAGTCAATGAGGTCTCTGTCTCCTTTTAGGGAAAACCAATACTTCTTACTAGAAGGAAAAAGGAATGAGTCTAACCCACATTGTTTTGGAAACATTGCTGAATATTAGTCCTATCACAAGGACCAAGCTTGTTCCGTATAATTCTGAAGCATTCAATTTCAATTGTTTTGTGGTGGTTGTTCTTTCGATCTATACTGTCACAATTATTGGTTTTGTTTATTTATTTGCATCAGTGAATATAAGTCTGCACCATACATATCATTTCTGCACAATAATATTCCATTGCATTCCTGTTCTACAATGTTTTAACTATTTTTCAGTAAATGGGCATCTACTTTATTTTCAATTCTTTGTAACTACAAAAAAAGTGCAGCTATAAATATTTCAGTATATATGGAGCCTTTTGTTTTATCATTGACCTTTTTGAGTATGCCTAGCAATAAGATTCTTGGATCCAAAAGGTATGGACATTTTAATCACTTTCTTCTCTTTTTTTTCAATTAACTAGCATATATTCTCTCTCCCTCCCACTATCCTCCCTCAACCCAACAGAACAGAAAAAGAAAAGTAAAAAATCCTTTATAGATAATATGCATAGTCAAGCAAAGTAAATCCCCACATTGACCATGCTCAAAAATATTAAGTATCATTTTGCAACTTGAGTCTATCACCTCTCTGTCTGGAGATGGGTAGTATGCAATATCATTAATCCTTTCACTCTGCATCAGTTTACACAAATCTTCCCAGTGTGCTCTGAAACATCCCTTTCATCATTTCATCCAGCACAATAGTATTCTATTACATTCACATACTGTCATCTTTCTAGTCATTTACCAGATGATTATTTTACTTACCTTCTTAACATATTTCCAGATTATTTTCCAGAATGGTTGGATCAACCATAGCTTCACCATAATCTTCCAACATTGACTTCCTTTTATCATCTTTATCAGTTTCCTGGCTGTGAGTTGGTTTGATTTGAATTTCTCTTAGTATAAGAAATTTGGGGCAACTTCCTCATGTTATTAATAATTTGTAGGGTTTGGATTTTTTTTTTTGGAACTCATATCCTTTAACTACTTGCCTATTGGAGAATATACCATTCATTTATATACTGTTGTAGGAAACAAAATTCTTATTTGTTCCTCCACAAAAGCCCTATGAGATGGGTAATATAAATATTTTGTTCCCATTTTAGAGATGAGCAAAGTGAATCTCACAGAGGCTGACTGCTAAAGGTCACAATGACATTTGAGGCCTTCTACAAACTGATACCAGCCTACTTTTCCAGACTTGTGTTGTATTATTTCCCTTAAAAAAGACTATATTTTGGTCATTCTGGATTACTCTCCTCACATGCTGTCAACTCATACTTTGATACCCAACTCCTTGTCTTTGCTTAGCTGGTTCCCTATGCCTGGAATACCCTCCCTCCCTCCCTCCCTCCTCCTTTTCACCTGCTGAATGACTACCCATCCTTTATCTTGTTCAGTTCCTGTCTATTACATGAAACTAACTCATTCTCTCCCACCAGTATTTTCAATGCCTTCTTCCCTCAGATTTCACAAAGTACTTCATTTTGCACATCTTTAAGGTATGTGTAATGGAATAAGAAGTATTACAGTGATTTCTGTGTATTGTTCTCTCTACTATTCTGTAAGTTTCATTGACGACAGGAAATATATCTTAGCTAAACTGTTTTATTTTCCCTTTGTACATAGTAGGCATTTAATAAATGTGTTGAATGTATACATAAGTGGATGAATGAAGTGGTGGAACTCAGTTCTCTTAATTCCAAGTTCTGTGTTTTCTTCACTGTCTTAGTTGGAATACCTTCTTTTCCCCTCTTTGTCTGGGAAGTTCTCATCCATCCTTTAAAGAAGCAGTTCTTAATCTGGGATCCATAATAGATTACAAGTGGTCTGTGATTTTGTATTTTTTACTATCTTGACAAGTCTACTTCAATATAATTGGTTTCCTTTAAAAATACTTTATAATATGTTTTGTTTTATGTGTTTAAAAATTATTCTAAGAAGGGATCCATAGGTTTTACCAAACAGTCAGAGGGGTCCATTGCACTAAAAAAAAGATAAAGATACTCCTGATCCAAGTAATATCTGAGGTCCTTGCCAACTCTGCTTTTCTAAAATTTTATTATAGAATCTTAGATCATACATTAAGACCTGAGAGAGATATCAGAAGTCATTGGGTTCAATGCTTCCCATTTTACAGATAAGGAAACTGAGACCCAGAGAGGCTAAATGATTTGCCCAAGGTCACACAGATGATAAATAGCAGAGCCAAGATTTGAATCAGAACCTCTGATTCTGTGTTGAAACATTCCCAAGTAAGTGGAAAGACAGGTGGGGTGGCTACAAGTGGATCTAGTCAGAGCTGGAGGCTAAAGGGGAAGGAGAGAGATTATTAGAGCCAGGCATCTAGATAGCTTTCTATTTCTCCTTTCTCAAGAAGAGCAATGGCATCCTTTGCCTCATTCTCATGGAAAGCTCAGGCTATTCCATTCTGTTCCATGAATTATTAATATCCTGCCTAATATTCTAGTCTTTAAGTGCTTCCCAAAGGCAGAGAAGTTCACAAGATTCTTTAGGAAAGCAGTGGAGACTATAACTCCACCCTAGAGTGAAATCCAGAAATGAGATAAGGATTGTCATAAATAGAGTGGTCTCCTCTAGGACTTGGGGTAGAAGGTCCTGAAGTATAGCCCTTTCATATAATGTAGGTCTGTACTTCTCTAGGCTTCATTTTCCTCCAATCTAGTCCAACCCAGAAGGCATCTCCTGAGTCCCTACTAAATGCCAGGCATTGTATTGGTGCTGGGAAAATCATCAAGGGGCTTGCTTTCTACTGGGGGCAGGTAGAAAAGATGGTGTTACAACATGTAAAGCATAAACAAAATAAATTGGGAAGGAGTAAGTATATTAACAACCAGGCGGATCAAGAAAGGCTTCATGAAAGAGAAATCATTTGAGCTAATCCTGGAAGGAAGCTAAGCATTGTAAGAGGAAGAGGTAAGGAACTACTTCACGGGGTTATTGGAAGGGAGGATCAAATGAGATAATGCAAAACACTTTGTATCAATAAAGCATTGTATTAATGTAAGCTGTTATGATTTCTGTGCCAATATTGCTGGTTTGGCTTAGCCCTAAAAGGTTTAGAGCAGAAAGAGACCTTAGAGACCAGATCATCCAACTCTGTCATTTTTCAGAGGAAGAAACTGAACCCCACAGAGAGGAAAGAATTTGTTCAAGGTCACATAAGTGAGCTGGGCCTCCAACCTGAGTTTCCACCCTCCCAAACTAGTGTCCTCTCATGGGAGTCTCAAGCAGTCAATCAGTAAGCATTTATTAAGTACCTAATATGTGTCAGGCACTGTGCTAAGTCACTACTAGGGGAAGCCTCATTTAGGATCAGTTTCCCCCTTTCTTTTTGAAGATTGTTGAGCACCTGAAGAAGTTATGAGGGCTGCTCTCCAACCCAGAGGAAGTTGTAACCTCTTCCCTGATAAAGGGTAATCCTGTCCACAAATTGGAAACAATTGGCCTTCTTTTAAGAGTATTGGGAGAGAGCTGGGCTCAGTGTGAGGGAAGAAACAGTAACGTCCTGGCACTTGGAAGAGAAAAGATCCTAGTTTCTGAAGAACGCTTCTGTGATCATGGGAATGGAAGCCCGAAGTCTGCCTTTCAAGTTCATTGATGCGTATTAACATTTCGAAGAAGTCCCTTCCTTTGAAGTATATTAACAATTCATTCTTGCAGTTCTTTAACCCAAGGCTGGATGATAGTGAAGTTCCTCAGATTTCGTAATAATCCTTGGAGACATTTTGACATTCAGATTGTCACTGCCAGCGTGGGCTGCGATGGAATTAATTGACATGGATGAAACCCTCAATTTCTGAGGGCTGTGTAATAAAATAAAGGTTATTGTATTATTGCTAATTCTACCACTAATGATAAAAGTGTTAAGGATTGTAACCACAATATGGTATTAATAACAGGGGCTTAACTTTATTTCTTCGGAAAACCTCACCAACTGAAGGGAATGCAGTTCTGTTGGCTGTAAAGTAAATTTTTGCAAATCAAAACCTATTTTTCCAATTGAATTCACTGTAAAATGGGAAGAAGCTATATTTCCCTAAGGGAAAAATCCTCAATAGCCAGAATTGAAAACCCTTGGCAAGGAGGTGATTAAGATTTTGCCACACAAGCCCATAATATGATGGATTCTGTAGAGATGGAAAGGCTTTTGTCAATTCCTTCTGCTCTGGGATCTCCCTTGTATTAATCACCTCCTCACCACCCACATCTGACTCCAGTCCTCAGACCGCTACAATTTCTTTTATGTTAGAGAAGAGGACAGAAGAAAGAGGCAAGCCTAGCTTAATAGGAAAAGGAAAGGAAATCGGAGTCAGGGAAGACCTTGGTTCAAAGCCTTGCTCTACTAATTACTAAGTCTATGATCCTAACCAAGAAACTTAGTTACTGTGAGCTTCATCTTCCTCATCTGTAAAATGGGGATAATAACTTTAGTACTACATCCCAAGGGTATATGATGAGGAAAGTACTTAGCAAGATACCATATAAATCTGAGTTATCAATAAAATGAAATCTTAGAACCGATAGGGATCCCAAGAAATCATGTAGTCTAGTGGTGTCAAACTAAAAAAAGAATGGGGGTCACTAAACTATACAAAAGAATCTCTTCAGGTCACATATTGACCTAGAAAACCACATATTAATATTATCTATCTTTTTAAAATTTTGTAAAATATTTCCCAATTACATTTTAATCTGGTTCAGACCACACTCAGGGATGTTGTGGGTCATATGCGGCCCTTGGGCTACATGTATTATGCCTCTGATTGAGTCCATCCTGTTCCTCTCCCCATTTCCTGACAATGCCTAGATAGGAGTAGTGACTTGTCCAAGAGCATACAATTCAAGGCAGAACCAGGACTTGAGCTCAGGTTCTGGCTTCATACCCATACTCCTGTAATTCTTCTCTCCTCCTTCTTTGATCAGGATATTTGAAGTGTCAGATAAGGATAGTAGGCTGTTCTAAACTAGGTATCAGCAGACCTAGATTTTGGTACCTGCTCTGCAGCTATCCATGGTGCAACCTTAAACAAGTCCCAATTCTTCTGTGCCTTAGTCTTCTCCTTTACAAAATGAGTTAATAACATTTGCCTTGAAGCAAGATATAATGAGATAATGATACCAAATACTATATACCAGCTCAAATGACCTTAATTTTTAATAGTCACATTCTGTAAAATGAAGCAGTTACCCACTTTATCAATACTATATATTGATGAATATCACTCATGAGAAAAAATTCCATCCACCTCCTAAGAGAGAACTGACAAATTCAGAGTACAGATCGAGGCAAACTTTTTCCATTTACTGTATTTTTCTTGTTTGTTTGCCTTGTGTTATTTTTTGCAACATGGCTAATATGGAAATATGTTTTACATGATTTCACATGTATAATTGATATTATATTGCTTGCTTTCTCAATAAGTGTAGGAAAGACTGAAGGGAGGCAGATACTTTGAAACTCAAAGTTTTTAAAAAATGAATGTTGAAATAAAGTTAGAAAAAAGAAGAAAATGAGAAGTCCCGTGTAAAAATCCTGATTCTGACTATGGAGCAGTGTCCTGTACACATAGTAGGTACTCTATAAGTGCTTGTTGATTATTGATGCAAACAATCTGGGGGAGTGGACTGGATGAGCAAGTCATTTAAGCTCTCAGTATCCTCAGACAAAATCTCTGAGGCAAGTTGAATCAGCAGACGGAGCTGAAGTTATTCATGCTAGTGAAATTATAAACCTGAATTAAACAAACATCATGTACATTTATGTGAAATGTTAAATATATTTGTGAATATTTGTGAAATCTATATTTGTGTACATGTATGTGAAATATATGTGGGAATGTTTGGCATCTTAAAATGAGTTTATTTAAGATGAATGACATGAGCATTCACTTTTCAAATAATCATAACTCTTTCATCAGTTTAAGAAGTTGCCCTTTAGGAACTTATCTTCCCTTTCTACACTATCTGGTGTACATCCCCTAGGGATGACACTGGCCCCTCATTGCCCCTCCTGGAGACTACTCTAGTTCTAGAGGTTCAAAAGTGTTTTGGAGAGGCCAATCAAACCATGCAGGACTTTCTTCAAGAGGAACCTGAAAATGCTGTGGACTCCCAAGTCCCTGGGATTCACAATTAATCTAGGGTCTGATTTTGGGACAAAAGCTAGGCAATGGCAAGGTGATGAACCATCTTTAGCACTCCACCCTCCTCTCTGGCATCCAATACTTACAGCTCTCTTCCTCAGTGTCTGCCTCTTCAGCTTAGTGAAATAACACAACAAATCTTAGAATACTCTTCATTATGCCAAAGGCAAACCAAGTTCTTTAAATTTGCTAGAAGCATTTCATCGGGGATGCAGCAAAGTGTTAAATTCAAAGGTCAATAAATGTTGATAAATAGCACCATTAAAAATGTGTGATTATGCTGACAATTGGTAACAGTAATCTTTCTACTTACCCGCCCACCCTTAATTCCCAGTGTTGTAACTATTTTTTATCTTATTTTTATTGATATCTATACTTTTTACATCACTTTTATTTCCAAATATCTCTCTCCCTCCTCCAACCCTACCCAGTAAGCCACTCATCCTTTGTAACAAAGGATAAAAAAGAAAGAGGAGGAAAAACAGCTCAGCAAAACCAACACATCAACTCAATTTGACAGCATGTACATATTCTACTGTAGCCCTCTCCCCTCACCCACCACACAAACACATACCTTTCAAAAGAAGGGAGGGAGTTAGGTTTTCTCTACTCCTTTTATAGCCACATTTGGCTCTAACAATTAATTACACAACATTAAGTTCCAGGGTGGTTTTTTTTTTGTTCTTTTCATTTATACTGTTGTTATTGTATATATTGTTGTCCTGTTTCTGCTTGGACTTATTTCACTCTTCATCAGTTCACATAAGCCTCTCAAGCTTCTCTGAATTCTTTGCATTCGTTGGTTTCTTTCAACACAATGGTATACTATTACATTCACATACTATAATTTGTTTATTTATCAATGGTTATCTATTTTGCTTCCAGTTCCTTGCCATTACTAAAAGTATACAACTGCTTTAAAAGGTCAACAATTCAGAATTAGGAAGTACCTCAGGGATCATTTAGTTCAACTGCCCTTATTTTAAAGATGGTGATTTCCAGATTCTATATATCCAGCCCTGACCTCTCTCCTGAGCCTTTTAGATTTCTCAAAATGGATCTTTCCGAGAGACCTCAAACCCAAACTGTCCAAAACAGAACTCATTCTCTTTTCCCCAAAATGCTTCCTTCTTATCAACTTTCCAATTATTGTCGGGGCACCACTTCCTTTTAGCTACCCAGGCTTAAAACCTTGGTGTCATCCTCAACTCCTCACTCTCACTTATCCCATGTATCCAAGATATTATTAAATCTTGTTGCTTTTACTTTCATATTTCTTGTATACATCCCTTTCTCTCTACTCAGATAGTCACCACCTAGTACAGAAAATAGTCACTTTTCACCTGCAAAAGTCCATTAGCTGGATTCCCTGCCTCCAGTCTCTCCCTACTTTAATCTGTCTTTCATTCAGCTGCCAAAGTGATTTTCCTAAAGTTCAGGTCTGACCATGTCACCCCTCCTACTCTATATCCAGTGGCTCCCCATTACATCTAAGTTCACATATAAATTCTTCTGTTTGGCATTTAAAGCTGTTCAAAATCTGGTTCCTTCCTACCTATCTGGTCTTCTCACACTTTACTCTTCTCTACAAGTTCTATGATCTGCTATACTTGTTTACTTGCTTTTGCTCACACTGTATGTATCTCCTGACTTCTTGCTTTTGAACAAGTGTTCTCCCTCCTCACCTCTTCCTTCAGCATTTCTAACCTCCCTCAAACTTTTATTTATCAGATCTCATTTTGTATAGGGGACTTTTCCATCTCCCTCACCCTTTCTCCCTGCTAGTTCCTCCCCTCTGAGATAACCTTCTATTTGTGCTGTATATGTTATAGACACAGTTATTTGCATGTTTTCTCCCCCAAACTTCCTGAGGCAGGAACTGGGTTTTGCCTTTCCTTGTGTACCTAGTGCTAAGCACAGTGACTGACCCATAGTAAATGCTTCGTAAATGTTGGTTGACTGATGGATTAACTGATTCATTAGTTTTATGCAAATGAGGTTGAATGAGATCAAATAAGGCCGTCTATTTAAAATAAAATGAAAGCCTTATAATTAAGTTTCCCCCAGATTGTCTGTACCATTAAAATGTGAGCCTGTTGAGGACAAGAACTGTGTTTTGCCTTTCTTTCTTTCCGCAGTATTTAGCACTGATTTTAAAATATATGTACATATTTTTCCACTGATAAGTAGTTTTTTCTCTCTTTCCCACATTACTTCCCCCCCACCACCACCATCACCACCATCACCAGAAAGAAAGAAAAAGACAAATGAAATTTCAAAAGAAATGTGACAAATATGCATAGTCAGGCAAACCAAATTCCCTCATTAGCCATCTCCCAAAATGTATGTTTCATTGTCTCAGGAGATGTGTAACTTGCTTCACCCTTGACCCTCTGCAACCACCTGTTCATTGCATTGATGAGAGTTCTTGGGTCTTTCAAAGTGGTTTTTTCTTGATAATCTTCACTCAAATTGTTCTCCAGGTTCTACTAATTTTATTCTGTATCAGTTTATATGTCTTCCCAAATTTCTCTGAAACTGTCTCAGTCATTTCTTAGAATGCAATAGTATACCATTACACTCATATGCTTCTCAACTGACTGACTGAGAAAAGTGAAGGGTGGAGAGACTTGCCCAGAGTCACAGAGCTAATAAGTAACTGACATTGTCAAGACTCAAGCTCTGACTCCAAATCCAGTGTACATTGCACTCTGCCACCTGTCTTTTATGTAACTCAAACAGACTCAGCACTCTGGGAACAGCCAATGAAAAATGTCAGTATTTTGTAAACTCACCCAAACCTGTAGTTTTTCTAGTTGGAGGTCTAACTGAATGTTGAATTTGAAATTTTAAAGCTTCAATCACTGAAAAATGTTGTAACTATTTCAAACAGGAAAATTGTATTCAGGATGGCCCTATTCATTTAACCTCAGAATAGCAAGAGATAGGCTCAAAATTTCCACAGCAAATGAAAATCATTTTAGGATTGAGATTGAATGTGGATAGTTACCATCTAGAGGAAAAAATGAACATTTTTAGGAGCAGATACTGGTTTTGATTCTATACTGGGCTTCTAACATATAGATAAAGATGTTGATTGTGACATGTAGCAATTGTTTTTATAGTTTTATTATTTTTCATAGGTTTTTTCCCCTCTTAGCAATCTTGCAAGGTAAGAGGCATGAATATTATTGACAGAAAAAGAAATTGAGGATCAGAAGAGTCCAGTATACTTAGCCTAAGATGACAGAACTAATAAAGAACAGGGCCAATACTTGAACCCACACGATACCATTCAATTCGATTCAAAAAACATTTAGTAAGATCCTACTATGTGCAAGGCACTGTGCTAAGTATACAAAATGAAGCAAAAGAGAGTCCCTGCCCTCCAGGAGCTTACTTAACTGGGGAGATGACATATAAACAAATATATACAAAGCAAACTAGGTACAGGATAAACAGGAAATAATTAACCAAAGTAACACTAGAATTAAGTGAGGTTGAAGAAAGTTTCTTGTGGAAGGTAGGATTTTAGTTGGGACTTAAAGGAAGCCAGGGAGGTCAGTAGTCCTCTCACAAAGTTTATACTCTTCTTTTCTCATGAAGGATTTCATTAGTTAGATAGAAAGCGTTTTATTACCCCTACTTTACAAGTAAAGAAATTGAGACCCCAAAAGATGCAATGATTTGTTCACAGTTGCACTGCTGATATTAGAGCTAAAACTCAAACCCTGACACTAAGTCAGGTAGAATTCAGGTTAGATTTAAAGAAGCTCCTGACTAGGAGGGTCATTGGATTCCACCATGAATTACCAAGGGAGATTTTCAAGACTCTAACTCTGATGATGTTTAATTAGTTGGTTTTCATTAGTTCTAGTCCTCTACAACTGTGAAGTATTTCTCTGGCATCTTCCCCTTTCCTCCCATCTCTTCTGCTCCCCATCCTTTCAAACTACCCCTACCTCCCAGAGTTCCAGGAAAATTGATCTGATAAATTAATTCACACTGAGATGTTAGGGATGTAATATCCTAACATTCCCAGGAGTATTTGCATTTTAAAAGAGGAACCTGTGGGGAGGAGAGGTTATTGCTTACCCCAAAGGAATGAATGAGATTTGGGGCACAAGCACAGGAAATATTTTCATAGAGAGGACATTTCCTACGACCTTTTAATCACACAATAGTTTGTATCAGTTACTCTGCCTACTCATAATAATAGAAGTGTGATAATTTCATTTTCATATTTAGCAAAAATTTGCCAAATACTAACATGTACAGGGCTATACGCTTTAAAAAAAAGGCATTTTGATATACTACAAAAATCTCCTTGCAATAAAGGAATGTGAGCCAGGACAGAACAGTCAGAGTACACTGTGTGCAAAATTAAAATCATACTATGTGTCCATGCCCCACTGATTTCTCTCCACTCCCTGTGTTTTTATCTAAATAGAATCAAATTTCTACATTTACATCTCCGGGTCTTAGAGGTAGCCAAGAGTTTTCTAAAGCTATGGCAGCATAGCATAAACTCTGATAGGTTCTACCAAGCTAGAAAAACTTCCAAAATGGGCTTTTGCTCTTCAAGGATCAGGCTAACTAAAAGTAGAAAGAGTTATTGAAAGTTTGACCATCAGATAATGAAGAGAATTTGCATATAAAAATATGGATCCTTGAGGAAGTAGCAAACATATGGTTTCATTATTTCATTGGACATCTAGACCTTCATGGTATAGAGGACAGAATGCTGTACTTAGGATCAGAAGGACCTAGGTCACTTCTCATCTTGTTCCTTAGGAGAAATGTGTCCACCAGAAAGTTGTTTAAGCTTTCTGAAACTCAGTTTTCTCATCTTTAAAATGAGGGAGGTTAGGATTTGGACTCTGTAGTTTCTAGGTCCCTTCTAGCTCTAAATTTATGATCCTTTGATGTTGACAAGGGCAGCCTGGGAAGAGTGATAAAAAGGAAGGATGATTGAGAAAAGAGGGAGGGGAGCCATGTCAACCAGTCTTAGTAGCTAATTAAAACCTTGGGTTGTTGTTTTTAATACTAGATGGTCACCCACATCCCTTTCCCCCCAAGGTTGTCTCCTTGAATTCTTACTGCTCCCATCGTGAGGATCAGTCTTTCTTCTATTTTCCAGATGCTAGAGTACTTCTCTCCTCTCCTCTGCTCCTCTCCTCTTCCCTCCCATCTCCATCTTTCTCTTCCCCTGGATCTGGGCCAAGATCCATCAGAATGGTAGGATATAAGGAGTGGGAAATAAGGAGGGAAAGGAAGATTCCTTGAGCTAATGACCTGGTCTTTGTTGATGCCAATTACCTTTTCAGTCTGCTGCAGGCAACAGAAACCAAGAGACTTCTGCAGCCCCATCAGAATATGGATCTGGTCGAGAAGTACATGGAACTTCTTCGTTCAGAATACAGCATTGCAGACAGAGAGGAGTGTGTGTCTGTCACTGAATAAATCTGAAACAGATTTCATCAAGGTAGAATGGAGCTTAGAAGCTGTGCTTGATGTCATGGAACAGAGAAAAAGGAAATGGGAGAGAGACCAACTGTGAATGCTTGGTGATTCCTGACTGTATGTGGTGTTTAAAGGACAAATCTTGATTTAGGCTATATATAGAAGTGGGCATTACAACAGGTCTTCTGCACTCTGTCCAGTAAGCCACCAAGCTGCCTTAATGATGAATAAAGTGCTGGACCCGGCCAGAGTTCCAGTCCTACCTCAGACACTCATTAGCTGTATGATCTAGGGCAAGTCACTCTTTCAGTCTCAGTTTCTTTCTCTATGAAATGGGGATAATAGGGGTAATAACAGAATCTACCTCCCAGGGTTGTTGTGAGAATCAAATGATTTAATGCACATAAAGTGTTTTGCAAACATTAAAGCAATACATAAAAGTTATTATTGGATCTGGTGAATTGGAAACTATGGTCCTGAATTGGAAGTATAGAGGAAAGACTAGCCTGACAGTCCTAAGCCAGGAATGCTCTGTAGGCATATCATCAGGGGATGGTGAGCTCATGCATCATCCCAAGTTGCAGGATTCAGTGTCCCAGAGTCCCTAGGGCTTGTTCTTTTCCTATGATCCCCTAATAACTTTTTTATCTCCCCTGGGTTGGAAAAGAAGCACAGGCAGAGGGTGGGAAATGTCATCATCACCACATCCACAGTTTCCCTTTGGATTCAGACAAATCATGGTTTCTCTCTCAGCTCTCAGTGGCTGATGAGCTTGCTTGCTTTTCCTCCTTTTCCCTCCCTCTTCTCTCCCAGCCTGTTTCTGTGCCTCCGCCCCTTGCCTCTTCACTCACATCCCAGAGCAGTCTCTGCTCCCCTGACACCTCCCAACCCTGATCGCTTTGCCAGGGTGGTACGCTATCTACGTTGGAGATGGGCTTTAACTCAGCAAAGGGTTCCCCTGAGCTTATCCCTAATTACCCAGGAAGAGAAGTGAAAGAAGAGCCAGCCACATGGTAGTGGCGCCTGAGAATTTGGTCTGACAGCAACTGATGTCCATGACTGTCCACTGCCGTGTGGCAGTTTCTCAGTCTCTCTCTCTCTCTCTCTCTCTCTCTCTCTCTCTCTCTCTCTCTCTCTCTCTCCTCCCCTCCCCCACCCCCAAATTTGCCTGACAAAAGGCTGGAGAAGGAGATGAGCTCCCACCACAACAGCTCCCGTATGCTAATCAGCTCTGGAAGAAGCTGCCACCGCCAATCACCACCAGGACTCCTGAATTGGGGGAAAAACTGCTGTGGGCATGAACCTGACATCGTGTTTGCTTTCACTATATCCACTTAATGGTGTCCCCGGGGCCAGCAAGAAGGACTGTGGAGAGGGGGTGGCTAGCGGCTGGCTCTCTGGATCTCAGCAAGCACTCCCCGTAAGCAGAGGGAGCAGGGGGCAGGGAGTAGGCTCCCCATTTGAAGGATGGTCTCTCATTCAGACTGGGCTTGATGTAGGGGGTTTTATTCTTGCACATTCTCCACTGCTGTTTCTGCAGAGAACAGTTCCCTGATGCCCAGTGGTGCATTAGCAGCTAATGCAGATGGATTCATTAGCAGTTCTGACTCAAGCAGCCCAGCACCTCCACAGGCTAACTGCTAGGACTAATAATAATAGCAGTTCACACTTAGATAGTTTTAAGCTTTATAAAGTTTTTTCCTCATAACAACCTTACGGGCTTGTGCAATTTATATTGTTCTCATTTTACAAATGAGGAAGTTGAGGCTCCCAGAGGTCAAGTGACCTGCCTGAGGTCACATCGCTAGCCCGAATCCAAACCCATTTCCCAATTCCAAATCCAATCCTCTTGCTACTACTTTACAGCTGAGGATCTGGGGGAGACAGGCTTGGGAGCTAGCGGGCAGCTGGAGTCAAGTCATCTGGGAGGGGGCGGAGATCAGGAAACAAGGGATTTGAGGCTGGCGGATCATGATACAGGAGATTTGGGGAGGGAGGATCAGGACACAGGGTATTTGGGGGTGGAAGATCATGACACAGAGGATTTCAACTCCTCTTGTTCATCAGAGGAGCCAATTGTCTTTCAATCCAGCTCTGCTCTTCCCCCAAGGGTCAAGATGCAGGGACTCTCTCTCTTTCTAAGCCCCTCTGCCAGAGGCTTATTGTGGGGTGGGGACATGAAGAGAGAGAGAAACTCAGCTCTTTATTCCCCTCATTAGAGCAAGTCTTCCTTCTCTGCCAGCAGCCTTGACAGGAGAGGTGTCAGTGACAAGGTGCTGACTTGTCACCTACTTAGCCAAGGGAAAGAGTGGGAGGAGAAGAATCACCTAAGTCAATAAGCATTCTCCATAAAGCTTTCCCAGACCACTCCAGTCCCCAGGGATCTCTCTCTCTTCTCTGAACTCCTACAGCATTTGCTGTCTATGACACACAATTTGACCTTTAATTCTATACAGCCTTTCATGTTCAGTACTAATTTAGTGCCATTTGCCCAAAAAGAAAGCAAACTCTTTGAGGACAGGGATCGTTCGTAACACATACCTTGTTTCCTCCACAGTACCTGGGCCTTCATGGTACATACTTGATATTGTTTACATAGTAAGTAAATAAATGAATAAATAAGTAAATATTGTTTTGTTGCTTAAGCTTGGAGTTCCTGAACTTGGAATTAATTCACTTTTCTCTGTTCCAGATCTGGTGTATGTATGTTGCTTGTGTGTGAGCATATATAAAAGAATATAATACAAATTAGATGATGGATGTGAAGTGTTTTGCAAACTTTAAAACACCATATAAATGTCAAGGATCATTATTTGGCTCAAAACACTGTATTGCATGATATAGCAGCAAAAGCACTGAATTCAAAGCCAGAGAACCTGGTCTTGAATTCCATTTCTGCTACTTACTCTGTGACTTTAGGCAAGTCACTTAATTGACCTCAGTTTCCTCGGTTATAAAATAAGGGGATTGGATGATGCCTAAGGCGTTTTCCTGATGTGATACAACTATCCTTTCTGATACTTTCTGTCTCAGGAAGCTCTTAGAGAAGGGGGAAGGCTGTAACTTCTATGAATGTCTGACTTCTAACTTCCTCAAGACTCATCATCTATCTGACCAGCTCTCTTGCTGTGTATGTTCATCCTTTGTTGCTGAAGAAGACCATGCCATCAGAGAAATAATGACATGACTTGCACTTGACTTTGTTTTGAGTGAGGAAGGGCTGTGCAGGTCACCAGCCTCACTTCTCCAGAGCCATCTGAATCCAGGGAACAGGTGTTTTTAAGGATGACTGGAGATGAGCCAGGATGAGGCAATTGGGGTTAAGTGACTTGCCCAAGGTCACACAGCTAGTGTCTGAGGTGAGATTTGAACTCAGGTCCTCCTGACTCCTGCACTGGTGCTCTATCCACCGCACCACCTAGCTGCCCCAGTTCTCTTACTGAGCTAAATATGAATGGCTACAAGGTCAGCTTGGGTGCATGTTGGGGAGGAGTGTGTCCTCTGCAAAGGACACTGCAAAAGGAAAGTAGGATTGTTCAGGACCTTGGTCAGCACCCAAAAAAGTAATTTAATCTTTTTCTCCCTCTGTCTTACCAATCTCTTTCCCCAGTCCTGACCAACTATTTCCCACTGAGTGCAAATTTTGATGGGGCAGGGGGAGCCACAACATACACTTCAGTCTGAAATGGTACTGACCTTGTCTGGGGGGGGCCGGATTTAAAACTGACCTCAAGACCTAAGTGATGGAAGCATGAAGGTCTCTGGATTTGTGAAGAGGTTGAGGTATGAAAGGACTAGTCTATGGCACCAAAACTTTTGAGGAAGACATGGAAGAAAAACCTCACCTGTTTCCTCCATAACCAGTATAGGTATTGTCTCTCCCTCTCCCAATCCCCAAAGTTTTCACTAACTGACCACCAAACGAGGAATGTTTTCCCTCCTCATGTCTGCCTGCTTCCCCATCTTTCTTCAAGTCTCAGCAAAAGTGCTACATAATCTTCTCTAGTTTTTATCTCTGAGACTACCCCCAATTCATCTTGTGTATATCTTATTTGTACATAATCATTTGTTGTCTCTCCCATTAGATTGTGAACCCCTTGAGAACAAAGACCCCTTGTGTTTTGGGGTTATTAGGGTTTTTTTTACCTTTCTTAGCACACAGCCTGGCACATAGTAGGTGCTTAATAAAGGCTGACTGTGCAAATATGAGAAAAAAAGAAACAGTCCCTTCTCTTCATGAACCCTAAGTTTCATGGAGAAAGCACAATCCCTGCCCTCTGGGAATTCCTAGGCTGATGAAAAAATCATGAAACAGCCACCACTGCCACCACTCCTACAGCCTTGTACAATGCACTTAGAGCACTTAATAAGTGTTTGTTGAATGGAATTGCAAGTTTACTGGGAAGGAGGAGTGAAGAAGACAAGATCTCTAAATAACTCCTAAAGGAAAACCACTTTCTTGGAAATGCAGGCATCCCAGCCTCCCCTCTTCCTAGAATGTGGTCACACATCTATTTCTTCTTGATGCATATTGGCCTCACTTCAAGTTCTCCAGAGATGTTTCCTTTTTCCCTTCCTCTACCTCTCTCCTCTCCTGTTAGTTTCCTTCTTCCCCAAATCCCACATCTCTCTCTTCCTGGCTTAGTTTGTCTTCTCCTTTTCTTGCCCCTCCCCACCCCATTGCTCTATTATTTCCCTCCTGCTCTCCCCTATTTTAGGTGGACAAGACTTTTGATCTTTGTTGCTAGGAGGAGCCTGCAGGCTAATGGCACAGTGAGCTCTGTAGCACTTTCTCTTCCAAAGAATTCTTACAAGCAATTAATTAACCTCATCAAGTCCTTCATGGGAAGAAAGAGGGCAGGAGAGAGCATGATACACCCTGTCCCCTAAGGGCTAATCTAGTGGATATGAAGCCATTCCTTGGAAACTTCATGGTCACTGGCTCTGCTGCTGACAGTTATTTCTTAGGACAGGCTAGATTGACTGGACAATAGAGTATGTAAAAGAGAGTAATCTTTAATAAGATTGCAAAGGTAAGTTGTGTCCAGTGACTAGAAAGATGGTATTATAGGAATATGGAATAAATGGAGTGGGTTGGGGCTGGAATGGGATGCAGGGGGAGAATGATCTCTGTTTTGAACATGTTGAGTTTGAAATGCCTATGGAATATCCAGCTGGAAATGTCTAATAGACTGGTGGTGTTTTATGACTTAAGCTTGGGTCAGGAAGACCTAGGTTCAAGTACTACCTTTGAACCCTACATTTACTAACTGTAACTCAAGGCAAACACTTAATCTCCATTTGCCTCAGGCAACTCCTTAGTGTATCTCTACAAAGTCTTAGTTTGTGATTTTGTGATCTGATGCAGGCAGATCCCTTAGTTGGCAAAATTGCAGATCCTAATTATGAGACACAGAGCTGCATGGAAGTTGAGAGATGGTTATTGTGGCTGTGTGAGAAACATAAAAAGAATTCAAGTACGAGTAGGGACCACAATGGTGACTTTGTTTTGCAGGCAGAGTGGACAGATATTTGTAAGAATAAGAAGACTTGAATAAGAAGGGTTAGATTTGAGCTAATGGGAAATGAAGAAAAGTAGTTTGTGTTATTCATTTTTTCATTTGACAAGTATGTGTTAAATACCTTTGTTGTGCCACACGTGGTGTTAGGATCTAGGGGAGACTGAGTTTGTTAAGGCAATCTATGATGATCTCACAAAGCTTATGGTCTAGTAGGAGGGTGAGAAACACAGGTGACTGTAATGCACAAATAATAAGTGATAAAGGACTATTTTTGCTTTTCTTTGTGTTCCTAGTTCTTCCCACAGTGTCTGACACATTGTAAGTGCCTAATAAATGCTTGTTGAGTGATTAATAAGTGTATTAGAGATTGTAAAACATGCATCTGAGAGGGAAGGTTATTACTGACTGATTCCTAATTAAAGAAGGCTTCATGAAGTGGATAGATTATGAGTTGTCCTTTAAAGGGTGAGTAGGAATTTAGCCAGCAATTAGATGAAGGGAGGACATTCCACATGCAAGGCTGTGAGAGGTGAGAAAATGCATAGACAGAAGACAAGGAAGTGTTTATTCGGGGGAAATAATAGACTGGTTTGACAATAGTCAAAAATGGGTCCCACCCTGTTTGAAATATCTCTGTTTTATGTGACAGACTCTAATACAGTGATGAATTCTTCCTCTTTTTTTCCCTTCTCAAAAAGATCCCTTCTAAAGATGAAACTATAGGAAGGGACAAGACAAAAGAATAATCTTTGTATATATCAACTCAGAACTCAGCTGTGTGACCACACAAATAGTTCACTGGACCAGCATGAGAAGCTAGGCAGACACTGGGCAGGTAGCCAGGTTTCTGGACTCAATGTCTTTTGGTTGGATAGGAAATTGTCCATTTGACCCTCCATGTATCACATATAGATTTGTTGGGGCATATGGGGTATTGAGGGAGGACTGGCACCTCTGGTGTAAGGGCTTACTGAACCCTTTCCAAGGCTGTTCATCCACCTTTGGTGTCTGTGTTCACCCAACTCTCACCTGTGGTTCCAAGAAGCTGCAGCACATGCAGTGGTCATACCCTACCATCTTGGCAGACAGGCTCACCCTGGTTGAGGGGAATTGACAGGCCCCAAACTTGTCAGTGAATCAAGGGGATACCTACCAAGTATGTGAAAACTTTTTCCAGTAGAATGGGGTGGATAAGAATGATTTGTTCCAATGGTCATGAAGGCAGCTGAAGCAGGTGCTGTGAGGGGTTTACAGCTTGGTCAGACATCAAAGATGCCAAGGTCATCCACCTTGTCCTGGGCCATCAGTCATGTTGACTTTTGTCCTACCACTGGACTTTGATGATCCTGGAAAAGAAAGTGAGGCTGAAGACTGTACAACTTTACCTCACTAAAATCCAATTCATGTGCAAGTCAAGGTATCACCTGCAATATCACTGGTCCTCTTCAAAAAACATAAAATAAAATAAAACCAAAGCAACAACAACAATAGATGGGTCCTTCTGTAAAAGTGAAGCTGTGTAACTTTCTCTATATCAGATATCACACAAAACCATTTTGTTTCATAGGATTCTATTTTGTTGCCAATGCCTCAAAGATGAAACCATGATGTGATACTCAAGATCCTTTTCATCTTCCAGTGAGTTCAAAGCACTTTCCAGAGCCTCTCTCCAGAGTCCAAACCAAAAGCTGGTAAGGGAAGTAGGAAGCAAAAGAGAGTTAATGCTGCTCTAAGAACCTGATCTTTTGCATTTTCTGACATTCTTGGATTTGGCATTTACAACCTCGGGGTTCTATTCAGAGGAGGCCTTTTGCATTTGATGTAAATATTATGGTGATGAGAGACGACACAGAAAATACTCTATAGGAAATTTAAATCCACACCCACCAGGCTGGGAATCTTTCCACTGCTCCAGGTTGTTTCTCTGCTGGATTGATTTCTCAGTGCTCTTTGGTTAACCCAGAAAAGGTCTCCTCTTCCCTCCAGCAGAGAAATCCAAAGTTCTCTGCATTGTATCTTCAATTTACAGATGTGCATCCCTTACTTCTCTGGAGCATTCTAGAATCGTGGAGAGAATCCAGATTGGAACAACAACCTCTCCCCCAGAGTGGACATCACTTTTGATGCTAACCCAGGAGTGAAATAGACAGGGTTGTCACTGACAATACCTTGGGTCTGAGGTGGGGAAGAAGGAGGGATTGGGGCTCTAAACCTCCAGCGAAGTGTGAAGTTATGGGCATCCTAATATTTTTTTAAATGACTTCTTCCAATGGGGAGGAACAATATGTAAATAACTATGTGCATACATAATACATACAGCATGAAGAAAGAAAATCTCAGAAGGAAGACACTAACTGGGAGCAGGAGAAGATGAGATGGCTTGGGTATGTGGAGTGAGTAAGAGTGAGGAGTCTAGACTAAAAATGTTGTTGTAAGCCTGGATAACTGGAAAGAGATGGTACTCTTAATAGTAATAGGAAAGTTGGGAAGAGGGGAAAATTTGGGAGGGAAGGATAATTAATGTTAGTTTGGACATGTTGTGTTTGGGATGCCTACAGGACCTTTGTTTTGAAATGTCTGACAAGCAGTTGGTGATATGGGACTGGGGCTCAGGAGAGACACTAGAGTTGTGTATGGATCTGATAATTATCTGCATAGATACGATAACTAAATTCATGTGAATTGATGATATTACCAAGGGATAGAGCACAAAAGGAAAAGAGGTTGAGTGTGGAGTTAAACTGACTCACAAAGGGATGGAGATAGGAAAGGGAGGAGAGTATAGCCAGCGGAGAGTGTAGCCAGAGGAGAGAGGTGATAACATGGGAAAGAATTTGAGTTAAAAGACACTGGAAAAGATGGAATTTTAAGAAATTATAACTAATGATAGGTCAAATGAATAGAATAGATAGTAAGACATTTTCAGAAGGAGTTTTCATTGATATATTATGCTTTTATATTCACCTAGATTTTTTTCTGCATGCCTCTCACCTCCACAAGAGCAATTCCTTGTAACAAAGTATTTTCAAACCAAAAAAAGATGAGGAAGGGGGAAAATGGGTAAAACTGATCAATATGTCAAAAAATCTAATGTTATATTGAAGGTTTCATAACCATATACCCCATCTCTGTAAAGGCTTAGGTGAATAGGTAACTGTAGGAGAAGAGGGAGGAAATATCTGCTTATGTCTCTACTTTGGAACCAAACTTAATTCTTCATATTTTGAAACTTTCAATTTCCATTGTTTTGGGGGTTTTTCCCTTTTACATTGTTGTAGTCATTGTATATATCATTTCCCCATATCTGTTTACTTCATTTTGAATGATTGTTTTCAAATTTTGCTTTATTATACTTTTTTCCAATTAAAACAGGCATTTATTTTCTTTCCCTCCCACTTCTTATCCTCATTGGAAAAAAGAAAAACAAAGCCCTTATAATGAATATGTATAGTCAAGCAAAACAAATTCTCACACTCCCCATGGCCCAAAATGTATGTCTCATTCTGCTTCTTGAATCAATCACCTATCTGTCAGAAAATGGGCAACATGCTTCAGCACTGATCCTTTGGAGTCACTATTGACCATTACACTGATCAGGATTTTTAAGTCTTCTAAAGTTGTTTATCCTTCATAGTGTTGTATAAAACATTCTCCTGGCTATGATCAATCAATCAATAAACACTGAGTAAGCACCTATTATGTGATAGGCATGATGATAAATAGCTCACTTCACTCTGTATCATCCAAGTCTACTCAGTTTTCTCTGAAATAAGTCGGTTTTGCCATTTCTTATGGCCCAATATAACTCTGTTACATTTATATGCCATAATTTGTTTATCTATTCCCTAATTAATGAGAATCTCTTTAGTTTTCTGTTCTTTGCCACCAGCTGCTATAAATACATATAGGTCTTTTTCCTCTTTCTTTGATCTCTTTGGGGATAGGCTTAGTGGTGATATTGACAGATCAAAGGATATATATACAGTTTAGTTATTTGAAAGGCATAGTCCCAAATTGTTTTCCTGAGCTTACTTCACTTTGCATCAGTTCATAGAAGTCTTTCCATGTTTCTTGGTAATCATCATATTTGTTTTTTAAAACATAGAAATATCCCATTACATCCACATACCATGATGTGTTTAGCCATTCCCAAATCAATGGGATTTGCTTCTAGCTCTTTGTTACCACACAAACACTGCTATAAATATTTTGTTGCATATGGAGCCTTTCTTTTTGTCGATGACTTTGAGGAATACTCCTAGGAATTTTGGGGTCAGAGTATATGGGTATTTTAATCACTTTGTTTGCAAAATTCCAAACTGTTTTCCAGAATAATTGAACCAATTCACAGCTCTACCAACAATGTATCAGTGTGCCTCTCTATTATTCATAGGCAACAATATGACTTCCTCAGGAAGAAGGAACAATTTTCAGTTAGGTATATCAGGTAGTTTCACAGAGAACTTGAAATTTGAATTGGGCCTTGAAGCATGGGTATGATGAATAGAAGAGGGATACAGACATAAGTGATAGTGTGAAGCAGAGTTGAAGTCATTTGCACAAGATTATATAGCTAATAAGGAGCAGAACCAGGACCGTGTACCAGATATTCTGCTGCTATTTTCACTCCACCACATTAATGCCTTTTATAAATCACTCCTAGTGACATAAAGGTGACTTGCTTTTGGTGTCATCCCAGGCTGCAGACAGACCAGTGTGCTACCTTTGAGAAGAGTCACTTAGATAAGAGACAACATACGCACTGTAGTTGGGAGAATTTTGATTGGGCACTGGGGAAGTGTTTGACTCTGATACTTTATTGTGACACAGAAATGGACCTGAGTTCTTGAAGATTATGCCAGGGAAGCACAAACTCTAGCAAGTCCTACCAGTCTGGAAAGACTTTGAATGGCAGCTCAATGAAAGAATTCATGTCTGGCCTCTGAGACTCAGCCTAGCTAAGTGGAGAAGCTTATTACCAGGGTGGTCACAACAAACTCTTACCAACTGCCTGCAAGTTACAGAGGGGTTACGGTCTTCAATAAAAGCACAGATCCTGGAAGCAGTGAAGTGTTGGGAGGGAGAGACTGCTCTTTCAGGGTATTGAACTATCTGGGCATGGGAGCAAGTGGTTCAAAATGTCATGGTAAGGCAGCAATTGAATAGACAGGTGAGGGCTTTGGTTAGCTATCTTGGAGTCAGTGTAGCTTGCAAAGATGTCATAATCTCCCTTTAGCTCAGGAAATTTTTAATGTGGGGTCTGTGAACTTGATTTCTTTTAAAAAATATTTTGAAAACCATATTTCAACATAATTAGTTTCCCTTGTAATATTTTATATTTGATCTTATGCATTTAAAAACATTATTGGGAGAAGGGATACAAAGTCTTTATGAAATTGTCATAGGGTTGTAGAATACAGAAAAGTGAAGAACCGCAGATTGAGATAAATATTCTCTTCAGTGATAGAAAAAGAAACAGATCATTGTAGTCAGGAGGAAATGTGACAACATTTGCACCAGTTTTCTTTTGATAAGTAATATTCCAACAAACTCCCCTTCACCTTGAGGTTATGTCCAAATCCTGAGAGAAAGGCCATGCATGGGTCCCACACTGTGTCTTTGCTCTGAATTCCCTTGGATCCTTCCTCACCACTCACACAAGATCGTAAACCTATTCCTTAGTTCTAGAGTCTGACTGGGAAATGGAGAGTGTAGGGCTCTTCTGATAAGCCACTATATAAAGAGAAAGCAGTTTGGAGCGGGGATTCTTACCTTGGCTGGGCTGTTTTGCCTAACAGCAAAGCAGAGACACCTACTTGGGGAACCTTATTTGGCTCAATACACACAGCTAGTCCTTGGAATGGTGAGCATGATGCTGCAGGCCTGAGGGCTCAGCCCTGGGCCCCTAGATGTAGGTAGGGATGGAGGCTGACAAGGGAGGCCACATTGGCTGAGTGTCCAATGCTGCTAAAAGTTTGCTTAGGATTCCCTTATGAGTATGTTTTTTAAGGCAGGAGATGGGGCAACATAGGCTCTGCTGATTAGGTGGGTTTGAAATTGATAAATTACTTTGTATTGGGGCAAAATGATTTGACCAGATTTCAAATGTCTCAGAGAAGGGAAGCTTTTTCTGTGCCAAGTATTGATTGCATTTAATAGAGCTGGTACTTCCTCACCTTAAAATACCACCAAAGAAGTCAGAGGAGGTGTAAATTCCCCACCCTCTCTCTCTTTCCTCCTCAGGGGGAAGGGATGCATAAGGGCTAGTGACTCTCAGGGTTCAGGGGCCCTGAAACCTTTGCACTAGTATTGGGTTATAACTACTTTGGGGCAGATTGATGGTGGGGGACAGGAAAGGGAGGCAAACAGGGGTCCTTTCCATTCTTCACCAATCGATTGGATGCCAAACTGTGACTGTTCAGGGCTTTGACGAATCACTACCCCAATGATGAATGCCCTGAAGATTTTATAGGGTATAGAAAAGAGCCTCTCATCAGGGAGCCAGGCCCAGGAGAAAGGAAGGAAGAGGTTCAAGCTAGGGTATTGGTAGGGGAAGAGGAAAGGAACTGAAGGGTAAGGATGAGCCTAGAATTTCTACGACTTTACCAAGGGCAACTAATCCTGTCCTTTTTTCTCAGCAGGATTTGGCCACAATTGTTAAATAAACCATGTTTCAAAATTCATTTCTCTTTTTGTCTCCCTCTGTCTGTCTCACTGTCTCCCTAAATGGCTTGAAAATGATTAGATGCCCCCTTTTACAAGAAAGCCTTCTCTTCTCCACTCCCTCCCTCCACCTGTTAGGAAGGATGGAAGGAGAAGTAGAGGGAACAGAGGAAAAGGAGGCAGTGGGAGTAATGAGTAGAAACATGGAGAAGACAGGGGAGACAGAGAAAGAGGGAGATGTTTTGCTACTTGCCTCTCTTGGAAGCAGAGTGTAGCAGTTAGCATTGAAAAGGAAGCCCAGAGGCCTTTTCTCTCTGGTCCGTTCCAATGCCATCACTAACTGCCTGTGTGACTCGGAGCAAGATGCTTCCCTTTTCTGGGTTTCATCTGCAAAATGGGTTGGGCTAATTTCTAATCTCCCCTGCGAGCTCTAATGTTTATGATCCTAGCATTGAGAAAAGAAGTCTTTGTGAGGTAAGCTGAGGTTGTACAAATGATTTCCAATTCCCACAATCAGAGAGAATCCTCTTTGCTGGGAGTCTGGCTCTCTCTTGAAGGAAAAGGTTACTTCCACAGAGCTTATCCCCTGAGCATTCTCTAGGATGTGACTTTTCCTGGAGGGTTTTCTCTCCCCATCTAAAATCCAAACGTAATCCTGCCTATTTGATTTGGCAATGCTGTCTGCCAGCTGCCCCCTTTCCTGTTGAGTACATTATGAAAAGCAATTCCCCCGCTTCTTTCCAC
Organism: Potorous gilbertii; assembly: GCA_028658325.1. Classification (NCBI taxonomy): domain Eukaryota; kingdom Metazoa; phylum Chordata; class Mammalia; order Diprotodontia; family Potoroidae; genus Potorous; species Potorous gilbertii. Next base: position 26,535 of record JAQQSK010001274.1, read on the forward strand.
ACCTCTTCTTCCCACAACTGGTAACCTTGTGAGCCCGGGCTTCCATCTACCTCCCTCTAATGGGGGGTGGGGAGGGAACCTGGTTAAGATCCAGCCCCTGAGTCGGCTACTTCAGCTACTGTCCCACCCTCAGGCACCTGCTTCTCTGAGAACAAAAGAGCTTCACTGAGACCCTCATTCCATGACCTTCTGTCCTACATCAACAAGGCTCTCATCCGCCACTCCATGGACCAGTGAAGTCCACAGCCACCTGGTGCACAGTCCACAGTCCTTATACCAAGGTCCCTTGGACCAACATCTTCAAAACTCACCCCTCCGTGGGGATTAATTCTGAGCTCACGTTCTGGAAAGCTGCCAAGGGAGCAGGAAGCTGTGTTGGTATAAAGAATCACAGAAAGGGCCGCAGGTAATTATGTCTCTTTTAAGCTGCTAACAGGATTGGCCGTTTGATAAATGGGAGGATTTGAGGCTGTTTTGTCACTGACAAGCTGTTGTAAGATCATATTGGAAGCTGAAGACAGTTTATCTTTGCATGTGCTGTGGAGAGAAGGGGAATTCTCCGTGGATTTTACACCCTCTTCAAATTAATGTGATTTCTTCGGCCTGTAATGTGCAGAGGGGAGTGAATGATCTTTATGACTCACACCTGATTAGATTCCCCTGCTTCAGCACTCCCCTCCAGACTGTACTCACTGCCCCCACTGACCAGCCTCCAGCCCCACCCAGTGAGGTCCCATTCATCCTTGTTTACTCTTCCTTCTCCTCCCCTATCCCAGCTCTTCCCCAAGTTTCTCTCTCCCTTTTGACCTCCTCCACCTCTCCTTTTTCCTCCAATCCATGCTCACCCCTACCCCCAACCCAATGAAAAGCTCCTTTAAGCTCCGAGCTCCATTATAGACAGGGAAGTAGAAGCATCTAGTCTTTGTCTGAAAGGAGAAGGAAGAAAATTAAATTGATGGAAGAAAAGATGGAGATAGGAGTCGGCAGAAAAAAGAAAGAGGGGCAAGAGACAGATAAGCTGTGGAAAGAGAGGATGGAGTTAATAGAAGAATCTGGTCTCCTTGATAATTTCCACCTACCTGGAGACAGTCAGGATTTGGGGGGAGGGAGATATTATGGAGGCCACCCCTCCCATAACTCCTAGTCTATTCCTGGAGACTGGAGGGTAATTGTAACTATATTCCTCAGTACTAAGGCCATGATCTAATGATGTTCAGGGTATCTCCATCAATCACTGGTCCCACCTGAGGTACCATCTCATGGAGAAGTTTCACCAAGAGTTGAGACATCATAAAACATTAACATTGCAAATGGAAGCAGGAGAGAGGGGGTGGGGGATATCGTCTTCTTGTGGAAAGACCCTCTGGGGCAAGCACCCTGTAGAAGTCCTTGAAGCCTTGGCTACCCATCCCACCTGGATCCTTCCTGGAGGTGATGGGTAGTGTGAAACAAGGGTCAAAGATTCTCCTGCAGGGAATGGGGGAGAGCTAAGAACAAGAGTCATTCTTTAAACCACATCACTTTTTCAACTTTCATTTTCCTCTTCTTTCTTTTCCCTTCCCCTTCTCGACTTTTCCCTCTTCCCTTGCTGGTTCTCCTCTCCTCTTCTATCCTCTCCTCTCCTTTTCTTTCCCCTCTCTTTTCCTCTCTCTTTTCCCCTCCTCCTCTGTTTCCTTTTCTCCCTTCTTATCCTCTCCTCTCCCATTCCTTTCCTTTCATTCTCCCCCTCTCCTCCTTTTGCTTCCTTGGTCCCCAACTTCCATCTTCCTTCCCTAGGCTAGGTTCCCAGGAAGTAAGTCCCTGGGGAAGATTCTGAGCAAACATAGACATGAAAGAAAAGAAAGTACTTTACTTAGGGAGCAGTTTCAGAGGCCCCCAACCACCAGTCTCTGTCTCTGTTTCTGTCTCTGCGTGTCTTTGTCTGTCTCTGTCTCTGTCCCTGTCTCTCTGTATGTCTGTCTGTCTCTTTCTCTGTGTGCGTCTCTCTGTCTATGCGTCTCTGCTGTGTGTCTGTGTGTGTCTCTGTTTCTTTCTTTGTCTCTTCCCTTCTCCGTCTCCCTCTCTCCCTTTGCCAAGTCGGAGGCAGAGTAGGGGAGGGAGTGATGCCCTCAGTTTTCACTCCCGCCGCTGACCCCGCGCTGATTCCCTCCCCCTCTTCCCCACTCAGTACTCTGTTGGGCGTTTTGCGTTTCATTTCACATGAGAAGCGTTTATCCTAGACTATGCTAACGACACTAGCTCCCCAAGCCCGCGGCCAAGATCGCATGTCAGAGACCCCCACTCGCGTCTTGGCTGCTCGGAGCATTCAACGTCTCACTCCGCGGCGCCCTCTCTCTTAGAATGGCAGTCAGGCCAGCTGCGGGTGTGCTTCACGACATGGGTGCTACCAACGTTATGTGCAGTCATTCAGTCTTTGTGTTACAGGACATGTGTGCTGTAGAACGCGTGTAAGAGAAAACACGTGTGCTGCGCATGTGTACGGTCCTTGTGCTCCTACAGAACTGCTGTTAGACACAGGAGACAAAAAATCCGTGACACGCTATGCACATATTTGCGGTCAGTGATGAGAGCCTTCCTTCTATCACTGGGCTGAAAATAAAAGCCCACTCAGACCACTGTCTGGGACCCTGTTCTGAAAAGGGCTGAAAGGAGGGGGGAAAAGAAAAGAGGTCTCTCTCAACCTCGGCTCCCTCCTCCTCCTTGGGGGCCATGACAGGTGATGTAATGGAGAAAACTTAAGATTTTGAGTCATAGGATTCATAATCCTAGCTCCTATTCTGGAACCAGGAATAACAGCTCAAAACTGGACTTCGGACATTTGCTAGCTGTGTTACCCTGGGCCAGTCACTTAACCTCTGTCTGCCTTAGTTTCCTCATCCGTCAAATTGGAATAATAACGGTACTCACTTTCCGAGGGTGAGTGAGAATAAAATGAGATATTTGTAAAGTACTTTGCAAATCTTAAAAAGCTATAAAATATTAACTATTTATATATATATAGTTAATATAATATATATTAACTAACAAATTAACGATAATGATAGCACTCTTGATTGTCCCCTTTCTTGGCATCGGTTTGCTGTTTTTTTAGTGTGGGAGTTAGATTAGATTTTCCAAACTCTCATCAGGCTCTAAATCCTATGATCCTGAAATGAAGCGTATACATTAAAAAATTTCAGAAAAGAGAGAGTTGTTTTTGAGGAAGGCATAGTAAAAAGTTCCAGCTTTTAATACAAACTGGTTGTGTGATCCTGGGCAATTCATATGACTTCCCACTTTCCTTCAGTAAAGATTGTAAGTTGCAGAACAGTTGCCTCTCTGCATTGGTAGAGGAAGTTTTCCCCACCTGGAGTTCCCTAAAGAAATTCCAGCTCAAATTCCCCGCTTCCCAGGGGTGCTGTGAAGTTCAAGTGAGATACTGAATGTAAGGCATTTTGCAAATCTTAAAGCAGTATGTAAGTGCATTTTAAAAAAATGATTATTAGCCTCCAGTAGCTAACTCTCCGGTCTGCTAAGAACCTCATTTCTGGAGTTTTCTATTGCACTCTCTCCTTTTTTTGGAGGTAATGGGAGTTGTGACTTACCCAGGGTCACACAACAAATAGTGTCTGAAACTGTATTTGAACTCAGATACTCCTAACTTCAGGACTGGTGCTCTATCCAATGCACCATCTAGTTTCTATTGTACTCTTGCAGAGCTCAAACATTGTTTATAGAGCATTACAGGGGTGTGATTGTAAATGTTTACCAACCAGGCCTTCTGGAAGAAAATAATATTGCATGCACACTTATAAGTTTAATCTGCACTGTTAACCCTTTTCTTAAATCTAGACCATCAACAAAACAATAAATCAAACCCTTATTTGTAGCATTTGCAATTTCCTTTACAAATGATTTGAGCTGGCTCCAGAATACTCTTGACCCTCCCCTCCAAGGAAAAAAAAATATTGCTGAAGAACTTTGGGAAAATAACATGGCAACTTATTAAGAGGGTAAAACAGTATAGTACTGACTGAATGCATAAGTGCTAAGGGATTTAGGGGGACTCCATTAGCCTGGGGAAGGATCATAGGATCATAGAACACAGAATGTTAGAGCTGAAAGAGATCTTAGAGATCATCTAGTCTAGGCCCCCTCATTTTACCCATGAGGAAACAGAGATGAGAGAGAGGAAAGGAATTGTGAATTGAATCTGAAAGGATGAGGGAACCACAGTTTGGCAGAGGAGAAGAGAGCAGGGAGGATATTGCAGGTGATTCTCTTTAAAATAATAAATCCTTCCACTTATGTAGCAATTCATCTATTTTACAGTGTTTTTATTTTTATTGACCTTTTGTTTTTGCATCATTTTCATTTCTTAGTATATGGCATATGTATGTATATCATATATTATGCATAGGTATACATAGGTCTCTCCCAACCTCAGCTCCCTCCTTCCTCTCCAATGTGGGAAGCCATTACAGGTGATGTAATAAGGAATGTGTATATCAGCTAAAACAACTGAGCAATCACAAAATATATTTCTTTCATCTCCAAAAAGGCATCCCTTTTAAACAAAGAATTAGAAAGAAAGAAGCAATAATGCAGCAAGACTAATCAATATATCCATGGTGTCTAGTTTCACATCCAAAATCTCTCATATTCTAAAAGAGAGAGAGGTCTATTTCCTCAATTTCCTGTTCTCCAAGTTGAAATTTGACAATCATAATTACACAGCATTCAGTTTCTTTTATTGCTTAAATTCTTTCCATTTACATGGTTGTAGTCACTGGGTGTATTGTTTTCCTGGTTCTGCTTGTTGACTTTATCTCTATATATAGGTCTTCTCATACTTCCCTATGTTCTTCATATTCAGCATTCAAATGCCTTTTGAAATTTTATGCTGATATATTTGGTTTTTACATCACTTTCATTTGCAAATAGATCCTTTTTCAACCTTTACCAAAGGACCGTCCCTTGTAAACTTCACTAGATTCAGGAGAACAAGTTCAAATCCAGCCTCAGACACCTACTGTGTTACCCTAGGAAAGTCACCTCTTTCCTCCTATATAAAACAGGGTAATAACAGCACCTCAGGGCTGTGGTGAGCATCAAATAAGACAATAATTGTAAAGCAGTTAGCACAGTACCAGACCCATAATAAGCACTACGTAAATGTTAACGATCATCATCATTATTAAAATACCAGTAAACGTCTGAGGCAGGATATGAATTCGGATCTTCAAGACACTAACAACCTCCCTACTCTTGCCATAATGTTATATTGTCTCTCTCTCCTAAGAGGCAGAGAAGAGAACATAGACTAGTGGTATCAAGCTCAAATATAAATAAGGATCATTAAACAGGACATAAGGAGATATACAATATTATTAATGTAACATGAAACAAAAAAAGTGAGGGAGGGGAGACAATTAAACAAAACTAACCAAACATTAAAAGAGCCTGAACAAGAAGATCCCCAACATTCTGATTTTCCTACCTCTCCAGAGAAGGGAGGATGGTATAGATTTTCTCATCTCTTCTCCAATGACAAGCTTGGTCATTCTCCTGAGACAGTATTCAGTTTCGTTTTGTTATTATTTTTTCCTTCCTATTGTTGTAGGTAGTCACTGTGTATATTGTTTTCTGGGTTCTGCTTACTTCATTTTTCATCAGGTCATACATAAGTCATTCAGTGTTGTTCAGAATTCTTTATAGTCACTGTTTCTTATAGTGGAATAATATTCCCCTATAATCACAATATCGCCATTTGTTTAGCCATTCCCAAGTTGATGGGTGTCTATTTGTTTCCAATTCTTTGCTACTGCAAATGGTGCTGCTATGAATAAATGGGCCTTTTCTCTCAGTCTTTGACCTCCTTGTAGCGTATGTTTAGCAGTAAGATCTCTAAGTCATAGGCGCGTTCCTGTAGTGTCTGAATATGCTTGTATTTTCCCCTGTTTATTCACATAGCACGAGTAGTGCCGTGTTCTCTGTGTGGTACCTAACCCCCTAGAGACCTCAGCACGCTGGGGGTCAGAATTACCCAGGTTGAGTTAAAGGCTAGATGCCCTTAACTGCTCAGTATTCTGGGAATCGTAGTTCCTGGGTTTGGAGCTGAGCCTGATCTTGAGTGTAAGTCTGGCAAATATTGCAGTTGCCATGGTAGCAGCTGGGCTGGAGCCATCAGAGTCCTTTCATCCATAGCTCAGCTCAGAGAGCCTTCCAGCAATAAAGGGAGGAAGGGAAAAAAAAAAAAAAAGCTCTAGGGAGGAAGGGAAAAGAAAAAGAAGGACTCCTGGGTCTTCCTGGGAGGCCTTAACTCAGGCCTCACACTTTGTGCCTTATGCAATTGAATGAAATCTCATCTGGGTCCTACTGCACTGACCCAGTGATCCAGTAAAGTCCAGCAATTTCAAACCAATAGGTTGAATTATGACAGTCCCAGGGTCCATCAGTCTATCAGACACAGGGGATTAGACTCCCACCATTTGAGGAATCCTGAATTCCATACACATTGTCAGAGATAAAGAGAAAGGAGGACTAAGAGCCCTGCCCTTCTGGAATCTACAGTGTAGTTGAAATAGGTAAAACAGCTCAAAAAAACTTACAATCCAAGTGAAAACAATTTTACAGTGATTTGGGACTCATGATTTGATATCAGTTTCTATCAATTAACAAGCATTTATTAAGTACCTACTATGCGCTGGGCACTTTGAGGAGTACTGGAGATATAAATGCAAAAGTGAGACAGTCTCTGCCCTAGAGCACTTTACATTGTACTGGAGGTGGAGGAGGTGGGGAGGGTACAATATGTTCAGAGAAAAGTAAATATAGGTTACATACAGAATAAAAACAAAGAGATGGTGGGAGGAAGCAAAGACACTAAGAAGTAGGGGGATGAGGAAAGGCCTCTGAAAGAAGCTGACTGAATCTTAAAAGGAGCCTGTGGTTTCAATAATAAATAATAAATATCTGACATTTAAATAGTTGTAAGGTTTGTAAAGCATTTGTCTCCTTTAATCTTCACAACAATCTTGTAAAGTAGATGTTATTACTATTCCCATTTTTCAGATGAGGAAACAGGTTATGTGACTTGCCCAAGGCCACAGAGCTAGTAAATGTCTGAGATAGAATTTGAATTCGGATCTTCAAGACACCAACCTCACTGCTCTATTTATTCATCATGCTATATTGTTTCTATTCTAAGAGACAGAGAATGTAGACTAGTGGCATCAAACTCAAATATGAATAGGGACAATTAAATAGTCCATAAGGAGATATAAATACATATATAGATATATTTCTTTAAGTTATAAGTCTATAGCCTAGACTATGTATGTGTATATAAAATGTATGTATATATGTATGTATGTGAATATACATATATATTTCCTTAGAAAACCACCTATTAATATTACCTATATCTTATTGTATTTATTTTGTTAACTATTTTCCAATAGCATCTTAATATGGTTTGGGTGCCACTTGGGAGTGTTGCAGGCCATAAGCAACCCCTTTGCTACATGTCTGTCACCTCTGGTGTGGACCATTTGGTGTAAAATATGGTATAGACCAATGATAGGTGACTGACAGAAAGGCAAAGCAGTGGGAGAGAGAGTATCCCATAAGTGGAATAAGTGGCATAGTTTGGCTGAAGCTTTGAATACATGAGGCATGAGGGGGAATAACATACAATGAAAGAGGAAAAATAGGCTGAGGCCATATTATAAAGAAGTTTAAATGCCAAACAGAGGAATTTTATTTTGTCTTTAAGGTAAAGGGGAACTAGCAAGGTTTCATGAGCAGGGGAGTGGTCTAGCCAGACCTGCAATTGAGGAATACCCATTTGGCACTTGTGTAGAGAATGAAACAGAAAGAGGAAAAAAAATCAATGCAAAGTTCAAAGATGAAACTATTTTAAGAGTCTAGGCAAGAGCTGAGGAGGGTTGGAACTAGAGAAGTTGTGATGGAAAAGGCATTATGAACTTGACCAAAAGGTTTGGAATTATTGGGCTTTGCTGGCTCAAATATGAATCAATGTAGTTGATCCAATAAGTTACCAAGTCTTGTCAATTCTACCTCCTCAACACCTTGGCACCCAGAAGGGATTTCATCTACTTGTAAAAGGCACATAGAAAGGGAACATATTTCAGAAATTATGAGGAAGTAGAATAGACAATACCTGAAAGTGAATGAAAGGTGAGAAAGTAGAGGTGATGAGCATAGACAGATTTGGTTGTAAAAAAGAGGTTCTAGAGCTATCAGGTGATAGTTTGAGGGGATGTTAGCATTAGGTGAAGGTTTAAGGAAGAAATCTAGATTTACTTGTAGGCAGCAGAGAAGAATCTAGGACAGCAGAGAAGAATCTAAAACATAGGTTCCCTACATGGGTGATACTGCCCCCTGGGGGTCACTAAAATGATCCAGGGAGATGGTAATAACCTCAGCAGCAATTGGGAGACACTGAACAAAATAAGAGGGCAGTAGAAGCATAAGGAAAGAAGAGATGGGAAGAAAATTTTGAAAAGCTTTTCATATATGTTTTATCTGTTGTTTAAGAGAGTTAAAGTCATAGTGATTACATTATTTTCCAAATAAATACACAAAATGCAAGTTATAACCAATTAGTGGTCAAGTCTGCTGACAAGTCTTAACAAGCAAGTGTTGGTGTCCAGCATGGACTGGCAGGAATACGTGCGTGTAATGACTTGTTTACAATATGATACTATAGGTTACATGACACAAGATTGTGTCACCAAAATTTCAATGGAGGAAAAACCCCACAAATTTGCAATAAATCATTAAATTTAAGATGTGTCGTTTAAAAAAATTGTATTTTTTAAAGATGCAAACTTCAAAAGGGTTAAAGAAAATAGATTTGGGGGACAGCGCTAAGTGTTCTTTTTTTGAAAAGGGGATGGTAGGCCAAATAAGTCTGGTAACTTCTGATCTAGAAGATAAGGAGAGGTTGAAAGTTAAGGATAGAAAAAATAAGGAATTGATTAAAGGGGAAAATTTCAGTAGAAGGCAGAAAAAGATAGCTTCGGTAAGAAGTGACATTTTATCCCCTAAGACTAGAGCAAAGGAGGAGAGACAAAGGATAATGTCTCAGATCAGGGATGGAGAATCCTGTGGTATGAAGGCTACATGTGGCCTTCTAGGTCCTCGGGTGTGGTCTTTTGACTGAGTACAAGTTTTATAGAACAAATCCTTTTATTAAGAGTGTGAATCTTGGTTTCAGTCAAAGGGCCACACTTGAAGACCTAGAGAGCCACATGTGGCCTTGAGGCCACAGGTTCCCCACCCCTGGTCTAGGTGATTTAAAATGTGAAACTTACAAGTTTTCCAGTAAATTATAAGGTAAAGTCCTTTCATAAGAGGTAGGGGAGAGGTGATAACTGAGGTAGGTGACTTGGGAAGAAAAGCTTTAAAACAGCCACTTCTAGGAATTCAATAGAATCAAATCTGAGAAGACAAAAAGAACTCTTGTACAGAAAGGCCTAGTTGAGACTGGATACTGCAAATTCATAGGGAACTCAAGTTAGCGTAATGGTTCGACTTTCTCCAGCTGTGTTGGGCAGCCTGGAACCAAAGCAGAGAAGGTGAATGGTAGGAGCCATTAGGGAATAATGGGAAATGGAAAGGAATGAGCAGCCAAAGGACAAAGGGGTAAGGGCTTCAAAGATGAATGCAGTATACAGTTGAGCAGGTTGACTAAAGGGTTGAGGTTTTGAAGGGAGGACAAGCAAATATGAAATAGTAGTGATGGCCTAGGAAAGTAAGGATAGGGTAGAGAGCCTAAAGGCTCTAGTAAGGAGAGAAAATAGGTTTAAGAGGAGTGAGGCACAAGGAGAGAGAGCAAAGAGGACAGGAAATTATGGTCAAAGAGAGGAATTTCAGTCACAAATTATGGAGGTATAACACTTGTGGGTATGTAACTAAGGTGGAGTGAAGGTGCAGATCACAGGAACTGAGGAAGAAATGAAGAAAAAAATATGTGCAGAGTCTAAGGACTAGGTAAAGAAAATAAAAAGCCAGATAGCCCCTGATTTCAAAGAGCTTACCCCCAACAGGGTCAGACAACACAGACAGGCAGTTTTAACTGCAAGTGAGGTACAAAGGTCTAGTGGTCTTCAAGGTACAGGGGCAAAGTGACAAATAGTAATGTGTTTTCTTTAATGGCATTCCCACTGATATCCATTTCTGATGTTGACAGTGCCAAGGATTTTGGTGGCAAAATCATTTTCTTCTGGGTCTTCAGTAGCTATGCCTACTTAAGAAGGTGGGAGCTGTGCAGCCCTCGTAGAAACCATTGCCAGATTCTATCTCCACAAAAAGTGGATTGCATGAATCAACTGCAGGTCTGAAGGCAGGGCCAGTCATCTGGGGTGGAGAGACACTGTTATTACCAGGGACTATTTGGCTCAGTCCTAACCTAGGCCATCTCCATCGGGATCTGAAGGAAAGGTGATGATAGTGGTTTGATTTGCCTGGCTCATGTTACCTCCTCTCTCTTAGGGTACTTCAGTCTTTAAGCTAAGCTGACTTTGCTGTCCTATAGGGTGGTAATTGATTTATAATTGCTGGGGAAAGATGGCCTTTCTTTACAGGAGTTGCTCCCTTCATGGATACCTTTGGAGGCTAGGATAGAAGCAGGGCCAGTGGTCTGCAAGTCTTCCCAGGACTCTTGGACTTACCTGCCCATTGGTGGCAGGTGGTCAGATAAATTGAAAGCAAGGGCACTTAAGAGGATATCATCTTGGAAGGTCTGCAGGGGAATGCCCCAAGAATGCCCCACAGTGCTTGTCCCTATGCTGTTAACCATTTTTTATCAGGGAACTGGACAAAGGAATAGAAGCTTGTCAAATCTGCAGAGGACACAAAGTTGGAAGCAATAGCCAATATATTCGATGACAGTTTGTATCCGAAAAGATCTTGACAGGCTAGGACATTGGGCTGGATCGAATAATGTAACATTTAACAGGGACAATGTTATCCTTACCTTTGTTTTTAAAAATCAACTTCAAAAGAACGAGGTGGGGGAGATATGGTTAGACAGCAATGTGTCCGATAAAGATCTGGAGTTTGGGGTGTACTGTAAGCTCAATATGGGTCAACGGTATGATAAGGAAGCTTAGAAAGCTAAGGTAACATTGGGCTACATTAAAAGACGAATAGCCTCCGGGAATAAGAAGGTAATTGTTGTACTCAGTCCTGACCAGACCATATCTAGAGTATCCTGTTCAGTGTCCAGAGGAGGGTAACTAGGATAGTGAAAGGATTTGAGTTCATATCATATGAAGATTAATTGAAGAACCCCAGGGGGACATTTAGGCAAAAGAATAGAAAATGCAGGGGAGATGTGATCATTGTGTTCTAGTATCTATAGGACTGTCATATGGAAGATGATTAGGAGTTTGTTCTCTTTGACACCCACAGGGCAGAACCTGGAGCACTGTCAGGAAAATGCTAGGTGTCAGGAAAAGCTTCCTAACAATTAGAATTGTCCAAAAGAATGGACTTTCTCAGGAGGCATTTTCATTTTCATTGGAGTGGGCAGAGAGGGGGGAAGTATGACCACTTACTAGGTATATTTTAATGTGAAGGGGTTTTTTGTTTGCTTGTTTTGGGCATGAGTGGATTAGATGGTGAACTGCCATTTCAGTTCTAAAATTCAAATAGAAGTAAAACTTTGTCTAAGCTATCACTGTTTGCCGGATGCCTATCTCTGGGACCATCGCTGTCAGTTTCTGTCTCTGCATCTGTCCCTTCTTTGTCTCTCACATCCAGAGAGTAAGTACCCCGCCCTGTTACTCTTTCCTACAGCTTTACCCAGCTCTGAAGTCTATTCTCAGGACAAGGCGTAGATGCTGGCAACTGCTTGGGTTAGGTAGGCTCTCTCCAAGGCCGCATTCCTTACCCATGTCATTCGTTAACTCACATGGAACTCAGGGCTCCTGATGAGGAGATGCTGACATTTTAAACTGAGCTGTGATTTATGAACACAGCTCTCCAGAGAACAGTCAATTAGGTGTCCTCAATCCCCCATCGAGGGGAGCCAAAGTTTGTGGAATCTGGAAAAGTCAAGATGAGGGAAAGAGGAGGCAGAGGGAAGTTGACCCTGGGGCTCGGGCAAGCCGTAAAGTCTCCTCCCTGTGCTCCCTCAATCTCCTTTAAGAATCAGGAATCAGACTCCTCCTGTCAATCCTACACAATGAAGAGAGACCAAAGAGACTTTCAGAGCTCCAAATCCACAGTGGAGAGGGTGTGCCTAGCCGAATGCTTGGGAACCATTGAGTTCTGCTAGTTCTTCCTCTGGCTAGTGACTTACTAGAAATGCTGAGGGTGGGCAGTGATTGGGCAGAGTTGCTGGGTAACCCCGTGGGTGTGTGGTTGGGCCTTGTGGGGAAGAAGGGGCATGAGAGACAATGATTTGGATGGGTGTATGTCAGGGAGGAGTGGCTATAGATGTGGGTGTCTGGTAGGAGGGGATAAACAGAGAGATAGTGGCTGTATGTGGTGCTATGTCAGGGGCCAAGTGGTTTGCATGGGGATTTGTATGGGGGACAGTAATTGTATAAGGGACCATGTGCTTATAGGATTTTTGCCAATGAAACAGCGCGAGTGGTGGTGTCAGGGAGGGTAGGATTGCGTGGGTGGTGGTGTCACATAGCCAAGCCAGATCGCTGCTGCTACCCACGCTTTGCTTTTCAGAGGAGTCTTTGTTTTCTTTATATCTGGAGGTGACAGGAAGCACTAGATCCAGGTGAGAGGAAAGAGAGTGAAAGAAAGAGGGAGAGAGAGAGATAGATACAGAAAGAAAAGAGACGAAGTCAGGAAAGACAGAGAGACAAAGACAAAGCCAAAAGACAGAGACAGGGCTTTTGGTGAAAGCTATACCTCTTTAGTCCCTCCCTACCAATCAGGAGGACCATTTGGAAGATGCTCAGTAAGTCCAAGTCAGTTTCTAGTTGGTAGTTCTGACCTACCATCCCTGGCTCTGAAACACCCTCCACGTATGACAGCAAATGAAATCCACCATCCCTAACACAACACCTTGCTATACTGCCAAGAGTGCACTGGTGCACGTTAGCAATAAATATCATCATCTCCATGGGATTCTGTGAATCTCCATGGGACCCACTCTCCAGGTTGCTAGATCTTTACAGACTCCCATAGTTGGTCATGTCATGGCTGTCCTTCCATCTGCAGCTGGCAGTGGCCTGGTACATAGACTTATAAATGAGTTTTCAGGCATACTGTCAAAGCAGATTATACAATCCTTCCACTCCCCACTGTGGGAGCTGATGATATTTTAATAACCTCTCATAAAGATGCACAACAACAAAACACAGTTCTGGAATTAAAAATCATGACTGAATCCTGGTTCGTAAGCTGAGGACCATGGACAAGTTAGTGACCCTCTAGGATTCTTCCTGTTCTTCAGGAACAGCTTCCCCATCTGTAAAATTTGTACTCCTTACTTCACAACTGTGAATAATACACCTTGTTAACCTTAAAGCACAACAGAAATACAGTACAGTTAACTTTCTGATATCGCATTTAGCCTAAATGCTCTAACCCCCTAGAACTTTGTAGCTTTCCACTGGTCCTTAACACATTGTATTTTGCATTATAGTTATCTGCATCTAATTTTTCTCATAGATTATAAGCTTCATATACATAGTATGCTATTCTACACATCTCTGTATCTCCAGAGCCCAGCCCAGGGCCTGAACATAGTAGCCACTCTATCCACTAATGTTGACTGTTGCTAGATTCTTCTCCTTCACATACTTTGTTTCCAGCCAAACTAGACTTCTTGGTGTTCCTTACGCTACAAATTCAGACATTCCATCTCCTTTCTTTAGGCCTCTACGCTGCAGTCTGGAATATACCCCCTCCTTACCATTGCACCCCTCAGATTCCTAATTTCTTTTGTATCTCAGCTCAAGCAACACTCACATGACATGCGTTTCGGGATCTTTTCAGCTGCCAGAGCCTAGCCCACCTTCTTCCCTTTCCTGCTACTCCTTCCATTGTCTTGTATTTACTTTGCATATGTGGAAGGAAAGACGCATTTATTAACTACTACTATGTGCCAGACACGGTGCCAAGTGCTTTAAAAATATCTCATTTGATCCTTATAACAACCTTAGGTAGGAGCTATTATGAGCCCCATTTTACAGCTGAAGAAACTGTGGTTAAGTCAAAGTCGCACAGTTAGGAACTATCTAAAGCTATATTTGAATTTGGGTCTTCCTGGCTTCAGGTCCAGCACTCTTTCCACTATGCCAACCAGTTGCCTAGTTGACTCTTTACACTTGTTTTGTGCATGTTGCTTCCCCCAGAGAATGTCCTATACTCCTTACAATATTTTTTTTCTTTCTTTGTATCTATGAGATCTTGCATAGTGCTTGCCTGGCACATGGCAGGCATTTATTAATGCTTGTTGACTGATGGATTGATCAAAATGGCTGGATGAGTTATGGCATATAATGTAATGAAAAGCTATAATGCTGTAAGAAATGAAGGAGAAAGTTTCAGAAAAACCTGGGGAAACATACAAACTGATACGGAATGAAGTGAGCCGAACAGGAAGAACCATTTATACAACAACAATAATATTGTAAAGACAAACAAGTCTTTTCAAAGACTTGAGAATGCTGATGAATACAAAGACAAATCATGATTCCAGATTCACCTCTAAGCAGAGAGATGGCATCACCTCCCTGGACTGAGTGCAGCATGAATCATTTTTAAAAATATGACCAATGCAGGAATTTGTTTCACTTGACTATACATTCTTTTTAAACTGGAGTTTTGTTTTTCTTTCTCATGTGGGGGGCACAGGGAAGGGAGAGGGAGAGAAGTCAGATTATCATTTGAAATTTCCATTAAAAATACATAGAGGGGAAAGAAATTTCACAGTCAAGGAGTCAGGTGTCCCAAGTTTTGAGCAATATTCCTTTCCCATAGGCAACATATTAGTACTACCCAATATAAGGTGGTAGACTTCCTGATGAAGTAGTGGGGTTGACAAGCAGCACTGAGGCCCATTTCCAGAGCCTGGAAAAAGAAAATTAAAAATGGCATCACCTAGGCTTCGAACCTGGAAGGAGAGGATCCTCTACCCCGCTTTCCAAGCCGAATAGCAAATGACCCCTTGCTTAAAAGCCATCAAATATTCATTAGTTGACATTTCCTTAAATGACACGTTCTCGCTGTCGGGTGGCATTTGGAAGACGTATTTGCTGCCTATGCATGAGATCAGAGGGCACTCTGGCCTCTCACAGGAACAGACACCTGCCACCAAGACCTCCATGTTCACATCCCCGTCACACCCTTGAAGTGAATGCATACATGCCGGCGTCCTCTCCCCGCCAGCGCTGAAACTAAAAGGGGACAGTGTTTAGCATAAGCCAGCAAGGTTCTTAGAGACCACCCCAGGGTCTTAGACATCCATGTTTTGCTCAAAGGAATCTGGGACCGAAAGCATCAAAGTTCTTCTGGAGACGAAGAAAACTACAGATTAGGCCCAGGGACAAGAGATTAGGGTTGGGGACCCGGACTAGATAAGCTGCAGGAATTGGGGCCAGGGCTAGAACAAGTGCTAGGGGTCGGTGCACCAAGTGTAACTGGAGTCCTCATCCTCAGCCTCCTCCAAGAAAGCTCCAGCGGGATGGAGAGCGTCTGGGCCGTTCCCTCCCACCCCGCCGGCCCCCGCTCCCCCAACTCCTGAAAGCCTCCTTGAGTAGGCACTGGGGGGGATTCTCCTAGCCCGCCTGGGGCCAGAACTGGCCTTTCGGGCGCCATCCCAGGCCAGCCTCTGCTGCTCCTGGGCAGGGGCCCGTAAGAATGGTATGAGGAGGCAGGAAGCCCCCGCTCCCCAGGCAGTTCCCAGCCCAGTCCAGCTCGGTTTACAGCAGCCAGGTCTGGCTCAACTTCGGCTCTTTCCTGGGAGGATCTGGCTTGCTCGCTATCTAGCTTGGCGTTAAGAGAATGTCGGCGTAGAGCTGAGCCGGGAGGCTGCGCCCATAACTTACAGCTGAAATCTCATTACAGTCTGCGGCTCCGGGAAAGTCTGGCTAAGTCCTCCCGCCGCATCTCTGGTTTGGGGTGGGGGGCGGAGGGGAGCCGGCCTGGGGAAGGTGGGGGCGGAGTCTCAGCTGCTCGAGTGAGGTTTAGGGATCGTCCCACTGGGGCAGGGACCAAGGCTGAAGCTCAGCGCAGTGCGGAGGGAGGGCCTGGGGAGGGGGGCGCTGTAAGGACGTCCCCAGGCTAGGGGTGGGGGACGCAGTGCGGAGTGGGGGTGGGGATGAGTGGGGAGATGCGCTTAGCTTGGGCAGCCGCGGGCTTTATCTCTCTCCACCTCTTCCCCCCCACCTCTCCCGCCGGGAACAGCCTTCCTCCCTCGCTCATTAGGCAGAGATATAAAAAATAAATGAATAAATAAGTAATCACAGTAATAGCTGAGCGAAAAGCAGTTTTTCCCCTTTTCTTTCTTTTTTCCAAAGCTCTTTCTTTCCAGCCTCAGGTCCCCGGGGCTCTTCTGACGGGATCCGTAAGCGCCCTCCCTTGTGCTGGGGTCCCCCGCTTCCCCTGGAGGAGGAAGGTCCAGAAACGCGAGCCTGGGGCTCTCTCAGAGAGGGGCAGGGAGTGACAGGTGTCTCCTGGGGAGGTCAGGGAGACCCTATCTCTGACCAGGAGGCGGGGTCTGGCAGAAGAACTGGGACCAGACTGCAGACGGAGTACAATCCCCCAGTGTCCCTTCTCTGGCAGGGTCCCCGGAGCCCTGGTTAGAAGCTGAGCAGCAACCCCCGCCCCTCTATTCCAGGGATGCTGGCAGAAACAGGGAGCTGCAGGGAGAGGGGGATGGGGAGAGGGAGGCAGACTAGGAGGGTAGGGGGAGGTGTGAGAAAAGGGAAAAGCCGGATGCTGAGGGAACTGGACGGGGGGAAGGGAGGGAGCCATGGAGAAAGAGCTGGGAATAGTGGAGGGGTTGACAGTGGGGAAAGAGACTAGGAGGTAAAGGTAAGAGGAAAAAGGACCTGAAAGGCAGGGCAGGAGAGGTAGGAGGCAGTCAGTGAGAGAATTGAGGGAAGGAGAGGATGCAGGAGAGAAAATAACATTCCCTGCTCTGCCCTCTGAGGCAGCTGAATGTACCTGGGTTACTCACAGTCTCCCTGTGCCTTTCTTTCCCTTGAAAGAGATAGCTGGAGCCATGGAAAGAGTTCTGGCCTTGGAATCAATAAACATAAATTTAAATACTTCTCCTGATTACCGGAGTGACCTTGTACAGGTCACTAAGCCTCACTTTCCTCGCTGACCAAAATGGAAATAATAGTTGTACTATCTACCTCTCAGGGTTGTTGCAAGAAAGTACTTACATCTTAAGGTGTTATAGAAATATGAGCTAGATGTATTTTTCCTTCTCAAGATAGGAGAGTGGTCCTTACTTTTCATAGGCCTTTCAACACCAAAGAGATAGCAATAAATAAGGGAAATAAGGTGGTAAGTTAGTAGAGAGGTAGGTAAAGGGTGGGGGAAGCTTTGGAGTCTAAGGTGAGGAAACAACTTTTTCTGGAAATGTTCTGAGTTTGATCTCAAAGGTAAACCCAGCAGCTGAGTCTTAGTGAAAGTGGAAGCTGAGGGTGAGGATTCAAGCTGAGGTTAATAGTTTCCTGTCTATGAGTGTTAATAGCTGCAGTCTGGAAAAGTGGGGTGGGGAGAGCCTTTAGTGGAAATGATACAAAGGATGCTGTTCGAAGGGCAGTGGGAGAAATGTGGGAGACTCAGAGGACCCCACTGGGGCCTGATCAAAAGGGCAGAAGGGAAGGGTCTTGGAATGTTAGAACATGATCACAAAACCTACACAAGGCTTCAGCCAAGACCACTCTACCCTAGGTTTAGAGCCTCAGATCAGGCTAGGATAGATCATCTCTGGGCCCAGAGGACTTGCCCTGTGGTAACCTGTGTTTCCATCCCAAAACCGATCAAATTTAGTTTTGTGTTTAGCCCCCATCTCCTACAGGCTCTTCTTGAACTGTTTAGGGAGCCAATTTTCAGAAACCCAAGAAAATCCCTAGAAACCCTATTCTAGGGAGATGGAAGGAAAGGAAAGCAGATGGGGATGGGCTCCCCAGTTGAAAGAAGCAGGGAAGTAACTGGGGAATGTGCTAGAGTATGTGCCAGAGCTCAAACCTGTCCTTGGATATGGGCCAAATGCATGTTCTAGAGTATGTGAGGCACTGAGATGTGTGAAAGCATGTGGTAGAGTATGTGCTAAAGTGAGGGGTGTGGGAGAGTGATGCTACAGTGTATGATGAAGTGGGGCAGCTAGGGGGTGAAATGGAGAAAGGGCAAGGCCAAAGTCAGGAAGACCTGAGTTCAAATCCATCCTCACACATTCATTAGCTGGGTGACCCTTAACCTCTTTCAGTCTCAATTTCCTTATCGATAAATGGGGATAATTATAGCGCCTACCTCCCAGGTTTGTTATGAGAATCAAATGAGATAATCGTTGTAAAGCACTTAGCAGAGTACCTGGCACATAGTAGGTGCTATATAAATAGTGTTTTTGTTAGGGAGAGCATGTCCTGGAGTGGGGTTTGTGTCAGAGCACATTCTGCAGTGGGACATGTGTTAGAATATGTCCTGGAGTAGGGCATGTCTTAAAGCATGTTCTGGAGTGGACATGTGTTAGAGAATATGCTAGAGCAGCTGGTTGCTGAAGCAGGTAATGGGGTAGAGGTACCTCCTTACCAAGAGTTCACTAATTCATTGATGCTGAAAATAGAACTGAACATGCACACAATATGTCTTTGGCTAAACCGCAACCATGTCTGTCAGGTGGCATTGGAAGGTGGAATTTGCCACCTGCACATGAGATCAGAGGGCAGCTTTGGCCTCTCCATGGAACAGACACTTGCCACCAAGACCCCATGTTCACATTCGCTTCCCACTCTTCAAGCACACACATGCCAGTGCCTGCTTTAGAGCTCAGACTAAGACAGTTCATGATTGTGTTACAGGGACAGTGTGCAGCAAAAGCCAGCAAGATTCTTAGAAGCCACCCCCAGGGCCTTAGATATTCCTGCTTTACTCAAGTGAATCTCCTGAATTGAAGGTGACTAAGGGACTCCAGGCCCAGGAATAAGAGATTGTGGTCGGAAGTGTGAAGGCAGCTGGATGGCACAGTGGAGAGAGGTTTGGACTTGAAATCCTGGCATACTTAGCTCAGTCATTGTGTGATTCTGGGCAAGTCACTTCTCTCTCTTGATTTCCTTATCTTAGAATAGGGATAATAACAGCAACTCAAATAAGATACTGTCGAAAATACCTTGCAAACCTGAAAGTACTATTAATGTTAATGGTGATAATGAAGATGGTTACCCTGGTGGGCTCTGATTGTTGTGGTCTCTCCTTAATCATCTCAACCCTTTTCACCCTAACTTTGGTTTCAGCATTCAGTCTTGGGCCCTGTCTTCCTGTTGGAGGTCTGGTGGCTCCATTGGTCTCTGAGGACTGAAGTCCTGAAGACTTGGGCCCTGCCCTGCCCTGGGAGCTCTCATCGTTGAGCCATTGCCTCAGATGGGCTTGGACTCAGAACATCCCAACACAAATTCAATGCCATTTTCCATGCCTCCAGGCTTCTGTTCACCATGAGTCTCCACCTACCCCTATGTGATCACACTCTACTGCCACATCTCCTGGAGGCATCATGGTATAGTGGGACATTCATGGAACTGGGTGTCAGGGAATCTGGATTGAAGTCCTATCTTGGTCACTGTGTGATCTTAGCAAGTCACTTTACAACCTTAGGCTGCAGCTTCTTCCTCTGTAAAATGATGGGACTGGACTGTTTTATCTCTAAGGTCTATTCCAGCTCTGACATTTTATAATGCTATGATCTCCTGATCCAGTTCTGTTGGTTTCCTAAGCCCTCCCTCTGCCCTCCCCCTCCATTTTCTGGACAGGCAGAGAATGTAGAAATATATAAATTACATGAAGGAAAAGATCATTGAGCCCCCAATCTCCAAATATTCCACGGGCTTTATGATCATCCATAAATAGATGAGAGTATCTTGAAAAGGAAAGAGTCAGAGGGAAGAAAATGGGGGGGAGGGAGGTGTTCCTAGCCCTGGAGAAAGATAATACATAGAACTCCCCCACCCCAGTGGAAGTCTAAGCAAAATGAAAGATCCTGGCCCCTCCTCTGAGGTGTTAAAGAGTGGAGGTGGGGCAAAGATCTCCATGAGAGCAAAGGAGAGGAAAGGAGAGAACTCCTAAAGCTCCAGGGCTTTACAAATGGATTTTGCTGAAATGGAAATTTCCACCCAACCCTGAAATAACCTGCAGAATTCAGTCAGTGAAGCCCAGTAGCCCAGAGAGCTGCGTTCATGCCCAGGGAACTGTAGCCAGGTCTGCTAAGAACACATTCCACACCAATGCCACACATACCTATCCCTTTGACACCTACTCGCCTCTCACACTCATATCTCACAGTCCACTCCTTACACAATTACTCTCCATACTCACTCTTCACAGCACCCACTAGCTCCTCACACATCACCAGGGAGTGTGTTTATAGAGACTGAAGGTATTGATGGGATGGGGTCAGCAAACCTTGAGAGAGGGGAGGATCATGAAGTGGGGATGTGGGGGGAAGAAGGCAGGAAAGGTGTGTGTGGTGGGGATAGGTGGGGGTTGGGGGGGAATTGGACTATCAGGTTTTCAAACAGAGAGACATTGAATTAACTCACCAAGTGGTTGGGCGGGGAATTGCTGCCCGGGGAGATGATGCGGAGCTACAGCTCAGCAGAACCAAGGCCTTCTCCTGGGCTGCTGTCCAGGTGCTGAGGGGAGAACTGCGGAGCTTCTAAGGTTCCTAAGGGTGGGCTGGGGGCGGGAGTGAGGGGTAGGAAGACCTTTATCCTGAGAAACGAATGAAGTATAGTTACAGGGGAAGAAGTCTTGTGAGGGGGGGGGGGAATCTTCGGTGGACCGAAGGGTCAGATGTAATTGGGGGGGCGGGCATGGGAACTGGGGGTGCCTGCTGGACCCTGGGTATAGAGTCCACATACACACCAAGAGCGCTCCCCTCCGTCAGGAAGTCTAAATCCCCACCTTCAAATGAACATCAGACTTTAGGGGACTGCTGGGGACCCCAGAAATCCTCCCGCTGTCGCCATGAGCTGCAGCCACTGGAGGGCAACGTGATTCCGCACCTAGGAAAATAAAGGGAGAGGAGGGAGAAGCAGGAAGCTGTGATCTGGAGGTGAGGGAAGAAAAAAAGAACTGGAGGGAATGTGAAGGGAATTGACAGGGGAAAGGGAAGCTCTGGCAGCTGAGTGAATGGAGGAAGGGGGAATACTAGAGGAGGAAAGCAGAAAAGGTAGAGAAGAAGCAGAGAATAGGTGGAGGGGGAATATAAGGAAATGGTGCACAGAAAGGGAAGTCAGGACTATACAGAAAATAAGTAGGAAGGGGAAGCATACAGCTAAGGAAACAAAGAACCTGAAAGAACAGTGATTTTTGTAGAGCATGTGTGTTATCTGAAGAAGAGTCAGCATTAATAGGAGTTTTGCGGCACAGAAAGAAAAAAAAAGACAGGCATGTTTGCTTTATGAGGGAAAGGGAAGTAGAGAGAATGTTTCAATAGTACAATGAAGGCTCTGTGGGAAAAGAGCCAGTGAGTGGCCTGTCCATAGATGTTATTGGAGGGGCCCCAGATAGGCTAAGTAACTTACCCAAGGTCACGAAGATAGTGCCAGAGACAGGAGTCAAATCCAGGTCTGCTGGCTCCAAAGCTAGCATGTTTTCTACCGAACCACACTGCTTTTCTCACCAAAGTATCAGTGATTACATAGGGAAGTGGGAGTATAAGCAGAATTAAGAAGTTTAAATTAGGTGAAAGGTTACTAGAGTGGGGGGGGGGGGCAGCAGAAATAAGGAGCTGTGGCCATATTATTTGGGGTTTATTTTAAATTAGGTGACATTTAAGATACCTAACATCTTTGTTCTCAGTCTTCAGAGGCTCAGGCCTAGGTCTATGCCTAGCAAATGGAGTGGACAGTGCTAGACAGAGGGCCAAATTGGGTTAAATGTGGAATCATAGGAACTTTTAGCTCCAGTCATACTTCAGGGATTGGACCCCATGGAGTCCCATGGGATCAGTTTGGGAAACTTGGGGTGAGTTTGGAAGGCTTTGGTGAGCAGATAATCACTGGAGACAAAACTATGAAGGAGTTATTAAGTATAGAACAAGTCATGGGATAGCAGGGGAAATCACATGGATGTAACAGAGAGAAATGGGGACATGGGACAAGAACAGGGTGGTTGGGCGGGGTTAATGCTGGGATTACCAACCTTGATGCCTTGTTGGTAGAGAAGAGTGAAGGCAAGTGCTGTCCACAGGCCCTCCCCCCCTTTCCCATGATCCTTGAAAAAAAAGATAATGGAAAGTAGTGGCAAGGAGGGAGAAGAGATCTCATACAGGTGGGTTGATGGAGGCCATATTTCCCCTGTCTGCAAGCTGTCCCCAAGTCCCCCTGGACCATGCCCATCAAGCTCAGCTGAGTAAAGCAAAGCCTACATGTGCCTTAATCCTCTAATTACATGTTGACTTATTACTTATTAATTAAACATGAGCTCTGTGCAGAAACTGAGTATTCCTTCTTTCCTAGCCCACAGAGTCCTCCTCTTAGAACTCAGAGCTAGGGGAAGACACTGGAAAAAAAAATGGAGCAGAAGGAACTAGTAACAAAAGGAGGACACAGTGTGTGAAGTCTTGGAGGAGCAAAAAATTGTGCGTGCGTGCGTGTGTGTGTGTGTGTGTGTGTGTGTGTGTGTGTGGGCATACAGAGAGAGGGAGAGAGAGAGAGAGAATCAGATGCCAACCAGGTTTGGCCTAAGGTAGAATCTTCAGTGTTTGTGCTGTGGACAGAGAGAGTAGCCTTGGATTGAAGGATAACAAGAGAGAATTAGTAGAAAGAATGATTGGAAGAACCAGGGATAAGGATGGGGCCTGGGACATAGATAGAAGAAGGGGGGAGCAGAGATAGTGAGGGCAGGAGAGTGGAAGAAGGAAAGGTCAGGGTAGAGGTATGTACTCCACCTTCTCCCAGCGACTCATTCCCCTCCCTTTTTTTATTCTACTCAAACTTTCATGGTCCCTTTTTCCTTGGGATCCTGGAGTAGAGTGTACATTAAGCCCATGTTTTGTCCATAAATGGTACCACATTCTGAATTAGTTGTGGCCTGTGGACATCTGTATAGGGCTGTGTCAGTAGGTTTGTTTGTTACTAGATATGTGGTTGTGTGCGACTGACTATGTATACTACACTGTCTAGCTATGACTTCACCTCTATAGCTGTGCAAGATTGTCTCAGTGCCACTGCATAACTGACTGTCAGCAACTGCATGTGTATAGCTGTGTGACTGTGGCTGAGGCTAGGATGCTCATACTGTAGGATTGCTGTTGTACTGGTATCTGTATGACTTAGTCATAAAAATCCAACACTATTGGAAGGGAAAAGAGGAAGAGAAAAGGGTTGACTTCCCTGCCTACTTTTCCTTAGGACATGACAGGTGGGACTCTGTTTATGGTCCTATCATGATATAGGATTTTGGACTCCACTAGAGGGCAATGAAGCATATCCCAAAGGACCTGTGGTTCAGGAGTCAGGTTGGGAACCTTCTCTGTTTGTCCGTTCAAGTGAGAGGAAGCAGACAAGCCCTGAGCCCCCTGGCCTCTATCCAGTGGCCTAGCCTCATGGAGTTATGCCTGGACTTCTCTGAGAAGAGTATCTGGCCCAAGGACAGCCACCTGTCCCTCTGACTAGTGATGTATCTGAAATTATTCTGGGTTCGTAAGCCAGGGAGAAAGATATCAAATGTGGGTCTGACTCAGAGGAACAATCCTTGGAGCTGTGACTGCCATGAGAGAAAGCAAAGAAAAATGAAAATGCAGTGTATATTTTGAGGGACTTGGTCAGGAAGCCTGTCTATATAGAAAGAGGAGAGGGACAACAGAAAGGAGAGCTCCAGCACAGGAACCTGGGGAAGAGGGTTGCCCCTAGAAGTGGGGGGGGGGATGTTTGTGTCTGTGTATTTACTTAAAGATTTTGCTCTGGTTATCGCCTCATTGGCCAGACATCTGGTTTTCCCAGGCGTCTCTGGGGGATGGAAGTCAGACAACATTACTTCAGCAGATCTAATGCCATCCACCCAGCACAGCTCAGGAACACCAGCCTACAGAAGACAGGGAGCCCAGCCAATCCAGGGTGTGAGGAGCCCTCGCTGAGAGATCAAGGCTGATGCTTTTTGTCTCTAATCACAAGCTCATGGACGGGAACAAATGGGGCCAGACACCCACGCTCCCCACAGCCTGTCGTCTTCATTCTGGGATGGGTAGAGGCAGCCAGCAGGATATCATTGCGTGAGAGTATGAGAGGGCAGGGAGGAGGAAATAGGGGACAGTGAAAGCAGAAAAAAAGATGAGGGGCTTGGGGGGTTAGAGTTGGCTGGGGCTTATAGTGAATTGGAAGATCAACTTTTTCAAACTCCACAGGAGACCCTGAGAAGCCAAGAACCTTAGGACACCTGCCCCAAATTCCTACTGAAGTTCACTTACTGTCTGTCCTAAATCTGAACACAATCAACGTATCAGAATTTTAAGGGGACCCATAGCAAAGTCTCAACTAACTCCCATCTCCATCCCAAAGACAGGTGTGTGTGAAACAGACAGAAAGAGACAGAAGGACAGACAGATGGACAGATTAAAAGAGGCTCTTTGGACATGGCAGATGGAGGTTTGGGTACCATATACCCGTTGATAGGATTTTATAGCAGAAAGATACCTATAAAAATTGTATATCTCCTATTGATCTCTAAAGAGATCATCTACAACTCCATCTTTTTACGTAGGAGAAACTGAAGTCCAGAGAGGTTAAAGAGATTTGTCCGAGATCACCTGGGGAGTAAGCAGCAAAGTCTTGAGTTCGAACTCAGCTCCTCACCTTCCAAATCCAATACTCTTATAACAAAACTGAGCCGTGCCGCCTGGAGATGAGGGGCGATGGGGGACGGGAGGAACCCACAAGATAAAGGTGGGGGGGGAATAATGTCTGCACCAACATCCGCCTCCCCCCCACCACACAGTCTGACAGGACGAGCCTTGCCGGCATCATGCCTATTTTTAGTCAAAACTGGAAGGAAACTCAGTTTGGGGGCCAGGTTCTCAGTCTCTCCACCCCACCCACCACTCCCACGCAGCCGGCGCCCGGCACGTGGTGAGTGGGAAGCTGCCGGTGCTGGGGCCCCTCCAGCACTCCTTGTCCCTGGGATTGACGACAGAGTCAGGTTGGGGAGTGGGGGCAGGGGCTAGGGGCGCTGAGAAGAAGGGGCCCCCTCCCCAATTGTGAGCAGCGGTTCAAAACCACTTGGTTACGCATCAATAAATTGGGCGTAGATTGGAATCAAACCATTAGTTGTAAGTTGTTCCTGATGGAAACAGGTTGGTCTCCAGAAATGTGACTTCCAGAAGGCATTTTGAACCGTTTCTGTTGTTATCTCAAACTTTTGAAAATGATCATCATTAAAAGCTCTTTTTCTACTGGGCTGGGGACAGAGAAGACAAGTCAGAAACTACCGGACCCTGTATCCTCCAACCCACTTCCCATCCTCCCCCTGCTTCCCCTCTCAGCCCCCGAGGTTCGGGGAGGGGAAGGGGGTTAGAGGAAAATCTCGGAAGTGGTCACCTCTGGACAGCAAACGTTGCAGCCAAGGACCTAGAGTCGTCCTGTCTTTAGTGTTGGCTAAGCATTAAATTAACTACAGCCAATCCCCAGACCGAATTCTGCCAAGAGAAACTAATGATGAAATAGTGGAACAATGCAATAGGAGATGCATTAGATCTTCTTCCTCACCTGCCTGTGTGGATGATTTCGGGGATTCCTATTTTTCGGCCACACTGCTCTTGCTGGTTTCCCTCTCAGCTGGCTGCTCTTCCTTCCAGTCCTTTACCATCCATTCACAACCAAAGCCGGTACTCTTGTAATCCCAGACAGAATTGGGAAACGGTACTTTGGAGGACCTGAAGCACAGAAGTTCAGAACGACTCGGTGGGATTAGATAAGGAAAAACATTACCAAAAAACTGCATTATCATCTCGATTTTTCCCCCCAGAACAAATAGATCTTCTATAGGTTAGCGTTATTTTATATTGAGGTCAATGGAGTAAAGAGCCGAGGATAAGGAATCTAAGGAAACACCGTCCTGAGTGGATGGAATCCTAACCAGGAAGGTGAGGGTTTGGGGGTGGGGGGAATTCAGTAGGGAAGGGGACTGAAGAACAGCTCACCAGGTCTGGAGATATTGGGTTGGTCCAGTGGCCTAAGGAGCTAGCAGCCATAAACTGAACCACATCCTGCTACAGACACAGGAGGCTGTTGTCATGGCAACTTCATATTTATCCACTTTAGCTCCTAATTAAGGGGAAAAGCATATAACATATTGGATGTCAAGGAGGCTTTGTGAGCCTCAATTTAGCTGCTGTACCGGGATGTCAAACTCTAGCATGATTGCTGTTAATCACCTTCCAAATTACTGAGACGGGTCATAAAGGAGACAGATTCCCAGGCAGTAATGGCAGCTGGGCTCTGGGGGCGAAAGGGGAAGTAGGGATGGAATAACTTGGACAGTCCCCGGACTCAGGGGACTGGTGGGGGAAGGTTTTCTCCATGGATGTGTCAGATGGAAAGCTTTATGTGGACAGGGGTCATATCTGACCCAAACTCCCTACACCCAAGACCAAGTTCTTGATCTTCTTGGCTTAATTATTTTGGTTTGGATGACTGACTAGAAGGGATGTGACAAATCACTAGTCCATGCATGACTGGCTGACCATGGAAGTCCACCTGATGACTGACAGATGACTAAGAGATAAATGATTATTGAATGATGACTAGAGATGGACCAATTGACAGCTAATGAGTAGCTGACTAGAGCAATGATGGTTCTCTGACTGACTGACTTAAAAGTAATTGACTGAGTGGCTGCCAGGGTCAGTCCATTTGTAACCCAAAAAAGGATGGAAAGTGAGTCTAAAGCATGGTCCAAAGGAAGATGCCAAATACACTTCCTGCCCTCAGAATAACAGTCGCTCCCAAGAAGGGGGCAGAAAGTGA
The DNA here is from genome assembly GCA_028658325.1 of Potorous gilbertii. Classification (NCBI taxonomy): domain Eukaryota; kingdom Metazoa; phylum Chordata; class Mammalia; order Diprotodontia; family Potoroidae; genus Potorous; species Potorous gilbertii. The sequence goes on from JAQQSK010001274.1 coordinate 53,708, forward strand.
GGGCAGGGGCTAACCTTATGAAGGTCATCCAGAAGCTCAAGTTCACTCTGCCTTTCTGGGGCCCTCCCAGCTCTCAGAGTATCTATCTCAGAATCATCTCCCTCAAACTAGATAACAGTAACTTCCTACAGGGTCCTGACTCCTGCCAGGTCATACTAATGGCATTAAGATAGTGAAGAATAGTCGGTTAAATAGAACCAGTGAGTTAGGTGGATACAGGTGCTCTGATTTGTGAAGACTTTTGGCTCCTGACAATTGCCCATGTCCCCAGGGGGTCCCCTGGCTAGGGAAACATTCCAGTGAGATAAGGTTATGAGCTCATCATGGACAGAAAACCCAATTGGGACAGGATAGCCCCAATAATCCAGGTTCATATCAATCTCCATCATCCCGATTTTCAGTTAAAGCAATTATATCATTAAAAGAGTTCAGAAGGATGGAACCATGTCCCTGTAAACTTCTGGAAATGTGGTAGAGGCTACAGAACCCTGGAGGCTTGACTGTGTGCTCCTTCCCTGCTATCATTCCTTCTCTTTAGGGCTCAGTTGATAGCATCTGTTATTCAAGGCTGTGATGCTATTTCATTCATTCATTCATTTAACCAATCACCAAATATCTGCAGAATATCTACTATGTGGAAGGTATTGTTTGAGGTAGGCATTGTAGGAAATGTTGAGATATACAAGACACAATCCCTACCCACAAAAGCTCAGTATTGAATTGAGGAAGCAAGACACACTTATGAATATATAAGCAACAAATTTGTTCATTCAAAAATATTTATTGAACACCAATTAAATACTTCTTCCTAAGCCAAGATGTATTTTTTTTTTTTACTGGCCGCTTCTACCCTCTCTGAGACAAGAACGTTGGGGAGGGGGAAGAAGAGTTTCAGGCCTTCAAAATTCCTCACCCTCCACCCCTCAAGGCCTCAATCAGTTCCTCAAATTAATCTTTCAGCAGTCCTTTTGGGACCACAGGCCCCAAAGGTACATATCCACAGGTAAGTTTCTAGAATTCATGGAGGATATTAGAGAAAGTTGGAATGAGATGGAAAAAAGGGAGCAGATCTGTCCAGATCTCAGACTGGATGTCTGCTCATTGAAATGATCTTTTAAGGTTAGGATTTAGGAACTCATCCCTCATACCTCACATGTGAGGTACGTCTTGTGATGTATTTTTGTGTATCACAGCTATCTCTATGTCTTTTTAAAATGGGTTGATGGCTTTTATTTTTACATCACCTTCCTTTCTGAACATAACCTTTCCTCTTCCCCTACCCAGCAAAGTCATTCCTCATAGCCAAGAATAAAAAAGACGATGGGGAGGAGAGAAATAGCTCAGCAAAACCAACCTGGTCTGATGGCATATGCCATGTTCCACACCCAGAGCCCCCAGCCTCTTCAAAGGAGAGAGGCAGGTGTGTTTTTTCTCCTCTTCTTCAGCACCAGGAGGAATCATTATAATTCTGTTTATGTCTTAACCCCATCAAAGCCTATAAGCTCCATCAAGTTTGGGACCATGTCTTATCCACATTTTGTCACCTCCGGTCCCTGACACAATGTTCTGATTACAGTAGGTATTTAATGAATGTGCCTTGAATGAAGGCATGCATGCATGAACGAATGAATGAATGAATGACAATGAAAACTGCTTGAGTCTCCAGCTGTAATTAAGACATGAGTGAAATAAATGTATTCCTTTGGGAAGTCACTAATAATATAGACTGAGGCTCTGAGTCCGGTTTCTCCAGTTCCTGAGCATGGACCTGGGAAGTAACAGGGCAGGTTGAAAGAGACAAGATGAGATGAAGGGTGGTCACAGGAAAGGGGAAGGAACAGACTTGGAACAAGAGGAAAAAGCTTGGTGAATTGTGTCCCTAGCCCAGTGGGAGGAGTTGCTGTGGCCTGGTTTCCGCAGATGCGGGCTGCAGGCGTTCTGCTGAATGGGAGGCTATTAAGGGAAAATACTTTTCGAGGAGCTGAGCAGCTGGGAGTGGAGATTTGTCAGAGTATTGCATGGGGGGGCTTTGTCACTTTAGGCACAAGTACAGACTGAGGCTCCCCATGTCTGAGAAGTTGGAAGAAGCCTTGGGAAGTGCCCCAGAACTTCTCGTAAGAGGTCCATTTCCCTGCTTCTACTTTCTCCCAAGGCCCTATCATTTCTGCATTCTTTCCCTGTCCTGTTCATTCCTCCCTTATATATGTACTCCTCCCCACTTGTAACAAACTGTCCAGGCAAGAAGAGCTACAGCATCCATAGCTGGCTATACCTATCTTCCTCCAGGCTTTCCCATCCCAGACCTGCTGAATCTTTTGGAGCTGGTAAAGAGGAAAATGAGAAACCCAGGAAGCAGAGAGATCTAGGAATTCTGTCATCTCTTTCCAGCCTTAAGAAAGATCACTATTTCCCCCAACCATCAGTGCCTGGCACTGCCTCTCCACCTCATTATATTTCAAATTCCTTGAGGACAGTTACTATCCTTTGACTCTTTTTATATTCTCAGTGCCTGGCACCTAGTAGGTATTTAATAGATGCTGATTGATTGATCCACACAGGGTCCCAGGACAGGTCCCTATGCTACAACAAAATGATTCTAGCTACAGAGAAGAAAGGGTGCCTGGTCGACATGTCTTGTCCCTGATACCCTCTGACTCTGGACAGCGATTTACTTGGCATCCTCTGGGAGAGGGGTTGGCCTGGAGGAAGAAGAAAACTTTTCCCTCAGTCCTCCAGGTTAAAGCCTCCTCTATTTCTCCAGTCAAGTTAAGGAAATGTGGGCTCTTCCCTCCAGGTTTTAAGAATTATGGTGATCTGTCCCAGGTCCATAAATATGGGTTGGAAGGAAACAATGATTTTTGACCTTCTGAAAGTAGGGGAGTGGCAGAGATTTCTAGGGCTCAGAATCACCAGTGGAGAATATACTCCTCATTTAGTTAACATTTGGTGATCTGGGCTTCTAAGGAAATTGAAGAATAGACTGCAGACCCTCCCTGGACCAGCTTACCATCTTAGCAGAAAGGCAGGCAGATAGATAGACAGACAGACAACAAAATGACAGCAGGTTGGGGGGAGGGAAGGGTAGTTTCACAGCCTACACGGTAGAGACGATCATCTTCGTCACCGGGTGTCTTGAGGGTGTGTGGTGGTGGCTCTCTAGCTAGGAACACTACTTGGGGAACAGAGAGTTGTTCTTCCAAGTGGTTGTTTGGAATGTTTTGCACATTTCAGGCTTAATCACTCGACATTTGATGAGTGTCTACAGCAGCAACTTGGCATGGAAGCTAATTACAAGATTGACTTCTACTCCTGTCCTCAGAAGGAAAATTCCCCTCATTTCCTAGAGCTCAGCAGAGCCAAAGTTGACCTTTGACTTGATCCCTGCCTCCAGAGGCTATTGGAGTCCGAACCTTTCATAGAATGCTCTTTCCTTCCTGAGGAGTGTGAATTTGCAGCCTTTTAGCATTTTTTCCCCTCTTCATCTGCTAGGTTGGAAGTAAGCAGGCCCATTAAGGCTCTGAGTTAGCTGTGTTTAAATTACCCAGTGAGGTGTGCTGGTGCAGCTGAACAGGCAGGCAATGGCCCCAACAGAGGCCTACATTATTCACCGCTCCCCAAGCCTGAGGCCTCCAAAGTGCTTTTCCAGTTCTTGCTGCACCCCCTACTCAGCCCCCCACCCCCAGATGCAACCTGTATAACACAGTGGCCAGCCTCGATCCCTATCCCATATCTTGGAAATTCTAGGCCAAGCTAGATGAAGACTGACTAGGGGAAGGCTGGTGATAAAGTCTCCTGGGTCTCTATAAGTAGCTCTGGCTTGATGCCTGGAAGTCATAGGACAATGAGAGACATGGGCAGGAGGGACATATCCAACAGTGGGGAAAAAAAATTCACCCTTTAACAAAGTTCAGGGGTTTGGCTCAAAGGAGCTTTCCTCTGACCTAAACTCTCAGGTCAGCTTCTCAGTCCTGACCTGAATTCTACAAATCAAACCAGGAACATGGGGATGGTGTTATGATGAACAAACAGAACAGTACATTAGAATTAAGGGTAAGAGGCTGGTGTTAAGGTTGCCATGAAGATTGGATTTAGGGGTAAGGAATTAGGGGTTGTCAGTCAACAAACATCTAGAATTATTTAGGAATGAAGTTGAGGATGGATTTCAGGTAGGGGTTTGAGTCAGGATGGCAATGGTGCAAAATGAATTCCTGTCCCTTTACCTCTCTGTCTCCAATTTCTGCTTCCTATGGAATATGTAAAGGAAAATGGGGTGGGGAGGTCTCATCTTAAGGATGACCCTTCTTTCCCAGAGGACTTGATAGCTATCTTTGAATATTTGAAAGGTTGTCATATGGGAAAAAGATCAAATTTGCTTGACTTAGCTCCTGAAGAGTTATGCTGAATGTAATGGGTGCAAGGTAAAAGAGGTCAATTTGAGTTTTATGTAGAAAAAAAAAGCCCTGGCAACTAGATCTATTCAAGGATGGAGTCAGGGGAGTCACCTTAGGAGATTGTGGGCTCCTCATCATTGCAGTTTTTAAGAAAGGCCTGGATAACAATTGACTGAGTGTGTCCTAGAGTTAATGGCCACTGAGGTATCTTCTAGCTCTGAAATTCTGCATTACTGGTTTCCTCTTGCTTCATCCTACTTTTCTTCCTTCTTCCTTCCTTTTCTTCCTCTCTCATTTTCCTTCACCCTTACACAATCAGAATTATGTCTTTTCCTCAATGTACTGAATGCGGGGATCCAGCTGTGGTCAAGGGACAATTCCTGAACTCCTGTGACCAGGCAAAGCTCATGTCCTTGGGCAGTTTTCTTTCCCTTCTACAAAAACTCAGAGCCAAGTTTCAAATAAGGCATTCTGGGTGGAAAACCCATCAGCTGCAGCCCTTATCCTAGGGTGGGTAGAGGCATTAAAGGCCACCTCCTCCCCTTTCTGGGATTCTGACCTCTCCCCACCCTTCTCTCTGGGGGCCCAGGCTTCTCCATGCCCCCTCCATACCCTTTTTCCCTCCTCAGGGCAGCAGGCTGACTTATTTCACCCTAGCGCTCCTGGGTCAGGCTTTTAGAGCTGTCAGCGGAGGAGACCTCAGCCCCTTTCCCCCTCTCTCCCCTCCTACGTTCCTTCATGTGGAAACACGCATCAGGGCATAAAGCTGAGGACAAGCATTGTACCACATCGCATTTTAAATGCATATAATTAGCCAATAAATAAAATATAGAACCAGCTTTCCAGTTCCACTGCTGTCAGTAAGTTAGCAAGCATTCCATTCTAGGCCTCCAGGGAGCTGCCTGTCATGGGGTGCTCAGTCTGAGATGGGCAAGAACAGCATCCCAGATATTCATCAAAGCAGGGACCCAAAATGGGCCTTATTCCCTACCTGGTCTAGTGCTGGGAAAAGGAACAACTTTTCTATGTGCCTAGAAATTGCCCACTGGAGCTGACAAGGCTGATCTATAACTTTGATGGCAATATTCTGGGAGAGACCTTGGCCTTTTTAAACTAAAGTCTTTCCCAGGTCTCAGTTTGCCTGAGGCAAGGCCTATTCAATGATCAAGGCTAGGTAAGAAATGAGGCAGAGAATGGCCTCTTTTACCTAATCAAAAAAAAAAAAATCCATCTGGGAGAGGGAGACTCTCAGGGTTTCTGGCTCAAACACAAACAATTGCTATTTACATTCACTTTGAATCAATCAGTACCCAAATAATGACCAACTGGAGCTCGATCTGGGACCTATCATTGGCCAATCAATGAGAGCTAGAGCAATTTAGTTTTAAGGTATGGTCCTTGAGAAAAAAGGTTTCAGAGATCAAAATTGACATTCCTTCAGACAGAGCACCCTAGAGGGTCATCTCAAATCTTCTTAATCTTTATCTCACCACTGGACCCAGATGACTCTGGAGGAGAAAGTGAGGTTGGTGATTTTGCAAGCCCTCCCTCACTTAAAATCCAATTCACATTACCTCCCTGATGTCATGATCCTCTTCCAGGACGAAGGGCAAAGAACACCAATGATTCTAGGAGAGTAGAAAGTAGGGGCAGGGAGGATTGGGGAGAAAGGGAAATGATGGAAAGCCCTAGGGAAGAGTGAAGTTGGGAGGGGATTGCCAGCTAGTGATGAGAGCTAAGTTGGATATTATAGATGAAACCATAATAGGAAGAAGGATATTGGGGGAGGGAGTGTAGTTAGGGAGCAGAGGAACATTGGGTGGTATGGGAATGGAGTCTTCTTCCCTCCAGATATGAGATGATTCATAGGGAAGACTGAGTCCTCCAAAGGCTTAGCTGCTTCTGCTCTAGGCAGATCCCTTAGGGTTCAAGGCTTGGCATATGACACAGTCTGTCTTGAAACTTAATTTTTGAGTTTAGAAAGGACTAAACTCAGAATCCTAGTCATCAACACAGACTTAATATTGAAGAGAATCTCAGAGATCATCTAGTTCAATCACTTTGTTTACAGATGAAAAAATGGAGGCCCAAAGAAATAAAATGAATTGACCCAGGTAGTAAGTAGAAAAGTTAGGATTTGAACCAGGGCCCTTTCCCTTTCCCAATCTGGTGTTCTTTCCACTATATCACAATTATTCTGTTGCACAAGGTTTCTCCAGGGCTAAGGTTTAGTCGGTATTCACAACCTATGCCTAGGTGATTTGCTACAATGAGCTTCTTCTCTTCTTATTTCTGATACTTGGGACTCTCCCATAAGGAGCAGAGTGAAGCCTTCCATTATGGCCAGGAGACTAAGCAAAGAACCCCCACTGCCTCAGTTTCCCAGACAAGAAAAATTGATCCAGGGACAAGTTAAATAAGGCACATACTACCCAAAGCAAGACACAGGTGGCTTGTGTAAGAGAAACAGACAGGACATGAGTCATTCCTGGACCTGCAGGATCCAAAAGTTAATTTTCCATCTAAATATTCTCCCAAGGAATAAGACTCCTTGCAGAGTTCATCATTCTTATAACATCCATAGAAGCTTCCAAAAGGCCTTATTTTAACTGCCAACATGATTTTTCTACTCCAATCAATTCTCCCTACAGTTGCCAAAGAGGTTTTCCTGAAGTATGGGTCTAACCATGTCATTAACATACTCAATAGATTCCAATTCCTCTCTATTAATTTTAAGTGTAACCTGAGCCCCAAAGCCCATCAGCATGGGGCTCTCTTCTCATTGGTGAAGATCTACATCTCTTATCTGGCTGAGGGATGGAGCAAAGTTGTCAAGAATGAGAGAGAAGAGAGATCCAGTCTCCCCTGTTTCTTCTGGCTTCCAGCTTCAAGAGAAGGTGCAATACCACCTTCTCTTCAGGTTGCTGAAAGGAGAAAAAGACTCTGGGAAGAAGTTAACATAGAGTAGATCATGTTCTTATTCTGAGTTTGCTAACCTAAAGACTGGAGAATTCCCCTTTATTTGACATTTGGGTCTCTTTCTCTTACTTGAACAGAATTACCTCACTCCCAATGGGAGAGCTCCTTCAATTTGTATTGTTTGCTATATTTTTTTACATATATACCTTCTCTGAGTTCTGCTTTCCTGTTGACTTGGATAAATGGATTCATTTGCTCTTTGTTGTGCATGTGTTCATTGTGAAACTAGTTTCTGATGGGAAAGAGTCAAGCTTTGAATATATAGCTTTGGATCCTTTACCCATTAGGAAATAACCATCAGGATTTTAAATAAAACCTTAAAAATTTTATCCTCTAGACTAATAGTGTCAAACTTAAATAGAAACAGGAACCATGAAGCCATATATAAGGATTCCTATGGGCTGCATATTGACTTAGAGAACCACATATTAACATTATATATGTTCCATTGTGTTTTTATTTATTTTGTTAAATATTTTCCAATTACATTTTAAATTTGGTTGGGCCAGGAGTATTGCAGCCCACGTGTTTGAAACCTCTACCCCAGACTAATAATATTTAAGGGAGCAAATAGATACAATTCTAGCCTGGAATCCCCTCTTTCTTCTTCACATTATCATCATTATTATTTACTTTTAGTTTTCAACATTCACTTCAATAAAATTTTGAATTCTAAATTTTCTCTCCCTCCATCCCCTCTCCAAGATGGCATGCAATTTGATTTGATTTTACATATACATTCATAGTAAATATATTTTCACATTAGTCATGTGGTAAAGAAGAATTAGAAACCACAAGAAAGAAGAAACAAAAAAGAGAGAGTAAATAGTATGCTTTGATCTACATTCAGTAGATAGTTCTTTTTCTAGACGTGGATAGCATTTTCCATTATGAGTCTTTTGGAGTTGTCTTAGATCCTTGCTTTGCTGAGGTGTTAAGTCTATCAAAGTTAGTCATTGTACAACATTGTACAATATTCTCCTGGTTCTGCTCACTTCACCCAACATCAGTTCATGTAAGTCTTTCCAGGTTTTTCTGAAGTCTGCCTGTTCATCATTTCTTATGGAAAAATATTATTACATCACATTCATATGCCAGAACTTTTTCAATCATTTCTCAATTGACGGACATTCCCTCAACTTCCAGTTTTCAGCCACCAGAAAAAAAGCTGCTATAAATATTTTTGTACATGTAGGTCCTTTTCCCATTTTTATGATCTCTTTGGGATATAGACCTAGAAATAGAATTCTGGGTCAAAGGGTATGCACAGTTTTATAGCCCTTTGGGCATAGTGGAACTCCTCTTTCTGAGGAGACCAGAGTGATTGACCTCTGGCTCTAACCTCCTCCCTTCCCTCCTGACAGGAATTGAAGTCTTCCTTAGAGAAGGGTGGGGGTAGAAGACACTAGAGATGTATTTATTTGAGCAACCCCTTTAAGCCCCACACAATTTGTCTCACCAACTCCACCCCACACAGGCAAAGGGCATTAATCTCCATCAATGAGAAGAGAGTCCTATACCAATGGACTTTGGGCCAAAGGTTACATTTGGAGCAAATACAAACTCTTCTCTTTGGTATTTAAAGCCCCTTTGACTTAACAACCTGACCCTAACTTTCCATATCGTCTTTAATATCTACAGTTCAGTCACACCAGCTTTCTTACTATTCTTCATTAATAGCACCCCTTTTCCTATCCCATTCCTTTATACTGTCTGACTCCCCTGCCTGTATTATGCCCCCATTTTACCTCCACCTCCTAGAATCCCATTTCTTTGAAAACTGCTCAAGCAAATCCTTCAACATGAAGTTTTTCCTGACCTCCTCAGTACATCCCCCAAATTTCCCTTATATTCATTTTGTCTGGTATATATATGCATACATAATATGTGTACATATGTATACATATATAATATGTGTATATTTTTAATGTACATGTTAGCTTCCCAGGCAGAATGTAAGCTCCTTCGGGATGGAAATGATTCCTTTTAATCGGGGGGGGGGGGGGAGGGTCTTTGTATGCCTATCACTTAATACTGTTCCTGGAACATAATAGCTACTTAAAAAATGCTTGTTGTTTGGTTATAGTTACCAGCTAAGAAAGTCCATGCGGACATTCCTAGGGAGACAGAAATATCTGTCCCATATCCTTAGTTCCTCCTAGGATGGCTCAGCCTTTCCATCTTTCATTTTCTTTTGTCAGTTGATATTACTGTCCAAACACCCAAAGACCTTCCCCTCCTTCCCCTATCCCCCAGTGCCTCCCCTAGGATAGATAATTCATTGGGGACAAGAAGAACTGAGGTCAGGGGTGCTCTATATGTGTATGTGGGTGAAGAGTAGCTAGAGGGCATTCGATCTGAAGACTGGGTAACTGAAAGATCTTAGAGGAGCTGGGCAAGCTCTGCCTCCAAGATCTTGAGCTCAGCCCTTGTCTCTAAATAAAAAGAATGACATCATCCTAGTGCTGAGAAGCCAGCCAGAAGGGAGGTATCACAGCATCGGAGGATTTAGAGCTATAAAGGACCTCAGAAATCATTTCATTAAACCCCTTCATTTTTAGAGATGAAGAAACCAGGCTTGGAAGGGAAAAGGGACTTGTTCAAGGTCACACAGATAGCATGAAGCAGAACCAGGATCCAAATACAAGTCTTTGGACTTAGGCTCCAGTGCTCCTTCCACAAAAGACACCTTGAGATGAACCAGGAGGCTTCTGACAGAGGGAGAGGAAGATGGAATAGAGGGTTGGGTGAGAAAGGGAGTAATGGTCCATGAAAATCCCCTCCACAGAAAGGGAAATGCCAGCTAAAGAATCCACCCTGAAGAGGCACCTGGAGAGGGATATTGTAAAGTATTTAGCACAATGTCTGGCACATAGTAGGTACTTAATAAATGCTTGCTTCCATCCCCTTTCCCCCTAAGTTAGTAGAACAGAGTTAGAAAATCATAGATTTGTTAGATCTTGATGCAACATCCAATTCAAAGAAACCTGTATTAAATGGATAGCACGCGCAGGGCATAGGGTGCTTTGGAGATATTTTAGTTCAACCTCATTGTTTTGGAAGTTTTGAAAACTGAGGCCCAGAGACATGAAATGACTTCCTGAATTGGGGTCAGAGCTCAGTGCTCTCTCCAGTATACTACCCTGCTTTTTGAGGTGTGGATGAGTCAACATAAGGGAGAGAGATAAGTCAATCTCTCTGAAGGTTCTGAGGCTGAAAGACGACCAGGGTCCCTTGATCTAACTCCAGGGGTATCTTTTCACAGGATCCTCCACTTCCCAAACCCTCATCCCCAGTTCTCCTTTGTGACAAGCTAGTAGGACCTCCCCAGACCTTAGCCTTCATCAGGAAATTTCCCACTGGTCAAATTTCCCTCAACTTTATTCTTGAGCCCTCTTAGTGAGTGAGTACCAGCTATGTACTAGACACTGAAGACATGTCAGGCCTCTGTCCAGCCGGCTGGAGGTCAGATTATTCTAGTCTCCACCTCCACCTCCACTCTCAGCCTGCCTCCCCTGGGTGGCACAGTGGATCAAGCACTAGACATGGAACCAGGAAGGCCAGAGTTCAAATTCAGCCTCACATCCTTACTAGGTGACCCTGGACAAGTCTTCTACCCTTTATCAGCTTCAGTTTCCTGAAAACCTTAAAATGAGGTTAAATAGCATTATTCTGCCAGGGTTACTGTGAGGACTGAATGAGATAATATTTGTAAAGCCCAGGGCAAACCTGAAAGTGCTGGGTGCTGGTAGCAGTTATTCTCCCATGCCCACCCCAACTTATTCCTGAGGTATCTGTCATAGTGGGCTCTGCATCTCCATCCCTCCCAACCTCCCCCTGAAACAGCTGCAGGTTTCCAAGGGCCTCCCTCTGTTTTGTTTTCCCTTCTTTCTTCCTTCCTTCCCTTTCTTTGTTGCTCAAGCTCCCCTGGCAGCTTCCAGCTCCTGCTGTTTCCCCTCCCCTTTGCCTTTGCTTCTACTCTATCACCACCCTCTCCTTCTCCCTCTCTGAATTTTGACATCCTTTTCTCATTCTCTCTTCATCCTTGCCTTTTTTCTCCTTTTCTTTGGCTGTCTTTGTCCCTTTTTTTTATCCCTAGCTCTCCCTCTCTCTGTCCCTGGCCCTGTCTCTGTCCTCATTCCTGCTGACCATTAAGATAAGTTTTCCCATTTCAAGTGGATACAAACTGAAGAGGACCCCTTTGCTAGATAGTAGAATTGGATTGACTCTGAGATCCTTGACCCTCAGCAGCAAGAAGACCATGGGAGTTTCTTCCACCTGCCAGTTCAGCCCCAGGGCAAGGCTCTGTTCATCTCTAAACCAGTCACTCTCCTGAGGGTGGGGGGGCCTATGGAGGCTCCTCCACAGCCCAGGAAGGGACCTCAATGTCCTTCCCACTGGGACCAAGCCTTGTCTGTCTCTGCTTCCTGAGCAGGGGATGTGTGGGCTGAGGGCAGAAGGCACATCTTGCCTGTCATCTGGAGAGACGTTTGTGCAAAATGTTAGGTTTGTGGCTGTGATCCAGCTCCCTTAGTGTCTGGGCTGCAGAATCAGGATGTTAGGGCCATGGAGTGAAGGAGATGGGGACTGTGGATAGAGAAGATAGAGGTGTTTGATGGGGATAATGGGAACTTGGGTTGGGGATGATATAGATGGATGAGGATAATGGATAAGATGAGGATGGTAGAAATACGGTAGGGGGGGTCTTCAGGGATGAAAAATGGGCTGGTTTCAGAATTCTTTTTCCAGTAAGAGCCATCTCTGACTGACCAGTAGTATTTTGATCACAGTTCTCTGACTCTGAGCTTGACTTGCTCTGGTACTCTCAGTATAAGAACAAACAGTTCCCTGTTTGCCTATTTGTGGTCGATCTGCATGATGTCTGCTGAGCTGCTTGGAGATAGAGAGGTGTGAGGGTCAGAAAGGGGATTGATTATCGTGCAGGCATCTTTGTGGGACTAGTGATTTAAACAGGAATCCAATACATGTCCCATGCAGGCTGTCCAGCCCTCAGATGGCATGTCCAGTCAGCAGGAAGGCCAAGATTATTTCATTGTATCATAGCTCTAAAACTGGAGGGAACCTCAGAGACCTTTTATTTCAACTCCTTCATTTTGTAGAGGATAAAACTGAGACCTGTGGAGGGAAAGTGACATGCCCAAGGTCATGTTGTTTATTGATCTCTCTCCTTGGGTACCCTAGGACTCAGCTCAGAGCCTTCAGTGAAGGAGGGAGGGGCTTTGGAGAACCAGGGTGAAAAGAACATCTCTAGATCTAGGAAGAAAACAATTTCTTTACCCTGCCAAGGTGACCCCAGAAAAGATTAAAAAAAATAATGGGTCATTCATACTTTTCTTTCCTATTCTGAACAAAAGAAGAAAAAAAATGGGCACTAGAACACACACATACACACAAACACACATACACACATACATACACACACCACACACACATCACACACTCACAGACACACACACACACACACACACACATACACACACACACACACACATACCTCAATCCCCACCAAGATCTATTTCTTTCTGGGATACCAGATCTCTTCAGTACTTACAGATATCAATAGATGCCTGCCTTCAACTCTGAGCTTGTAAGTCAGTGATCATTGAGTCTGGTAGACATTGGCAGTGGTGGGGAGGGAGAAGAACTGGGCAATAATTTGTATTTGGGATACTCTCCTTGAGGTCCAGGGCTGGTCTAAGGAATAGTAATGGTCCAAATACTGGGAAATTTTCCACCCAATGACCTGACAACACAGGAATGCTCTTGACTATCGGTAAGGCGGTCCACTCCAACCTGTTGTTCTCTCTAACCTCTGTAGACTTAAGACTAACTGCCATGTGTTGAAAAGGTGCTTAGAGATCCCCCAGTGAGCACTGCTGCGTGGGTGAAGTGGGCTGTTGTGTTCCTGGTGGGTGCGTGATGATGACAGGCTCCCACCCAGCAGAGCCGTGAACAGAAGGGATGAGCCGGCAGTATCTTTAAATAGCTCTTGCTATGTCTCGTTCACAAAGCCCTGGCCCTCTTGTCTAGCTGGCCAAAGGAGTCACTGTGTGAGCCTCAATAAATAGGTTGGAAACAAAGCTGAGACTGGGGAAGGGAGGTACTTTACCCCTCCCCAACACACACACACACACACACACACACACACACACACACAAACACACACAGCAACAACACCTGCTGGTCACAAAAACACCTGCTAAGTAACACCCCCTAATCACTGTACCCGAGACACAACATCCCACTTTCATCCTGGGTGGAGGGTATGGGGGTGGTGCAGGATCTTGGAAAACTCTTGAGGGCTTAAAAGAAGCCAAGAGACAAGCTCCCCCTGGAACTTACTCTTGGCAGGAGTAGAAGGGAGCAGTAAGTTGGTTTTAAATCTGTCCCCCATCATGGGTCAAGGGGAGATGTCACACTTATGAAACTAGGTGAGTTGTCCTGAGCTCACTGTGAATTTATTTATTCATATGCCCCCAAGGGTTTTATAGACACAGGATTTCAAAGCTTGAAGGCAACCTTACAGATCATCCAGACCAGAGGCTCTTAACGTGTTTGTGTCATGGACCCCTTTAATAGTCTGATAAAGCCTGTGGATTCTTTCTCAGAATAACATCTTTAAATGTATAAAATATATAGAATTACAAAGGAAACTAATTATATTGAAACTGAAATACAGTTATCAAAACATTTTTAAAAATAAGTTCATGGTTGATAAATGGTCAAAGGATATGAACATGCAGTTTTCAGAGGAAGAAATTAAAGCTATCTATAGTCACATGAAAAAATGCTCTAAATCACTATTGATTAGAGAGATGCAAATCCGAACAACTCGGAGATACCATATCACACCTATCAGATTGGCTAACATGACAAAACAGGAGGATGATAAATGTTGGAGAAGATGTGGGAGAATTGGAACACCAATTCATTGTTGGTGGAGCTGTGAGCTGGTCCAACCATTTTAGAGAGCAATTTGAAACTATGCCCAAATGGCTACAAAAATGTGCATACCCTTTGACCCAGCAATACTGCTTCTAGGAATGTATCCTCAAGAGATCATAAAAATGGGAAAGGGTCCTAAATGTACAAAAATATTTATAGCAGCTCTCTTTGTGGTGGCCAAAAACTGGAAATAAAGGGGATGCCCATCAATTGGGGAATGACTGAATAAATTCTGATATATGAATGTAATGGAATACTATTGTGTCACAAGAAATGATGAACAGGAAGACTTCAGAGAGGCCTGGAAAGACTTATATGAACTGATGCTGAGTGAAAGGAGCAGAACCAAGAGAATTTTGTACACAGCAACAACCACAGTGTAGGAGGAACTTTTCTGGTAGGCTTAGTACTTCATTGCAATGCAAGGACTTAAAAAATTCCCAGTGGTCTTTTAAGGCAAAATGCCTTCCACATCCAGGGAAAGAACTATGGAATTCGATCACAGAATGAAGATCATTTCTTTTGTATTACATTTTCATTTGTTTTATGATTTCTCCCATTCATTTTAATTCTTCTATGCAATATGACTAAGATGAAAATGTATTTAATAGGAATGTATGTGTAGAACCTATATAAAACTGTATGCCCTCTCAGGGAGGGAGTGGGGAGGTAGGGGGGAAGGAGGGGAAAAAAAATCTAAGATCTATGGTAGTGATTGTAGAACACTGAAAACAAATAAAATAATAATAATAAAAAAAATATGTTCATGGACCCCAGGTTAAGAATCTTCGAGCTAGATCCTCATTGTACAGATAGAGAAACAGATTCTCAGAGAGGATAACTGATTTGCCAAAGCTCACAGAGCTAATGAATGGAAGAGCTGGGACTAGAAAGGAGGTCTCCTGAGTTCAAGCCCAGATTGGTCCCCTACAAACCACAGACAAACCATCAATAATCTCAAAAGATGTCGGCTCCCTCTTTCTTCCATCACGCCAATGCTTCAACATAACCCTATCACACCCTTCCTCCCTGACCTTCTCATAAATCCCCCTGGAGAAGGAAAAGTCTGATAAGGGCCAGAGCAAAGTAACTATCACTGTCCCTCTCAATCTACCCCCAACCTATATGCCTTGTAAGGTGCTATTTCTCAACTGATATTTGCTTATGGATTGACTGATGATGAATTTTCTTCCTTTCTCCTCCAATGAAAAACTATTTTCAGTAATCCTAGAGTGAGCTCCCAACTTTGAGCAGGCGTTTCTGAAAGGGCTTAATTCTGTCAAATCCATAAATACACATCAATCATACTTATCATCATCATCATCACTGAATGTGACTGCCACAACATTAGTCTCAGAACTACATAAATCAGACCTTCCAGAGTCCCTCCTCTCTAGTAGCTTACAGACTAAAAATCACACACACACACACACACACACACACACACACGCACACACAGAATGTGGTGGGAAGAACACAGCTTTCTATTAAGAAAATGAGACTTGGGTTCTAATCCTAGCTCTACCACTAAGCCGTGGGTCTGCTGACTCACTCCATCTGGTCTCAAGTTTCCTGATCAATTAAATAAACAGGTGGAATGAGGTGATCGCCAAGATTCCTTTGAGTTCATAGCAGCCACCATATGCGTCTATTAAGCCAACACATAAAAATGATATCTCCATGCTGCATGAAGGTTGGAGGAGGAGGTAAAACCACGGCTGTGGGATCACCAAGGTGTTCCAGTGACCCCTAGGCAGTTTGGATTAGACTTGGAGCTAAAATACATAGGTTTGTGTCTCAGCTCTGCTCAGCACGACCTGTATCCTCTAGGGAGAAGCTATTTCATCTCTCTCAGTTTCCTTACCTGGAAAATTAAATTGTTGGATCAGATGATCTCTAAAAGTTTCTTCCTGCTCTAGATCCCATTATTCTAGGACCCCAGTCCCATCTGCTTGGTCTCAGGGAATGAGCTTGCTTCTCCCATGCCCCACCCCCGACCTGACAGCTAGAGTTGAAAGCAGGTGAATGACGTACCCTGCCCCAATTAGTGTAGCCTCAGATAACTGAAGGCCAGAGTGGAGTAGAACACGTTCTAATGTCTCTCTCTCTCTCTCTCTCTCTCTCTCTCTCTCTCTCTCTCTCTCTCTCTCTCTCTCTCTCTCTCTCTCTCTCACACACACACACACACACACACACACACACACACACACACACGGAACCCCCCCCCCCATAAATCTGCCTCCCCACAGGGACCTCAAGCTAAATGCCAAGAACTGCAGTAGGCTGGCTGCTGGGGACATTAGCCTGAGCTTGTGAGAAGCAGTGCATGACTCAGCACTGGAGAGGGGACATCCATCACCCTGGGCAATTCTGAAGAGGGCAGAGAACCAGGCCTTCCTGAGGACGGCTACTGTTAAAGAAGGCTGTCTCTTTTTCCCTGAACACTGAATGCCTTGTGATGAGAGAGTAGAGGGGACCCTGAGGTTGGAGGGGGTGTTGGATGTGGGGAGGATTGGACCTGGCAGAGCAGGAAGGGATTGAGGGACAGAGTAGGAATGCAATCACAGTCCACAAAACTCTGCAGGGTACAGACTGAAGGGAATATAAGCTATTCACTCACTCCTGCAGTGTTAGAAGTGAAAAGGGAGGGGATAGCTTTGAAGCTTAAAGGCCACAACTTCAAGATTTTTAAAGGGGAAATACCACTTTACTTTAAGCATATGGAATTCATTACCCCCAAGACTTTTACAGGCTGAAAATAGAAACAAGTTCAAGAAGGGTTTAGATAAATTAATGAATGACAGGTCCCTGATGGATTATTATAGGAAGTTAGAGATGCTGAGGGTACCTCCTTATCTTTTGGGGGTTACTACCATGGCTTGTAAGTCCCAACTGCCTCTAGTAACTCCCCTTTTGTTCCCTAATGTGAGCAGTTACAGAGTGATCTCCTACTTGGATCCCTTCGGAGTGGGTGGGTGTTTCCCCTAAACTGAGACCCCCAAATCTGTGAATCCAGACTTCGTCTCTCTGCTGAACTTTCATTTCAACATAACAGCCTGTTTGCTGAACATCTCCACCTGGATGTCCAATGGGCATCTCAAATTCAACATGGGGCAGCTAGGTGATGCGGTGGATAGAGTACCAGTGCAGAAATCAGGAGAACTTGAATTCAAATCTCACCTCAGACACTTGATACTCATTAGCTATGTGACCTTGGGCAAGTCATTTAACCCCAATTGCCTCATCCTGGGTCATCTCCAATCATCCTGATTAATATCTTGTCACTGAATTCAGATGGCTCTGGAGGAGAAGTGAGGCTGGTGACCTGCACAGCTCACCCTCACTCAAAAACAAAGTGCAAGTCATGTCATTGTTTCTCTGATGGCATGGTCTTCTTCGGCAACCAAGGACAGACACACACAAACTCAACATATCCAAAATGGAGCTGTCATCTTCTCCCCTAAATCTCTCACTCTCCCTAACTTCTCTGTTTCTGTTCCTTGAGCCCATCTTGACACCTAGGTTGCCAACTTCAAAGTCCTCTTAACTCTTCATTCTCCCTTACTCACCTACCCCAAGTCCAATAAGTTGCCAAGTCTGCCTTACTACATATATCAGCATCCACCCCCTTACCTCCCTTCCCTCCACCTACATGGCTACCACTCTAATTCAGGCCATCCTTAGCTGAGCTAGACTATTTCAATGACCTTGTAACTGACTCCCTGTTCTCCAGCCCCTCCTGCATACAGCTCCTACATCACTATTTCAAAGGCACAGGTTTTTTTGCCACATCACACTCCTACTTAAGAATTTTCAGTGGCTCCCTATTACCTCTTACAGAAAATACAAATTACTCTGCTTGACATCTAAAGTCCTTCACAATCTGCTTGTAATTTATCTTTCCAGACTGATTTCATATTACTCCCTCTACATACCCTCCATTCCAATGAAACTAGTTTCCTATTGCCCAGCATTCTAGGAACATGGAATTTTACCTCTATCAAATTGCTTGTTTTCTTTTTCTTTTTTAAATTTCATTTCATTTTGAATTGATGAAATAAAATAAGCATTGCCATAACATAGTAAAATAAAAAAAAGATGATTGCACCCAAAACTGCAGATTTATTATGAACAACTTGTTATTCCTTTAAAATATATAATAAAATTGTCCATGTACATTTTTTTCTCTTTTTTCCCCCTTCATTCTCAATAAAGGGGGTGGGAAGAGAGAGAGGGAAAGAATTTGGAACTCAGAATTTAAAAAAAAGCACAGATGTTAAAAACCATGTATGTGATTAGGGAAAATAAATTTTTAAATAAAAAATAAGAAAAAAAGAAATATAGGATTTTAGAGTTGGATAAAACTTCAGTATCAATATAGTCCAATTATGTCTAAAACTAATTCCTACAACAACATGCTTAATAAGTGGTCACCTAGCCTTGGTGTGAATCCCTTCAATGAGAGGGAATTCACCACCACTAGAGGCGACACATTCCATTTTCAGGCAGCTAATTCTAATTGTCAGAAAGTTTCTTCGGAAATCAAACCTAAATTTGTGTCTTTACAACTTCCACCCATTCACTGCTTCTGATTCTGCCCCTTGGAGATAAACAGAGAAAATCTAATCCTTCTTCTAAGTGACTACCTGTGAAGCACTCAGACAGCTATCATGTCTCCCCCGAATATTCTCTTCTCCAGACAAAAAAAAGCCCTTCTTTTAATGGAAATTCAGATGACACAGATTCACAGATATAGATATAGATGATAGAGAGAGAAATAAATAGATGGATAGATAGATATTTGTCTCCTCCATTAGAACATTATCTCCTTTCTAGTAGAGATTGTTTCATTCTCTGTACCTGTATTCCCAGAGCCCTATACAGGGCCCACAACATAGTGGGCTCTTAATAAATACTTTTTAATTGATTGTCTAACCCCTAACCTTATCTACCCTCTACCTGTGAAGTTGATTTTTTTGAACGTTAGTGTAAGACTTTACACTTTCACCTAATGAATTTTATCATATTAAATTTAGCCCAACGCTCTAACCTGGCAAGATCTTTTTGGCTCCTGATTGCTTCCGAGTGTATTAGTTAGCTCTCCCAGTTCTATGCCTTCTGCACATTTGATGAGTGTGCCATGTCTGCGGTTATCCATCTTCTTCCTCATCAGCCTACGCTCAGGTTGTGCCATTCCCTGCCCCCCAATCTGGAGTGGTCTCCCTCTTCACCTCTGTCTCTTAGAATCTCTAATGCCCTTTAAGACTCAGTTCAAGTGCCAGCTTCCATAGCTGTTAAAGCCCAAACCTATTCCTCCAACTTTTCTTTTTATTTACTTAGTATAGATTTTGTATTGATTGACCTATGTATGACTTGTTTCCTGTCAGTATAGGGCATCAGCCCCGTGAGGGCAGGAACTCTGTAGCTTTGTATCCCCGGTGCACAGCAAAGCACAGTGTATAATGAATTAATAAATGTGGGATTGAATTGAGGGCAACAATGCTCTGTGAATCTTATCTCTTCTCTGTTTGCCAGCCCTTCGGGCCTCCCTTGGGGACAGATGGCTCCACTTGGGGAATGTTTGCTGGGGGCTGGGAAACTTTGCTGATTCACGAAACAGCCAAGGATGTATTTCAGCCCAGACCTGCTGATTTGCATATGTTCCGGTTTTCTGAGTGTTTCCTTTCCTACCTTTTTCTCCCCCACCCCTCTGCTCTAGCTATTTTTGCAAGGTCTTCATTACTTCCTAATTATTCTTATTTCTTCCATTTGTTTGTCTTGTTAAATACAGAATTCCAACAGCAGCTCACTTCCTCATCTGTTTTAGATTCATTGCTAATGTTATGCCCCAGCCATTCACCAAGCAGGTTTCACGGCTTCTGCGTAGCCTAGAGAAGGAACATGCAGCCCATTCTTCAGGCCGGACCTCTTGCCCGTCCTCCTCCGAGGCCTTGCTTATGCAGTGGCCTGAGCTGCGCTCCCCGCTCCCTCCACATCTTGTCCAAACTCCGGGGATTTCTTTCCTATGACAATCTCTCTACGTGGCTCTTCTCCCTCCCTCCGTGGTTCGCCTCCGGTCTATGGCTTTCCTTTCTCGCTCTGACAATACCTCTGTGGTTCCTCCCTCTCTCCTCATGGTTTCTCCTCCCTCTTCCCTGCCAGGTTCTTCCCAATCTCTGCCCAAAGCTCCCTCCCCCTAGTCCTTCCCCCCTCCCCATGGTTTCTCAGTATATTGGTTACCTCCCCATCTCTGAGTAGTTCTTTATGAGTCACATTGGGTTCTTCTTGTTCCACACATTTTCTCCCAAATTATAATCTGTTGTTCCTTACTTGTGCTGCATCTCTCTCTTGATCCTCTCTGGATGTTAATACGTTTTCCCAGAGCACTGCATAGTCCTCATTAAATTTCTTAATCCCCAACAATTCACTTCCTTTAAGTCTAACAGCCTCACAGGCTGCAGCAGTCTGTGCAGCAGCCCCCTTCCCCTGGCACCAGACTGAGGGAGTCTGGGGCCGCCAGGAGCGGCGGCTCTGATTTCTCCTCTTCACATGTTGCTGTGTTCCCTTTCCCTCTCATCAGTGCTGTGCACCCCTGGGTGGTGTGATTCCCTTGTTCTCTAGCCTGGGGTTCCCCGCTCCACACGTACTTCAAGCATAGCAATGTTAGTCTTTAGCCCCCAGGAGGGACAACAGGTTTATTGAGGGCCAAGTTGACTGCTCATGGAAGCTTGGATCCCCTCTAGAGTCTTCTAGACTGGGCCCAACCCCCCACATACATATATAGCTACTGTCAATGCTGAGATTTTTATACTGATTTCCCAGCTCTGTCCCTTCTCCCTCAAAAGCCCTGACACAGTTGCCTACTCCTTTTAAACTGCCACCCAATCCCTTTCCTCTTCCAGCCTGTACTCCAGTCTGGTCACATCCCTCCTGCCATCCTTCAGCCAATTAGGAGATGAGGTAGGATCAATAGCTGGTCACTGGATTCAGATGGCTCTGGAGGAGAAGTGAGGCTGGTGATCTGCACAGCTCTCCCTCACTCAAAGCAAAGTCAAGTGCAAGTCATGTCATCATTTTTCGGCTGGCATGGTCTTCTTCAGCAATGAAGGACAATCACACACAAGGAGATGAGGTCACACATTCTCATCTCCAGGCAGGGGACCTTGATGTTCTCACTTGTCCTCTATCCTCCCCACCTCACATCTCTTCCAATCCCTACCCCTTCCTCTCCTGGCTGAGCTAAGGGTGATTACTTCTAGTCAACTGTGCTGTTATGGGTCCTGTGGGACCACCAGGGTTTCTGAGAGGAGGGAAGAATGGTTTAAAGGGGAGGTGGTTTGTGCATGGTTTACAATATAAACCGGTAGGAGTATACACGTCAACAAAAACTTGGTAAGGGCTAACTTAGTAAGGCTAAATCCTGGAGATAAAAAGATATCAGGAGTACAGTCTTTACTCTCAAAGAGTCTAATGGGGGCAGGAAGACATAAATAAATAGGTATATGGAAGATGGAAAGAAAGTCTCCAGAAGAAGAAATCTAGCAGATTCCCACCATATCAAACTCTGAGAGCTGGTGTTGAGACCTCCTTCACCAGATCAGAGACAGGCTGCTCTAGGACACTGTTCCAGCAGCTCTGCTCCCCTAGCGCTGAGATGATAGAATCTAAAGCAGAGAGACCTTCCAGAGGTCAAATAGTTCAACATTCCCATTTTATAGATGGGCAAACTGAGGCCCAGGGTGGGGAAGAAACCTGCCTAAAACCACAGGGATAGCAAGTAGGGGATCTGGGATTCGAATTCAGAAAATCCTGTGCTCTTTCCACCACTGCTGTTTTATTGCATTGATTGGACCTGCATTAGTGGTGTTTCTAGACTAGCTGGGGAGGCAGGACTCACACCTGAGTTCTCCTTCAGAGAAATTACAAAGCAACTGCATCAATCATACATGGGACCGTCTACATGTGCATTTGAGCCTACAAAGAACCCAAGGGAGAACTTGCTCTGGTCCCTCTTTTTCAGAGTGATGATGAAACAGTAGAAGCCTGAACCAAGGACTGTTCAGCCTGGATGCTAGGGAAGTAAGAGTTTAACAAATGCTTGTTGATTGATTGCTTGTTCAAAGTCTTAATCACTTCTTCCAGATTAGTAATCCAGGGGCTAAACATCTGGGAGATGAAGGATACCTAGCTAGTACCTTTCCCATTGATCTCACCCCAGGAACTGGTAGGTGAGAACGCTCACCACAAGGATTCCAATTTATAAAAAATCCTCTACTGGGGGAGGAACTGAGGGTACAAGATGTAAGAAGATACTTTCCCAGTCTTCTTTCAGCTTTTAGGGAGAGGAAGAGAAAGAAAGAAACATATACTTACCATACTAATAACTCTGTTTCTCTATGTGTGTGTGTTTTGGTGTGTGTCTCCCTCCCCCCTTTCTCTGTCTCTGTCTGTCTCTGTCTCTGTCTGTCTCTGTCTCTCTGTCTGTCTCTCTCTCTGTCTGTCTCTCTCTCTCTCTCTCTCTCTCTCTCTCTCTGTCTCTCTCTCTCTCTCTCTCTCTCTCTCTCTTTCTCTCATTGGGCAACAGGCATCCTGCAGAAGACCCCCAGGGCCTGCAGCTCTGACCACAATCTTTTCACTAGGTGCCTTCCCCATTGCTCCAGCTCCCTTTAAAAACATACACTCATTTATCTCCATAACCCCTCCCTGCGGCAGGTAAGTGAGGATTATTACATATTAAAACCTGAAGCTTCCTTCTAATGGGGCACTCCTGGAAAACACAACAAATTACTGTGCCACCCCTCCCCCTTACTGGGGAATAATCATTAGTGCCATAGGAAATTCTAAACAAGTGATTAAATCATTATGAGGAAGGGCACCATGAGCTTGCTTCACCATAAAGAATCAAGCATCCATTAGGAAAAAGCACCTGTGAGCTGTAAGACAGAGGTGGGAAAGGAAGGAATCCAGGATTCTCCGTGGCCCTCAACCCCCCTGATGAGAGAGGGACCTCTCTGGCTACAGCTTATATAGTCAGAACCATTTTCTCTATTCTGGAGCATGAGTCACAGACTCAGAGATGAGGAGAATGAGAGATTATGTCTATACCCCTCTCCCAAACCATGACCATTCCTTGGCCATGGTCCTCAACCCATCCATTGTCCATACTCACATCCTGATTATGCCCTTGAGTCAAGATGAACCTAACCCCAGTCTCACCACTGACCCTAATTCAGCCTGACAACAACCCTGTAAACAATTGATTGCTGGATTCAAGGAAAAAGGGCATGGTTTACACTCACCAAAAATCTATCTGATTATAATAAATTGATACCAGAATGAAGACTCCACCAAGGACACATACAATGTAGTGCCATAACCACCCTGGGTCCCTTTTACCCTTATTCTGGAGCGAAGTACAAACAACAACAATCCAGACTATAGATTCTGGTACACAACATGAATGGGGAGGCCCAACCAGGAGCTGGGCACCTCAGCCAAGCCTTGCAAAGTGACCTTGAGTGGCTTCTTGGCCCACCCTCCCCCTTCTCTCTAGGGTACATTCCTTTGTACTCCAGAGTAAACAAGCTATTCTAGTACCTTTTGCAACTGCACCAATCCAGGATAAGGAAACCCTCTGCCCCTTTGAATATGCCAATTAGAAATATGCCAGATAAGAATAAACAAACTGGCTGGTACAATTTCTCTATTTACCTATGGATTCATGAGTCATTCTGACCCCTTCCTTTATCCCTCCCTCCTTCCCTCCCTCTGGGATATGGGGATAAAATTCTGATTAGATTTTTCTCAACCCCCAACATATATCCTAACCCACAGCTCAAACTTGGATTCATGGCCATCCCTGCTTTGAGTTTTTGTGGAGGGAAATAAAAGAGGAGAAGGTTTGAAGAGGAGAAAAATAACAATTGCTGACATTTATGTATGCTTTAAGGTTTGCAAAGGACTTTACATATATTATCTCACTTGACCTTCAACCACCCTGTGATGTAGGCTCTACACGTGTTATTATCATTTCTATTTAACAAATGAATAAAGTGACACTCTGAGAGGTTAGGTAAATTTTCCTGTTAACATCAGAAACAGAATTTGAATCCAGGGGTTTCTTGACATCAAAGTTAACTCTCTGTTCCCTGAATGGGTCATTTGCCCTGGTCAGTCTGTGTCTTTGCTCAGTTTCCCAAGATTGCAATTACTAGTCTTAACCTGTTGAATTCCTTCTCATTTTTTAAAGTCCAAACCAAATGCCATCTCCTCCATGAAGCTTTCCTTATCCTTTTTCAACCGTAGACAGTGCTGTCTTGTACATCTCTAATGCATTTATCACTAATGTGCTTCCAGTTTATGTACTTGTGTCTTTTTCCCCTACCAAACTATAAACTCGACAAGTGAGGAGATCGTATATTATTCGTACTCTGTATCTCCCCTCTCCCCTCTCCCCAGCCCAGGACCCAGCTCAGTGTTCTGTACCCAATCAGCATTCAATAAATATTTGTTTAAAAATTGAATAAATGAGCTCTATCCCAGACTCTCCTATGAACTGGCTTTGTGACTCACTTCTCTCCGAGGCTCAGGTCCCTTCCTACTCTAGCAGCCTATGGTTCTATTTATGGCATTTAAAGCCCTTCGTAACCAGGCTCCAAACTATCCTTTCAGCCTCATTATACGTTACTCCCCTTCATGTACTCTTCAGTTCAGCCAATCCAGTCTCCTTGCTGCTCCTCACACAGGACATTTCATTTCTCTTTTCCATGCCTTCCCCCATCCTTTGAATGCATTCTATCTTCCCCTCTGCCCCCTAGTTTCTCAAATGCCCCTGTGGGGCACTGAATTTGCACCTGGAAGACCCAAAATGGAATTTTATACTACATGAATAACCTTGGGCAGTCCCTTTCATTATCTGTAAAATGAAGAGGGTTGAGATAGATGACCTTAAATGTGCCTACTATTGTAATCCTAGCATCTTTGAGGGGGGCCCCCTCCTATTCCCCAGTACTCTTTGGGAAGAGAAGGAAGAAAAATTGTATATCTCAACATCAGCTTAAGGGCAAAGGGAAATACTGTGATTTAGAGACACTCCAGTTTCTTCCTATAACGCCGTTCTCTATAGGCAAGAGTTGTGTACCAGGTCCGAGTGCCTTGGACCATGGCCAAGGGAGCTTTGGGGCTAAAGTTGCTTATACAGCAGTGCCATGTGGTAGACTTTATCAGTCTGCCTATATTAATCTGTCTATCTATGTTTAAATAGCCTGGAGATAGAGTATTAAGACAGCCTCTACTTATGCCTCCCCCTTTTCTCCGGAACCCAAGCTCACCCCTACACCCCAGGACTCAGCATACTTTCTGTTGCTATCTGCAAGTTTCCTCTGTGTGTGTCCACACAGGTCCAAACAGTGTTTTGTATCCATGTAGATGCAAACACTTTTTTGGTCAGTCATTCAATAGTGTCTGACTCTTCATGACCCCATGAATCATAGCACATCAGGCTCTTCAATACTCCACTATCCATTGAAGTCTGTCCAAGCTTATGCACATCACTTCCATGATACTGTCTATCCATCGCATCTTATGCCATTCTCTTTTCCTTTTGCCTTCAATCTTTCCCAACATCAGGGGAAACACACACACACACACACACACACACACACACACACACATCGAGATTCTCCTTCTTGGCCTTCGGATGCCATAAGGTAGACATCTAGGGAAAGTCGGGTACAATGGGGATCTTGAGAGACTTGGTCTGGGCCTTGGGCTCTGCGGTGACTAATGTACAGGGTACTTAGGAGGTTGTGGTAAATTATTCACACAGTTTCTGTGAATTATTCACACTGTTATTATTTATTTTTCAGATGTGCCTGCGGCAGAGCCTCCAGTCCCATGTTCAAAGAATGACATAACTCCTGACTCTGGATTGTATCAGGCCATAGAGACTTGGCTAGACTTCTTTCCTGGTCAACTACAAAGCTAGTTCCCTTCTCAGGTCCCACTTACTTGGCATAAAGGGTGAGGGGAGGCACCTCCTGAGGGGAAGAACAAGGGCTGTGGGCGTATGAGGCCTCCCTGGTCATAGCTAGGTGCCCATAGGCCTGCCAGCTTGCCTTTCCCTTGGCGACTGTTTCCATGCATTCCATGTGAATTCCCTACTCTTCTAGTCTTATGCCCAAATGCTTTCTTCTCCATGAGCCTGAGTTTCCATGATCTAGGTATCTGAGTATGTCCACATGTAGAAATACACAACTACAAATGTCAGTATAGGAACAAACCATAGAGATGATAAAGATAATGACTAATGTGTATATAACACTTGAAAGTTTTTAAAACACTTTGCATATTTTCCCATTTGAGCTTCACAAGTACTTCGTGATGTATGGGCTATTATCATTCCAATTTTATAGATGAGGAAACAGACTGAGAGAGGTTATATGACTTGGCAAGGTCATACAGCCAGTAAGTATCTGAGAAGCATCTCAGGTCTTCCTAACTCCAAGTCCACTACTCTAGATCATAGAAGCAGCATGTGTGATACAATGGGGAAAATGTTGGCTTTGGAGTAAGAGGCCCTGAGTTCAAAATGTTGTTCTGATGTTTACTATCTGAGTGACTTTGGACACTTAACTTTCCTTTCCTGGGACTCAATCTCCTCATCTATTAAACTAAAAGAGATCAGATGACTTCTGATGTCCCTTCTTCATTTGATGAGTGAAGAAACTGAGGCCAGAAGAGATCAGTACAAAGTCACAGAGATAGCAGCAGAGACCTTTAGGACCCAGGCCCCATGACTCTAGGGTCTAGTGTGCATTCTCCTATATCATATTGTGCCTGTATGTGTACATGAGATCCTCTATACATGTCCCATATTCATAGGGTACATTTATCCTGTGTGTCATTCTATCACTGTGCCCACCTGAACTGAATCAGTGCCCTTATGTTCGTACATACAGCTCATGGAGATTTATTCTGTTATCTTGATGGTCTTATGGTTTGAGCCATGAGTGGGAAGGTGGGTGTGCTTGCTGTAATATGTCCTTGTCTGCCTGGCCCAACTAGCCTTTACCCCCTCCTGGGCTTCAGACCCTGCAGCCGTGGGCAGGATACACCCAACAGCTCTCCCTTCTTGTAGGTACAAAGCAGAGCTGGTGTCTCCATGGCAACCAGAATCCAGACCAGTCAGAGCCTGGCAGATCAGGGCCAAGAGCTCAGATTTCCTTCACTGGTGGAGATGTAGCCTTTACCTACTGGGAGCTGCAAGACTTTTCCTCTATGCATGGAAATCCTCTGGCCACTGACCAGGCAGAGTATGAAGATGACAGACACACAGACTCAGTCAAGGCCAGGGTGGGCCAGACAAGCTTTGCCCCCAAAGCTCCATTATCTGGAAGACTAAAATTGCAGACTCAGACTCACCAAGAGTTCCAGAACATAGTAGTGAAGTTTATAAGCATGGAACCATGAAAAAAGGGTTTGACTGAGGATCACAGGACTGGAAATGGAATGCTTCTGCTGTTACTTCCTCCCCGGATGACCTTGGGCAAGCACTTGAGTCTCTCTGAGAACCAGCTTATCTGGAAAATGAGGGGCCTGGATTAAATGATCTCTTGGGTTTCTGTCAGCTTTAAATATTTGATCCTATAATAACTGCACCCCGCCTTTTTTCCAAGCACCAGCTATCAGTCCCTGCCCTCAAAGCTACCTGTCACTTAGAAAGTGAAATCTTTTCAATTCATTTACCAAATATTAGTAACTTGGTTTTTATCCTTCTGAGGAGAACTTGCATCTCTAAAAAGGTTTCTGTCAGAGAGGACAGTGCTTAACCTGAAGAAATTAATTGCCAACAGGGGATTTTCAGGCATTAGGGGGGAAAGATTTCAAGAGAGGGAGGGAGGGGACTCCTGGGTTCCTTCAAGTCACTATAACTACTCTGCCTGTGAATGAGGCCAGCCTAGAGACTGGGGCCCAAACCCTCCTTTTGCCCACCTCATAGATAGCCACTCCACAGAAGCCTATTTGTCTGGTTCCTAGGTGCCTTTCCTCACTTCCTCAAAGAAGAAATCCAGCTGTACTGAGTCATCTAGGGCCCAGGAAATCCAGGTTTATATTTAAACCCCAAAGCGGCTGCTCAGCAGGCTTCTGGGTTGCTCCTCATGCTATCTTATCTCCAAGCACCTGGACCCACAATTCTCCAAAGTCTCTATTCTCTCTGGAAGGAATCACTAAGTAGGGCAGGGAGGGGAAGTACTAAGGTTGGAACCTCTAAGGGTCAGACCCCCTAGTCTGAGTTTATTATATTGGTGTCCTTGGATGATCTGGTACCATGGAGAAACTACATCCTCATTCATGTGTGTTGAAGTGAGATGTGGGGAAGGGGAGGTAGTCTCAACCACACCACATTCAGTGTGTGTGTGTGTGTGTGTGTGTGTGTGTGTGTGGTCCCAGCCCCAGCTTCTAACGCAGCTCTAGCCTTAGCTACAACCCCAATATTGGGAGAGTCAGTTCGTATTCGATCACCCCGTCTCTCCAAAGCCCTACAAAGGCATAAGGCAGAGGGTGGAAAATAGATGCCCAGACCCTTCGAACCCACCCCCTCTCCAGCCACTCAGAGGCCTTGGTTCTCTGGTCCTCCTGCTCTAGGCTGATAACTGAATTAGTCGTCAAACAGGTTCTCAGCTCCAAACTTCCTGCTGGCCCTGAGCTCCCTCCTGCCTCCCCACCCTCAGAGGGGCCTTCAAAGCTAGCTCAGAGCTGAAGTGTATCTGGTGCCCACAGCTGGTTTAAGCTGGTATCCGGAGGCTGCCTCTGAAAGGAGGAATCTCCTCCTGAAAGACATCAACAATGCAGCCAATCCCACTTCCTCTCAATGGGGCGCCAGGCTGATGGAAGGGAGGGCCTTCAATGAGATGTGCTGCCCTTTATCCCAAGGAGGAGGGGAGGGGAGCTTCTGGGTACCTTCCTTTGTGGCTACACAGCTGATGCAAATTCTGGGCAGCCACCAAGGCCGCAGGGAGGGAGACGAAGGGGAAAACACAGGGATCATTGGGATTTAAGGGGCAAGGGACATTGGACACAAAGCCTGGGAAGACCCAGAGACTGAGATGGCATTCCTCACCTACCCAGAGGTAAAAACAATAAAAGGGGCAGGGGAAGGAGGGAATCTATGTAGGGGTAGGGCTTGGCTCAGGTATGAACCATATACACAGAATGAAAGGACAGATCTCCTTCTAACACCTCTGTCATCCAGGGAAGCAGGACTAATATGAAGTGTTCAGGGAAATGGAGATGATTACCATATATAAGGTAAGGAACCCTGAACTGAAAATTGGGAACTTGATTACAAATTACAGATCTGCTCATTATTTATCTGTTTTGCCATTAGGCAGCCAGATGGTGAAATCAGGAAGACCTGAATTCAAATCTGGCTTCAGATTCTTACTAGCTGTGTGACCCAAAGCAAGTCACCTAACCTCTGTTTCCTTAATCCACTGGAGAAAAGAAATGGCAAACCATTCCAGTATCTTTGCCAAGAAAACCCCATGGACAATATGATTCACAGGACAAAGAGACAGATGTGACTGGACAACTGAACAACAAAAATTACTCCAACTGGCAGTGACTCAGTTTCCTCATCTAGAAAATGAAAGGGTTGGGCTAGAATGATTCCCTAAGGTCCTAGCTCTATATCTTACAATTTTAAGAGAGCTTCAGTCTGCCTCCTCCTCCACACACAGACACAGATCTTCATGTTCCCATTCTAGGCCAGCTGGAACCTTTTGGCTTCCTTCTTCCTGCCTTACTCCTTCTGGCCTCTGCAAGACAGTGCCCTTTGTCAAGACTCTGCGATGGATCTATAAGCTGTGCTTGACTCAGAATGTGCTATTCCATGGCCCCAACTCTTCCCAACTCTTACACTGTTGCTCCAGTTTCTTTCTAGATCTATTGTTCCATTTTACTGCCCAATGAGGCTCTTTCCCTTTAGCTTAGAACTTCTGTGATTTTAGACCCTGCCCCTGCCTCTGGTTCTGGATTTAGGGCCTGGGTCTCAGAGGTAGCTCCTCCTCTCCATAACTAATTATCCCTGTCTCTGATGCACAAAAGGAATTAGATCCTAATTGTACCTTAGGCAGGGATATTATTAATCTGTGACAGTCCCTGGTGCCTGAGCCTGCCCTTTGGGCATTCATTGCCTGTGGAACAGATCTCCAACCAGGATTAGGGATGAATGGAGTCTGTATGTTCTAAATTATGAAGTCCTGGGTCTAAAGGTCTAAAGACCTCTCCTTCCCTCCCCAACATACTGCAGCTCCCTTTCCCTTCCTTAACTTTCCCCTCCTTCCTGATCTTTAATGAGGAAGACAGAGATGTACTAGCCAAGGAGTTGTGTCTCTTCCCTCTAGAAGCCCCTGTATATACAATGAGGCTCTCCCATCCTTGACGGATAAAGGACTTCACCATCATCCTGGAAGGAGATAGCAGCCTTTACCATTCCAACCAAGTTTCTGTCTTTCTCAGCTGTATCTCTGTCCTTGCCTCTGACTCCACTTCTTTATTTCACTTAGAAAGCACTTGGCATCATAGAAACTAGAAGGAAAATTAGAGAGTGTCTAGTTTATCTTTCCCTCCTCACTGTACAGAAGGAGGAATGAGACCTGGCCCAGACAGGTAAAGTGTCACTTAGCCAAGGTCACACAGAGAAAGCACTAGGATTCAGGTTTTCTAACTCCCACAATGGTGTTCTTTCCACTGCAGAACACAGCCCCCTCACACCAGGGTATCTCCCCTAGCCCCACTATATCACTAAACTCCCCTGTTTTCAGACCCCCAGCCTTTCTCCTTCTTACCATAGCCTGGTCTGCCTTATACTCTCTGTCGCCTCCCCAGGGGTACTGACCTGGTCTTTACTATCCAGGTCTTAGCTGGGGTAGGGGAGATACTGTGGTAGGGAAGAAGGCCATAAAAGTCAATGTAGACACACCTGACCCTTAACCAAATCACTCTATAGAACAAGATCAGTCATGTGGATTGTGGTTCCCTCTTGCTTTCAAGTGACAGAGATTAGAATTGGTCATTCCCTGAACTGGGCCTGTTCTAGAGTTATTCCTTAATGTCTCCCCTGAGAGCTGGAGAAAATTAAAAGGGTGAGTGCTAAAAATGACTGAGGGTTAGGACTGGAGGGTAACGCTTCTCAGCCCTGCGGTGGTTATGGGCTGGGCAGGTGCCAAGTGAGTCTTGTTTGGGACTACTCCCTCTGAAAAAGCTCACTGTGTTCTACTCCTTGAATCTTCCTGAAGTCTCAAAGCCCATGACCTCTCTTGCTGTTCATGCCCTGGACTGTGTGTACTGTGTTCTGTGTGTCTCTATGTCTCTGTCTCTGTTTCTGTGTCTCTGTCTCTGTTTGACTGTTTCTTTTCCCCAGGACCTGTGAGAATGTCTGGAGAGGGATGGGGCTGCCTCCTTTCCTTTGCCCTCATCTTTGCTAGCTGGCCACTTCCTTTTCTCAAAGTCCTGTGGTGGCTCAACTCAAAACTGAACTGAATACATCCAAGAAGCCTCCATCAGTCACCAGGTTCAGCACCAGCACAGCATGTGTAAAATGTGTTTATGTATGCACCCTCATGTCCACGGAGTGACCATCAAGTAAGCACTGTAATTAAAATAGAAGTCCTCTGCCCCAGGCACTTTGAGCAGGATATTCCATTTCTGAGCTTCAGTTTTCTCCCCTATAAAATGAAGGGATTAGACTAGAATCCAGAGATCACAAACCATATCCTGAAATCCAAATCTGGCTTGCCCCTGTTTTGGTACAGAATGATTTTTACATTTTTAATTATAATAAAACCATTTGAAGACTTTTTAAAACCATTTTTAGCTTAAAGACCGCCTAAAAGAGTCTGCTATCAGGTTTAGCCATGGGACTGTACATTGGTAGATCCCTGGACTAAACAATAACTAAGATGCCTTCCAACTCTAAATTCCAGGATCTGTTTCCAGTCCAGAGGGCCCAGGTCAAGGTAAGGTCTGTTTCCAGGAGGAGCTGGAAAAAAGGAAGTTAGTCTCATGTGAGAAGAGCTCAAAGACCTGAAGGTGAACTTCGCAAGTACGAAAGGAGGAGGCAGCTGGTGGTGAAGAGGCATTCATGGTGCAGTAGAAAGGGACTGGATTTGAAGTCTTATGACCTGGGCTGATATCCCAGCTCTGCCACATATGTCACTCTGCCAGAGTGACTTTGCCCAAGTCCCTTACCCCTCTAGCTTTAGATTCCTCGTGTCTAAAATAAGAGAACTGGATGAGATGGCTCTGAGGTCCCTTCTTGCTTCAAGTCTGGGATCCCCTAATCCTCCTACCACCCAAAGTCAATTTATGACCGTAGTTACGAGC
This sequence comes from Potorous gilbertii, assembly GCA_028658325.1. Lineage (NCBI taxonomy): Eukaryota > Metazoa > Chordata > Mammalia > Diprotodontia > Potoroidae > Potorous > Potorous gilbertii. The sequence continues at coordinate 86,431 of JAQQSK010001274.1, forward strand.
CAATCTAAAGATATTCTGTGATCATCCAAGAGCTCACTAAGTGAGCTTTGAGAGAGCTCTGTTGCAGGAGTGAGCAGTGTCAGTCCCACGGGACCCCCCCCTCCCCTAGGGCTATGTCCTGAGATGAAATTATGGTAAAGTGGGGGAGGCCTGTTAAGCCTCTCTCTCCAGGCTCCTTCAGAAACAAGGAAAACTCAGAAATTCCCCCCAATCCATTTGCTCCTCAGGGCAGAAGTTAAGGTGCTGAATTTAATAGCAAAGCAAATTTGACTGAAGAGGAAATGAGATTTCTTTGTCAAGGTGAGTATGTCTGGAAGTGCCCTGAATGAGCTGGGGCTGGGGGAGGTAGGGGGATGGGGATTGGCATTTAAGGGGATGCAAAGAAAGGGAGAGAGGATCTGGAATTATTAGAATGTTGATTATGTCCTCTTGATTGTTAATGAAATTCTTCACCTTGGATTTCTGGACCACGGGGAAAGACTACAGAAGCTCATTTCCTAACTGATGAGGGTAGAGAGAGAGGGCAGGAGGGATCAGGAGAAACACCGCTTCAGAAAAAAATTAAATCCAGACGAAACAAATAGGATTTGGTAATGTCAAATGATTCTGTTTTTCAGTGGGACACCCCCACACACAAAGTGACCTCTCCTTCTGCCTGTGCCTTAGATAGAATGAACAAAGGTGGGGTTTGATCTACCTCCTGATCTGGCAGTGCTGGGCTGAGCTGCCCAGGCTCAGGGTGGGGTGGGTCCAGTTCTGAATACTGCCCTTCCTATACTACCGAGGGAGAAGGAAGATTTTTTTAAGGTGTTAGGTGCCCCTGGGGTGACCAGGATTCACTTCAGCAGTACAGATTTAAATAGACTGATTGCTTGATGACCCCTTCCATTGAAGGGGAGAAGAAAAACGGAGAACAGTCCCCAAAGGAAGGCGCTAGAAATTTCCAGGTGGTTAAAAAAAAATTCACAGTAAATTTTTCCATTTTAAAGATTGGCTACATCTGCAGCAAATATTTCCTGATCACCTACTACATTTCCTGTAGTAGCTTTAGGTATACCAAGAAACAGCATTTCTGGTCTCTGACTCTACATCTCTACCATCTACAAGGGGTGAGGGGAGAGGTTATCATAAAAGATAATATACTTAGCACTTGCTATAGACCTAAAAACTATGAGGAAACAGCAGGGGGAAAGCACAGTGATACCTCTGCAATGTTAATACAGTGTGACCAGACCCCATCATAATGTCATGTAGCTCTGAAGTAAACTTGTTCCTCCTACAGATCTCTGATAGTCAGTCAATAAACATTTACTAAGTACCACTAGGTGCCAGGCACCGAGCTAAGGGCTGCAGATGCAAAAAGAAGCAAAAGACGGTCCCTGCTCTCAAAGAGATTACAATCTAATGGGGGAGGCAACAAGCAAACAGATATGTACAAACTACATGTAGGGTACATAGAAAGTAAATAAGAGAGGGAAAGCTCTAGAATTATGAGGGGTTAGGAAAAGTTTCCTGTAGAAGATGGGATTTTAGTTGAGACTTAAGGGATACTTGGAAAGCAATAGGCCAAGATGATGAGAAAGAGCACTCCAGGCATAGGGAACACCCCAGAAAATGCCCAGAGCCAAGGATAGAGTATTTTGTTCGAAGAACAGCAGGGGGCCAGTTTCACTGGCTCAAGCATTTCTCCTATAGAAATAGCTGCTCTCTATAATACAGTCTGGGTATCTAGGTGGTAAAGTGAATAAAGCACTGGTCTTGGAGGCAGGAGGACCTGAATTCAAATGCAGCCTCGGGCACTTTTTAGCTGTGTGACCCTAGGAAAGTCATTTAACTCTGTTTGCCTCATTTTCTTCATAAGTAAAATGAGCTGGAGAAAGAAATGGCAAACTACTCCGGTATCTTTGCCAAGAAAACCCCAAATAGGGTTATGAAGAGTCGGACATGACTGAAATGACTCCACATCAATAATACAGTATTTCAAGATTACAACTGGCACAGTCATTTTCATGATCCCATTTCAAGATCCAATTAACCACACTAGGCAGGATATACCTAGACTCAACTGGTTTGGGTCCAGTGGCAAGGAAAAGATTTGCTTCCCCCTGCAGCTCCAGATGGCATAGGCGTAAGAACAAATCAAAATAACCAACTGGAACATCAGTAAACTACATGTCCAGAATCCCACCTCCCCACCCACCCACCCACCCCAAACACACACACAGCCACAGTCCTAGCACCAGGTCCTCATCTCCTGAGAAGACTGTTGCAACAGTCCCCTATGGTCTTTCAGTCTCCAATCCCTCCCTCCTCCAATCCAACCTACACACAGCAGCCAAATTGATTTTCCTAAAGTGTAGGTCTTAACAAGCCATGACCTTGCTCAGGAAGGTTTAGTGGTTTCTTATTGTTACTACCTTTTGAAGAAAATGCAGACTCCTCCACCTGGCATTTAAAACCCTTCCCAATATGGCTCCAGGCAGATTTCATATTCCTCCCCTTTACACTCGCCAAGCCAGTCAAAGAGGTCTACATTCAGGACATTCCAAATTCTTCTTTCAGGACTTTATACAAGGTTACTTCCATGCCTGGAATGTATTGTCCCCTCCCCTCCACCTCACCTCTATCAGGAAGCCTTTCCTTATCTACCCAGTTGTTAGAGCCCTGCCTGTCTGTCCCTGCCCTGCCCCGTCTGTAAAATATTTTGTATGTTTTATGTTGCCCTGCCCCCATGTTGTTTTCCCTAAGTAGAATCTTTGAGGGCAAGGATTATTTCATTTTTGTTTTCTTTACTTACTATGTACTGTCTGGTATATAGTAGGCAATTAATAAATACTTGTTGAATGAATGAAATACATACAATATGTTCAAGACTGTGCCAGGAACCCATGGGGGACCCTGGAATAGGCTTCTCTCCTTTTGCTGTCTATCTATATTCTCAGGTTTGTTCCTGAAATTCTCCCCAAGGTCATAAACCTGTAAGGACATTTGGGGAGATGGTCCTAACAGAGGATGGAAATGCTTTGTCCTTATTTGTACACTTTCTGTGTTTATTTATCTTTACAGATAGTGTATCCTTTTCTTAATAGAATGTAAAGTTCTTGAGGAAAGGGAGGGAGGAAGGAAGGAAAGATGGGAGGGGAGGGAGGGAAAGGAAGGAGGAGAGTAGGGAATTAAGGGAAGGAAGGGAAGGAAGGAAAGGTGGAAGGAAGAAAGGAAAGGAAAGAAGGAAGGAAGGAAAAGAAGAGAAAGGAGAAGGGAAAGAAGAGAGGGAGTAAGGGAAGGGAAGAAGAGAGGAATGAAGGAAGAAAATAAGTATTTATTAAGCACCAACTACATGCCATGTACTATTCTAAGCGCTTTGCTAATATTATCTCATTTAATTCTCACAAGGGCCCTGGGAGGTAGGTGATATTAGTTTTACAGTTGAAGAAACTGAGGCAGACAGAGCTTAAGTGACATGCCCAGGATCACATATGAGGCCAGATATGAATCCAATTTTTCCTGAATCTGCACTCAGCACTCTATCCACTGTGCCACCCAGCTTCCAAATTTTTTGGCTTTATATCCCTAGCCCCGTATCCGGCATTTAGCAAGAGGTTAATAAATGCTTCTTGAGATGAATTGAAACTGGACTTAAGCTGAAAATTTCTCACCATCACCACAGACTTCCCCTCTGCTGCAGCTTTACCTTACACACACCCACATACAGCAGTCCCCTATATTTATATGGGTTCAGTCAGCACCAAAAGCCTTATATAGCTCAGACTCTTGCTCATGTGTGCCCCAGGGGCCCAGAGTTTCTTTTCACTCTTAACAATCATATCAGAGCTTTGAAAAAGCCTCCCTTAGGGAGGGGGTCCATTTAGAGTTCCACTTGTCCATTACCCCTATGTTGGATCCTCTGTTCCCTCCTCCCCAAGCCCTTTCTGCTTCCTTTTAATTTTTCCCTGCTCCCCTTCCCCCCTCCTTCTCTGCCCTGCCCCCAGCCCTCCCTGCCCCCCCCAATAGTTCCCAGTTGCAAAATCACTGAAGCCCCTACACACTTAGCTCTTTCCTTGAGATCCCCAAATTTGCCACTAGTTACATATTGATCCTGTTTAACTTTCCCAATGGATAATAAACAAGAAATTAAAATGACTTCCTGGAATATTAATGTAGTAAATGGCACTATTAAAAGAAAGAAAATACAGCTCAGAAAATTCACTTTGATGTAGAGTTTCTACAGGAGGCTCATTTATCTGCAGCTGAGACTCTAGAAATGAGATTCTGAAGGTTTCTCTGATGTCTCTTATTTTTCCCTCACTCAGAATTTAAACAGAAATGGAATCGCAATTTGGTGTCATAAAATACTGGGACTTTTTCTCCTCTCTCCCAAGAATTAAGGTAGAATCAGGGGCAGATGGAAGCCAAATTCTCAGCAAACTGAATCTCCTTCCTCTGTCTTTCTTAACCAAAGTGCTCTCCCACCCTTGTCACTCTTTGTACCTTCTCCAAACTGGCCCTTTCTTGGCATTATCCCGGGTAGCAAAAGGGAAAGTTTATGATGCTTCATTTCTGGTTGTTCTGTCTTAGAAAGACACCCAGCGGACCAATAACCCAAGGAGAGTCCTCATGACAACTTGGCCTGTAATCTTGGATGGAGGCAAGAGCAGGTAGGAGGATGGCTATTCCTCCTAAATGATATCCCATCAAAGCTTCCTTGCTTTTGCATAGGCTGGCCCCCAGGCTTAGGATGCTCTATTGACTCATCCCCACCTTTTAGAATGCCTAACTCCATTCCAGAGTCAGATTTAAGTGCTGCCAGATTCTACACAAGGTCTTTCCTAATCCACTGGATTCAGAGTAAAAAGGCTTGGGTTTGAATCACATTTGACCTCAGTTTCCTCATCTTAAAAAAAAAAGCAACAAAACATGTTAGACTCATCACTAAGGCTCCTTCAGGTTCTCAATACTGTCTCCCCTGAAACCAGTCCCAAGGCCCAGTGGGACTATGCCTCCCTTGACGTCTCCTTCCTTACAGTCAGACAAGACTATCTCTCTTCAATATCATAAAATTTTAGAGTCAAAAATTAAAAATTTAATTTATCATTAAAAAAATCATCCCATCCAATCTATCACTGGAGAGATAAGAAAACTAAGAATCAGAATGATTTTACATATTGGAAAGCACTTTTAATTTGGATTCAGGGTTCAAATCCTGGCTGTAGGATCGGGACACCCTAGCTATAATATCATGGACAAATCATTTAACTGCTCTGAAACTCAGTTTCCTTATCAGTATAAAGGGTGGGGGAAGGGAAGGGAATAAACATTTATTATAGTGTCTACTATGCGGCAGGCATTGTGCTAAGTAAGCACTTTTTACAAATATTATCTCATTTGAACCACCCAACAACAGTGCAAAATAGGAGCTGTTATTATTCCCATTTTACAATTGAGGAAACTGAGGCAAAAAGTTAATTGATTTGCCCAGGGTCATACATCTACTAAGTGTCTTAGATTGGAATTGAATTCAAGTCTTTCAGACTCCAAGCCGGCACTCTATCCACTGTACCATTAGGTTGCTTCTTCTAAAGGGGGTAATAGTGCTTTGACTACTTATTTCATAGGGGTTGTCATAGAAAATATATTCTGAAAATCATAAAGGGCTTATTAGTCAAGGTCACAAGAGTAGTTAATGGCAGAGTCAAGACTAGAAGCCAGGTATGTTTTATGACTATAGTACAATACTCTTTCCATTACAGCACACATTGCCTTTGTCTTCCGATATGATCTTCCAGAAACTCATTTCTCACTCAGGAAGTTCTTCACTTGTCTAACCACAGGTCTTCTACCATCCATTCCCCCTTCACTAAATCTTTAGTGGGGATCAGGAATAGCTAATCTGCCTTGATGCATCAGACACTAGCCACAGGCTCAATCTCATTTCCAGATTAAACCTTCTTCTTGCTCCCTCACAGCTATTTCTGTAACACTCATTCACCCTTGACTCAAAGTTCAGAAACTAAGGGTTAGGGCATGGGGTGTGGCCAGGCTCTCCATCTGAATCAACTGGATCACGAGTCAAAGGACTTGGGTTCTCTGCGACTAACCTGTTGTACAACCTTGTCCAACTTCTCTGGATCTCAGCTTCCTCATCTGTAAGAATATAGGGCGGGCAGCTTAGCAATTCTCAGACTTTTTTACCTCAGGCCCCGTCCTTTTGTACTCCTAAAATTACTGAGGAACCCGAAGAGATTTTTTTGATGTGAGTTCTAATGATTAATATTTCCTATGTTAGAATATGGAAATGATTAATTTTAACATATTTATTCATTCATTTAAAATAGTAATAACAAGTCTGTAACATGTTGACATAAAATATATTTTTATGAAAAATAACCATGTTCTCCAAAACAAAAAATTTAGTGAGAAGAGTAACATTATTTTACTTTTTTCCCCCCAAATCTCTTTAATGTCTGGCTTAATAGAAGGCAGCTGGATTTTCATTTCTGCTTCTGCCTTCAATAAATTGTGAGATATTGTTTTGGTTGAAATATGTGAAGAAAATATAGTTTCACATAGATAAGTAGCTGGAAAAGGGAAGAATTTTTTTAATAGGCAAATAACATCTCAGTATTATTATGAAAATCATTCTGACCTATCAGACTGCCTGGAAGGATCATGGGGACCTGCAGGGGTCTATGGACCACACTTTGAAAACTCCTAGACTAGATCCTCTCTAAAAAACTCTCCTAGTTCTAAATCTTATGTGCCCTGAAAACAGTTTTAAGTCTTGGCTGGGCTACAGCTCTCATAACCTTTTCCCTTTCCCTTAACTACACAAGGCCATGTCCAGTCCACTCTTCTCTTTCTCTCCCCTTCCAATCTCCATCACATATCTATATTCCTTACTCAGTATCTCAGGAGAAGCCTCCCCCTCCCAGAGAAGAACTCAAATCTAGCTGCCTCTTAATTTACTCCCTAACCCCCTATATAAAGGGATGCATGCTTAATGTCTCATAAGCTCACAACCACTAAGGAAGACTGATGAGTCAGGAGAAGGAATGCGGAAGTGGAGCCTGACTCCCTGGGGAATCTGCTTGCCAGGTCCCCTCCCTCCCTGGTCAGCCCTCTATCAGCTGAGTTAAAGCTATGGGAGCAGTGATGTGAGGCAATAGAACACAGGAAAAAAAAAAGCAGCAACTTCAGGAAACAACAAGGAAGGCCCCTGGGCAAGATCTGATCCTAATGGGATAATGAGAACATGCACACTTAAAAAGGTAGCTATCTATTTGTAAGTGGAATGATCAGGGAATGTTCCATGTGCCAAAGACGGACAAGGTTTCAAATATATTCTGCCTTGGACATATATACACTATGGTTGTGTGTGACCAAAGATGACACCTGTACACTCTGCGAAGCATTGCTATCATCTTCACCAATACTTATATGTGCCAGTCACCAACATGTAAGGATGTGCTCACACATCTACCCATTCCTATGTACATATGGATCCAGTCACAAACATACCTACAGGAATGAACAGGTAGAGTGATTTCATCTCTTGACATCCATTCACCCACTCACGCATCTCTATCTCTCTGGGCTCTCTTTGGACTTGTTATATAGGGTCATAACTCTTAGAGGTAGAAGATATTAATTAGAAATCTTTCCCCTCCACCCCTCTTGTTCCCAGACATATAGGGTCACATCTGGTCTCTTTTCTTCTTCTTCCCACCGTTCTCCATCACTCACCTAGAGGAACTTCCTACTGTCCTTCCAGAGACCTCAGGAACTATTTCCACCCTTTCTAGGGTAATCAATTTATTTTATTGATAGGAAACTGAGGCACAATGAGGGCAGTGACTTAACCATGATCACACAGCTGTTAAGTAGCAGATCCAGGTTCCTTAGACAAACCCAGTACTCTTTATGTCATACCACCTCCTATATATTTATCAAGACCTGAGTAGATCTAGACATTCAAAGGCCAATGGAGGGCACTATCTAAATAAAAGACTGAGTAGATCTAGACATTCAAAGGCCAATGGGGGGCACTATCTAAATAAAAGACTGAAAGAGCCAAAAGAGGTAAGAGACAAGTACTGAAGACAGAAAGGAAAGGAGAAAGTCTAATGGGGGATGCTCTCAGCCTAAGAACCAGGAAAGAGGCTGCTTTGATGGAGAAGAGCAGAACCCAGGGATAAATGGTAACAGTAGCTCATTCTTGTACTGCCCTTCTTCACAACAACCCTGGCAGGTAAATGGTACAAATCTTAGTCTCCTCATTCACAAAAGAAGAAACTGAAGCTTTGGGGAATTGACTTGTTGTCCAAGATCCCAAAACTATAAAGAATGAGACTTAGAACTTGAACCCAAGTCTTCCAATTCTGAATCTAGTACTCTTTTTTTCCCTTTTTTGGAGGCAATCAGGATCACATCACTACTAAGTATCTGAGACCAGATTTGAACTCAGGTCCTCCTGAGCTGGTGTGCTATCCACTGTGCCACCTAGCTGCCTCAGTCTAGAGTTCTTTTCCCCAGAGCATTCAAGGATCGTTCTTCAGTGCTTAAAGGACTTGGCTATGCCCAGCTGCCAGAGTGGGCAGAGAGGTCTGAGGGCTGGAAAAGACTAGGAAACTGAAAAATCCCTCCCAGCACTCCTTGCTTAGAGCAACCACAGCACTAGTGTCATGGTTTGAAAACCTTTTGGTCTCAAGACTCCTTTATGCTGTTAAAAATTATTGAGGACCTTCCCCAAAAGAATTGTTGCTTATGTGGGTTATGTCTATTAATATTTATCATATTAATTAAAACATATTAAAACTGATTATGATGATGTTAGTGATGATGAAAATAGTTTGACTTTGTGAACCTCCTGAAAGGGGCCTGGGGTCCCCAGATCATGCTCTGAGAACCAGTGCCCTAAAGCAAATTTAGTACTCATGAGCTATATAGAGTTTGGGAATCTCTGGGCCTGCCTCCTCATCCCTACTGACTCTCAGCACCCAGCACTGGGACCAGGGAACCCATTAGACAGACATTCAACACCAATTACTGTCACTGGGAGTGGGAAAGAGAGTGCCAGGGACCTAGGAGGCTACACATACACACCAACATACACACACACACACTCTCCATCCTGTCATGGGGAGACAGAGCATCCCTGCTCCATGGAGCCCAAGGGGCCTGATTAACAGGAAATTTTCCGAACACCAATTAGAGCAAAGTTTACTGAACAAATTGTTTGCAGTTGTGCCCTGTAACCATCATGAATTTTAATCCTGCTTCGATTGGCACTGACGTGAGGTTTACAGATGCCTTCATGTAGCAAGCCCTCCCTAACCCACCCAAACCCCTACAACGCCCAACTGGGCTCCTGCAGATTTGCGTTCATGGCCATTACTTCTCTCGACTAGACACCAAAGGGAGGGCAAAGGGCAGAGGGGCCCCCGGGGAGTAGCCTGAATAATGGAGTTTCCTGCCAAGGCCCAGAGTCTCCTGTGACGGAGGCCCAGAACAAACACATTTATGACACCTGTCCAGGACAAAGTAACCCTATGTGATGTCAAAGATGCAGCAACACTTGCCTCAAAAAAGGTTTAAGCACTATGCTTTCTGATTCCTTAGGACCACTTCTGACACTCTCAATGTCATCTCCATAGCGGCATCACAATTACCAAACAGGAGAAACAGCTAACAATAATGGTAATGTGATTATCAGACATTTCCATGTCATTTTAGGGTTTAACAAGCCCTTTACATAGATAGATTAAGTTCTTGGTGCCTCTGAACAATGCTATGAGGTAGACTTTATTACTCTCCCCATTTTATAGATCGAAAAACTGAGGCTGAGAAAGATGAGATGATTTACATAGCTTGTAAGTGTCTCGGTTAGCAGTCATTAGATTACGAACTCCTTGAGAGCATGTACCATCTTTAGCCTGGCATACAGTAGGTATTTAATAAATGCTTCTTTACTGATTCCAAGTTTAACCCTTTATCTACTTTGCCACTCAAGTCTGTGAATTTTCCAAAGAGCTCTAAAACCTGACAGTTCCTGAAGAATGGGGGGATTATTTAAGGTCAGGTAAGACCAGAGATGCTAACGCTATCCATTAGATCATAATGCCCTTGAGGGTAGGGTCTACCTCTTGCCTCTCTTTGTAACCCCAGCACTTAGCATAGTGCCTGACCCATAGTAGGAACTTAATATATGTTTACTGAGTGAATGAATGGATGAAAAAAGCCACATCTTGTACCCCACCCCCATAGGTAGGTCCAGACATGAAAATGGATTACTTTATGGCATAGACTCAGTCATCAGTGCTACAGAGACAACAAATGAGCAAATATGTACAAATAAGATATGTACAGGATAAATGGGAAATGATTAAGTGGAAAGCACTTGTACCCAGACAAAAGACACAAATACATAAATGAACACACATGTAAGTTGCAATCATAGAATAGTAGAGGTCAAGATTGGAAGGGACCTTAGAGGTATTCTAATCTAATCTCCTCATTTTATGAGGAAACTGAGTCCAGGGAGGAATAAGTGACTTGACCAAGACCAAGGGGAATCAAGCAGCAGGGCAGTCATTTTCTCCAATATCCCCTCACCACCCACAGGGCATTTCCACTTAGGTGTCTCCTGGGCCCCTCAAACTCAGCATGTTCAAAACAGAACCCATTATGTTCTTCCCCCAACCTAGCTCTTCTCCAAACTTCCCTCTCTCCCATGAGGGCCTTTCCTCTCCATTCTCCCAGCTTTGCAGCTTTAAAAGCACCCTAGACTCTTCTTATTCCCTTCCTATTGCCCCTCTGCCCCCTCCATCAAATCAACTGCCAAGGCCCATTAGTTCAACCTCCATGATGTCTCTCAAAACCAGCCCCTTCTCTCCACTCCTATAGCCACTCTCCCACCCCCTCCTCATTTTTCCATTACTTCTTGCTTGGTTTATCACAGCTCCTCACTTTCAGTCTCTTTCCTCTCGAACTTCCTTTCCCAAATTTTCTTAATTACAGTACCTTCCCTCCCTTAATTATATCCTATTTATCCTGTCTATCACCCCTTGGTGTGGATTTATTTGTTTGTTGTCTCCCTCGTTGGACTGTGAGTTCCTTGGGGGACTGACTGTCTTTCACTTCTTTTTGTATCCCCAATTCTTAGCACAGAGTACACATAGTAGGTACTTAATATATGTTGAGTGACTGACTGACGGCCAAAATATCTAAAGCACAAGTATGACCAGGTCATTCCCCTTCTTAAGAAACTTAGTTACTTTCAATGAAAAACTCTTCAACTTTGCACTTAAATCCCTTCATGATCTGGCTTAGGCCTTACCTTTCCAGGTTTACTACACATTACCACCCTTAATCTACTTATGTTTCAACAAAACTGGCTTATTTGCTGTTCCCATATGTGGCAGTCCTCCCCCATCCATGCCTTCTGTACAGGCTGTCCCCATGCCTGGAATGTACTATCTTCTCATCAATTCCTCTGAGAATCTTTAGCTTCCTTTAGTACCCAGTTCATGAGCCCTATCCTCTGAAAAGGCCTCCCTGATCCCCCTCATTGCTAGCTCTCTCTCTCTACTCACAGTATCATGTATATATTTATTTCTTTACATGATATCCTCCTTGAGGTCAGGGACTGCTTTTCATCTTGTCTTTTTATCTCCAGCAGTGCCTTGAACATTTTAGGCGGATATGAACTGTGTGTGAGCTTAGGGAGACGATCAGAGGAGGTGTGAACATCTTGGGCTCCTACCCAGATTCTGGAAATAGTAGCACAGGCCCTCAGGTAACAGAGAAATCTCACCAATGACATACTTGTGGGCTAAACCATCATTCCTGACTACTCACCACAGGATCCTAGGTCTCAAAATTATGCAAGGATGATCAAGAAAACTTCGAAGCAATTTCATGGGTCCTCTGATCCTCATGACATCACAGAGCATGCCCCCTTCTAATAAAATCTCCTACCCTGTAACTTAGGCAGGGAATAATCAAAAGTAACCATTACAGGGTATAGAACTTTGTCAGAAAAGGGGACATCCCAGCAAGGATCAATGGTGAATGTCTACTTCTGACATAGGTTCCCCCCTGATTTGGGGGAACTACCAAACTGATAAAGCATTTTCCTGATCAAATGAGATACAAATACTTGTAAAGAGCTTAACACGGTATCTAACATAGAAAGTACTTAATAAATATTTGTTTCCTTTTCCCTTCTTCTGATCACCCTTAATATACTTAAATGTGTCCTGGGTTACATACACCTTGAGGGAGATATTGATGCCTGCCACCATCTTTTCACAAGGTATCACAAAGTTTTTCTCTAATACGCATCTTTCTTTTACTTCCTCTTCTTTTTCTCCTTCTCCTCTTTTTTCTCCTCTTTTCTTCTTCTCATCTTCCTCCTCTTTCTCCTCCTCCTCCTCTTCCTCCTTCTCCTTCACAAACACATACTTGCCTGGGGAACCACTTCCTGGTCCTTAAGGAGGAGAAAGAATCCTGGGCTTGGAATCAGGAAATTTGGGTTCTGGTCCTGGCTCTAGTTTTGTGACTTTAGCACGTCATTCACTTATTTTCTTATATGAGGGTAAGAATATCCAATAGCTAACAGCTAATGAATTGCTAGATGGTATAGTGAATAGAGTGCTGGACTTGGAATTAGAAAGACCTGAGTATGAATCCTGCCTCAGACACTTATGAGCTATGTGATCCTGATCAAGTCACTTAACCTCTGCCTGCCTCAATTTTCCCTTCTGTAAAATGGGGAGGAGTAACAATAGTACTTAACTCACAGGATTGTTGTGAAGGTTAAATGAGATACCTACAAATCTCATTTTGCAAGTCTTGATGTGCTATACATGTGCTAGTTATCATTCGTTTTCTCATGTTATAAGTACACAAATTCAATCTAATAAGATAAGTGAAAAATGACCTCCAAAATTGTGTGTGTGTGTGTGTGTGTGTGTGTGTGTGTGTGTGTGTGTGTGTATCCAAGGTAAGCGGGGGAGGGAGCCTTTTAGGCTGAGGCGAATGATTCTGTGGAACTGGGGTTTAGAGTTCTGGACATGGATATTAGGCTCATTCCTACATGCCATAAACCAGATTAGGCTTCACTCGAAGAGTGTCCCACCTCTACTGCCTCATGCTGTCCTTTCTCCCTCCTCATCCCCATCAGCAACGATCATTTCAACCAACAGAGTTATGGATAACTACCTGGGGCTCAGAGAGTAGGCAGGTAAAATTTGTACCCTGACTCCATCTCTTTCTATCATATGGGCATACCTTTCACTTCTTAAAAGAAATAAAGACTTCGTTATAAAAGAAAAACATAAATTCCACGCATGATTTTTTAAATGAACATTTTTTTCCATTGTTGTCGCTCCTCAGTGATTGTGTTTGTCCTTCGTTGCCCAAGAAGACCATGCCATCAGAGAAATGATGACGTGAGTTGCACTTGACTTTGTTTTGAGTGAGGGAGGGCTGTGCAGGTCACCAGCCTCACTTTTCTTCCAAGAATGCAGTGACCAGATGTTCATCAGAATGACTGGAGATGACCTAGGATGCATTGGGAGACCTTGGGCCCTTTAGTCCAAGGTCTTTGCAGGTATTCACTTAGGTGAGGTAACACCCATTCATTGAATAGGCCTGTTTAAGAAGTAGCCAGGGCTGGCCCCTTTAATGAGGTCAAGAAAAAGAAAGACATCTGGCTGGGTGGGAAACAGCAACAGTTACTATTGATAATCACTCTGAAGCTACCAGAGTCCAGGAGCCTTTGGCAGGGGCCCCTTGGAGTCCCAGTTTCAGAGTGTAGTAGATTTAATGTTTGGATAGCTAAAAACTGTCCAGTTGACCTGAGTTTTATTGCCCCCTTTCCTTTTCCCTCTCCTCTCCTCTCCCTGTCCTCTCCCAAAACATGAAATCTTCAGTGATCCTCCACAGAGAATCCTCCCTTGTAGCAAAGTACTGTCAAGCAAAACAAGCCCACACATTGACCATATTTAACCATGTACACCTCATTCTGCATCTGTTGTGCCCCACCTCTCTTCTGAGACAGAGAAGAGAGAGATGAGAGAGAGAGAGACAGAGAGAGAAGAGACAGACACGCCTCACTATCAGTCCTCTGGAGTAATGATTGATTACTGCATTCGTGAGAAATCTAAAATTGCCACGTATGATCGTGATGGAACACTATTGGGCTGTAAGACACGATGAGCGGGTTGATTTCAGAAAAATCCAGAGAGACTGGCATGTATCGATGCAAATTGAAACGACCCGAACCAGGAGAACATTGTGCACAGCAACTACAATATTGCAGGATGATCAGTCGTCAATTACTTAGATTTCCAAGGTAATACAATGATCCAAGGCAATTCCAAAAAAAAATGATGAAAAATGCTATTCATATCCAGAGAAAGAATTTATGAAGTCTGAATGCAGATTAAAGCATACTATTCTTTACTTTGTGTGTATGTGTGTGTATGTTTTAATTTTGGTCTATTTCTTTCACAATATGACTAATAAGGAAATATGTTTTACGTGATTGCACATATATAATCTATATCAAATTATTTACCATCTTAGGGAAGCAGGGAGATGAGAGAGGGAGGGAAAAAATTTGGGACTCAAAATTTTTTTTAAATGAATGTTAAAAATTGTCTTTACATGCAATTGGAGGGAAGAGTAAAATACTCTTTTTTTAAAAAGGCTGTAATATACCCTCTGATATAGCAATACAGCCCCAAAGAGATCAAAGAACTCATACGTACAAAAATACATGTAGCAGCTCTTTTCGTGATGACATACAATTGTAAATTGAAGGGTCACTTATCCATTGTGGAATGGCTGAGCAAGTTAGGGAATAGGAATAGGATGGAATATTATCACACTGTAAGAAATGAAACAGAAAATAATTTCAGAGAAACCTAGGAAGGCTTCTATGAATTGATGCAGGGTGAAATGAGCAAAATCAGAAGCACGATTTATACAATTACAGCAATATTGTAAAAGCAAACAACTTTGGTAGACTTGGGAACTCTGATCCACACAGTAACGAACCATGATTCCAGAGGATTCATGATGCAACATGCTGCCCCGCTCCTGATAGAGAGCTGATGGAGTTAGAGTGAATTCTTTTTCAATTGTGTCCAGTTCAGGAATTTGTTTTGCATAACTCTACATGTTTGTAACCGGGATTTGTTTTTCTTGCTTTCTCAGTTGAAGGGAAGAGAAGAGGTAGGAGAACCTTTGTTAAAATAAAATTTAATTTAAAAAAAAGAAAGAGGAAGGAACAGCTATAGCATCAGTTGAAGCTACAGAAGAATGATAAGGTTGGCAGGAGAGCAGAATTACTTAAGCAGTCAAAACACTAAAAAAGGAAAAACACACTGACCAGTGAAGGAGAGAGAACAAAGACTTCCTGGTAGTAAACACACTGACCTTTTCCTGCTCCTTCCTCCCAACACATGCCTCTCCTGTCATCTAGCCCTTGACTGTGTCCTTACCTCCCCCAGTGCTGAAGGAAGGGTTGGAATTCAGGGAGGAGGGACAAAGGAAGTGGAGTCATGTCACAAGCCAACAGGAAAGGCTCCTTTCTGGAAACCATCACAAACCCATTCCCCTAGAAGGATGGCCCCAGATAAGGCAAACATCTATTTCCTCTCCTTGCAAGAAAAGAGTGGCTTAAAATCCTAGTAATTCCATAGGACTGGTGACTCTCAAGGAGGCCAATGACAGAAAAATAAAGTTCCTTATAGACTTAAATATTCATAGCAGTCATTTTTTTTGGAGTAAAAAAACAAAAAGGGAACAAAATGAGTGCTAGCAATTCCATCATAATACACGAATATAATGGATGACTATTGCGCTCAAAGAAATGATGAAACATATAAGAGGAATTCGGAGAAACATAAGAAGACTCTTAGAAACTCTTAGATTCTTAGATGTAAAATGAAGAAAGCCAAAACAGGGGGAAAATATAGGTAATGATTGCAGTGATGTAAAAGAAAACAACAATAAAATATGTGAGGAAACAAATTAAATTGAATGACTAATCTTGGTCTCAGAAAACCAGTGATGAAACACACTTCTCTCCTTTCAATGGAGAGGTTCAGATCATTGCATGCTCAACCACTTCATAGGCTGTTTCTTCCTAACTATTTTTCTTTGTTGTAACAAAAAGCATCTGTAAAACATGGTTTTAAAAAAGAATGAGTTAAAATATCTTTAAGATTTCTAATTTTTTTGGTCCTTTGACAATATTATTCCCTCCATATTGTCTTAACCTGGACTCAGTAGATAGCACCATGGCTAATATCTGTGCATGTCTGGCAGCACATAGTAAAAACCCAGCCATTAGGACTGGAGTTTAATGGCAGCACTCAGGGAAACCTCAGGAGAACTGAAAGGGGTAACACAGGATGCCAGGTTGAGAGGATCCAGAGTGGCAGGCAGAAATCTAAGGTGCCAATTCAGAAACAGAACAAGATAGTGGCCTGGCTTGGTGACCAAGAATGGAATACAAAGTTAGAGTTTGCTTACATGAAAGAGAACAGGGGACCCTTAACTAGAACTGGGGGACAAGTCAGAGCAGAACCAGTGGTGAGGGTAATAGTGCTAAGTCCCTGACTCTGGATCTAGATGTGCTTATATCTCTTCATCTTAGAGTCAGGATTCATTCCAGAACCTAGGGCAGGATTGAGCTGGCAGATGAGGGTTAAATGGTCTTAGCTGTGGGGATTTATGTCTACCTAATAAAAACAAAATTTTCTTGGTCACCTCTTGTGAGAATAAATTTGAGAGAAGGCTTCCCATCATCTTTTATGTTAAAAATAATTGGTCTTTGAGTTTGTAATTTTGACTTTTCTGATTTTAGTCCCAAAACTCACACTGCCAAGTACTGAGTGTTTGCAACCTGGCCTAGTGAATTTTTAAGGGGGGGGGAGGTATTCTAGTTTGTATTTCTCTTTTATGAATAATACTTCATTGGATGATTATTAAAGATTCACTGAATTTTAGAGCTATATGAAAGACTTGAGAAATCAGTTAGCTTGATGGAGATGAAGTGGAAAGAAGACAGAGTGCCATTCTGAAGATAAAAAGACCTGAGTTAGAATCCCAGCATGGCCATTTATTTCCTGAATAACCTAGGGAAGACCATTCTAGGCCTCGGTTTCCTCATCTGTAAAATGAGGAGGTTAGATGAAATAAACTTGAAGATCTCTTTTAGCTGTAGATCTATGATTCCATGACCTCTTTGGGCCCCAGTTTCCTCATTTGTAAAAAAAAAAAAAAAAAAAAAAAAGCAGAGGCAAGAATGGCTCTAAGGAGACTCCCCTCTCTAAATCTGTGAACTTGAGATGAGGAAAATAAAGGCCACAAAAACGGGAATGAAAGGCAGGTGCCTAATAATTGGCAGGGCCAAGACTCAAACCCAAGGCTTCCAACTTCCAAGTCAATGATATTTTCATGATATCTGTAATAGCAAGAACCCTGGCATACATAGGAGGGCCTGCTATATAGGTTCTTAGATCTGCTTTTCTTAAAGGAAAAGAACTTTTGAGGGGTCAACAATTACTTCAATCAAAAACAAATATTATTCACTTAGTTCAGGGGAAAAAGCCAGCAACCTGAACTTCAGAGAAAATACAGAGGAAATAAAGACCAACAGAGAGGGCTTCCAGCTGTCTGTAAGCAACACATACATCTCAGATCAACAGACAGATCCAACTGTCTGACAATACATACATAGTTACCAGAGACAGAATCTCCAACATCTCGGTTTTCAAAGCCGGGGAGCTCCTAGGTGGCTACCCAGAGTCTTGTTTGGCCAAATAAATACTTTCAGTGAGCAAGCCCCAAAGTAAAACCTCAGAGCATTTATACACTTTTCAGAGTCCAAGGGCAGGACTCAATAGAAATTACCAAAGGTCTATTAATGAGCAGGGAAGATCTTTAACTCTTCCCCCCACCCACCCATTAACCTTGCAATAACATTACAATATCACACTTCCCTTTAAAATAGTGAAGACAGGTCATATCTTTTGGAATCTTTTGTGTTGATACTAAGAGATGCTTCCAGTGGGACCTTTGACTCTCCTTTTCCCCACTCTATTTCACTGGTACCCATAAAGAAAGGGAGGAAAGAGAAAGCAGGGCACCCTGTATGTGCCTATCCATGCCTCCTATATGGACAACCAGCCATGATGCTTCCTTTCCCCACCCGAGAGGCTTAGGGGGTGCTTTGATTGTGCTAGAGTGTTTGTGACGACAGCTTATCCCCTTCCCAAGGCTGCTGGGAAGATTATTAGATAGTCTTCAAATTTGTAAAGCGCCTTCAGCTCCTTGGAGGGAAGGTGTATATGAGAGTAGTAACAGTAACAATCCTACCTGTCAGAGCCATTGAGAAAATGAATCTTGTTATCCTTGGGAACCAGCGGTAGGAACCTGAGCAAGAAACGCAAAAATAGACCCGGGAACTTGGTCACCTGACGAATCGGTGGGAGTGAAAAGTGCAGCATGGGAGAGGGAAGACAGGGACCAGGAGGCCCATCCAGGACCCAGCTGAAAAGTATGCAAAGCAGCTCTCAGACTGTCATACAAATTGCCTCTGATGCCTCACCAATTAAAATGACTTTAGGACAAGTTTAAATCAACTTAGAGTGCAAAGTATTATTATTTTTGGAATTCTCTGAAGTAAGCAGGAAGCAAGGAGCCTGTCTGCACAGATTGTCACTCACTCAGGAGTAATGATGGGAAATCCATCACAGGTTATTGAATTTGGGGAATTAATAAGTATGTTTACACATACACAATGAAAATCAAGGGCAATGCATCAAAAGTGTGGCTGACTGGCTGGTTGATTTTGACAAGGGTTGAGTTTCACTGCTAATGATGTTTCAAGACTGATCACAGCTGGGCTGAATGCCCCCTGGACTTCATCCCCATGCCCAATAGGAGGATCATAGACCTGATATTCCAGGGATAGAAGGGGCCGTGGAGAACATCTAACGAGGGTTGTGACCCACAGCTTAAGAAATGCTGAAGGGGTCTTAAGTGAAAAAAGTTTAAGAAGCCGTGATCTAATCCAACCAATTTTGC
Source organism: Potorous gilbertii (assembly GCA_028658325.1). Classification (NCBI taxonomy): domain Eukaryota; kingdom Metazoa; phylum Chordata; class Mammalia; order Diprotodontia; family Potoroidae; genus Potorous; species Potorous gilbertii. The sequence goes on from JAQQSK010001274.1 coordinate 105,532, forward strand.
AGATGAGGAAACTGAGGTCCAGAGTGAGAAAGTAATTTTCTCCAGGTTACACAGGAAGCCCTGGCTCTACCTGGGGCTCTTCCCCAACTACAATTCAGAGAAACCTCCTTGCCCATTCCCTTCTCCCCAAGCCTAGAGAGTAATTGTTGAGATGAAAACTGAGAAAAAGCCACATATCCAGGAAATAAGCAACTACTTCCCAGGAGATGGAGAAAAAACAAGGATGACGGTGTGATGCTATGGAAACAGTGAAGAATTTAGAGTGAGAATACCTAGGTTGAAATCCTAACTCTACTTGTGTCACCTTGGGCAAGTCATTGTACATCTCTTAGCCTCATACTTATTCCCTGTCGATCTGTTTCCCTCATCTGTAGAATCAAAGGGTTGGATTACATAAAAGTACTTTCTAAGGTTAAGTAATAGGATTTTATGGTTTCTCTGAGGGACTGTGATACATAGCAGCTATAGAGAGGTCACTGTCTGCATAGGAAAGGATGAATTAAGAGGAGATCATGGGACCAAGGATGGAAAGATGACCATAAATAGAGCCCTTGGAGCAAACCAACCAGGTCTTCCATTTTGTATTACTGCTGGAAACAAAGGACATTAACTTATCCTGTAACAATAGCCACAGTGTGTGTGTGTGTGTGTGTGTGTGTGTGTTTGGAATCATTTTACAATTTAAAAGCATCATCCGCACAACAACTCTATAATGAAGGTAGGGAAGGAAATGCTATTCCCATTTTGCAGACGAGAAAACTGGGGCATAGAATGGTTAAGTGACTTGCCCACAGCCATAGTTCTAGGACCAGACTTCCTTGCTCTAACTCCAATAGACTGTCACTACAACATGTACCACCTTGTGACAAGGCAGTTTGGTACAATGGAAGGAGCAGTGACTCTTGGATCAGAGGTCCTGAGTTCAAATTTCTACTCTTATGCTTATTCCCTGTATGATCTGTTTTCTAGAGAGTAAAATAAAGGAGTTGGAGTAAATGGTTTCTTAAAGGTCCCTTCTGGAAATGTGAGAATCAAAGGTAATTACTCAGCTCTGGAAGACTCAGAGACAATTTTTTACTGAGGTCTGTCTCTGATCCTCAGAGCAACCTCTGGACCTGTTCTGGTTGAGATTCAAGGGCGGGGGTGGGGAACCTGTGGCCCAAGGGTCTTAGTAACTGGAGCTGAGCCTGAGTCCAGAAGTCACGTGTCAGAATTCTGTTGTGCGGGAGGGAAACTGTTTCAGCCTGACCGGGCCATGAGGTCATTCCCAGTATCACAAGGCCTTCACCAGCTGTCTCTATTATATAATAGTTTAATCAAAGATTCCAAACCTCCTGGCCTTGGGAGAATGGCCGGGATCTTGATCCTTAACAGGAAGTTCTAGCCAGCTGTTGCCTGAGTTATTGTATCCTTCCTGTTCATGACTCATAAGTTCCAGTGGAGGCTGTTGCTATGCTTCTTCTCCCAGGACAGGTCCCTCCACCTAGTCAGGGCCACCTGGGCCAGCAAAGGGAGTCCAGTGTCCACACTGGACCGTCACCTGCCCTTACAACTCTCTCCACACAGAGCTAGATTTCTCCTCTTTCTGGACTAAGGCTACTTAACATTTGAGGGGGGAGGGGGATGGACTCCCATGGTAATGCAATAAATCTTATAAACCATTTTCCAGAGTAATGTGCTTCTTTCAAATTCATAATTGAAAGGAAATGCTAAATAAATTTAGTGAAAATAAAGAGGTAATCTTCTTTTTCCATCCAAGTTCACCAACCCCTTAGGAGTCTATGCGTGCTAGGTAAAAACTTTTTTTCTAGAATGAGTCATAATCAGGTAGCTAGATGGGAGCAACATGCTGGACTTGGAATCAGGAAAATATGAGTTTAGATCCTACCTTGGTCCCCTACTAGATGTATGACCTTGGCAAATCACTTAACCTCTCTTTACCTCAGTTTTCTCCTTCCAGTCCTAAATCTCTGATCTGGCAGCAAATTCTGCACTGCTATCCAGACTGAACCGAGCCCCTCCTGCCCATTGACTGGCTGCGTGGTGGACTCTGCAGTGTTTTTATTTTAATTTTCTAGTTGTCACAGTTAATAGCATTAGTTTGTTAATTACTGTATGTTTTAAAAGTAAGAGGAGAAGGAATTCCCACTGGGGACTTGTTCTTGGCTGAAACAATGTAATTCGATGGAAGGGAGAGTGTTACTCTGATAAAGAGCCTGCTTCATTGGTTCCTTAAGGACATGAGAGACCAGGTGGGGGGCTGCTGGGAAAGATGGGATGCTCCTCTAAGACACATGAACTACTCCACTGCTACAGGGACCTCTGACTGCGTTCAAGGGGGTAGTAATAATACCTAGCATTTATATAGTACTTTAAGGTCTGCAAAACACTTTACTAATATCATCTGATTTGATTCTCATGACAACCAACCCTGAGAGGTAAGCGCTATTCTTATTGCCACTTTACAGATAATGAAATTGAGGCAGGCAGAGGTTAAGTGACTTGCCTGAGGTCAAATACAGTTACTAAATGAGACAAGACTTGAATTCAGGTCTTCCTGATTTCAGTGCTCTATCCACTGTGCCACTGAGGGGCTAGTATGGTCTGGTGGATCCCAATTCTCCCACCCTCATCCCATTTCCTTTTTCCCCTTCTCCCCTAGCCTTCTTCTGATTTCCTTCACCTCCATCCTCCTCCTTACTGTTTTCTGGATTCTCCTAGCATGCTTCACAAACACCTCTGAGACTCCCTAAATCCCTCACTAGATTCCCTTCCCTCTTTTCCTTCCAACTTTTCTGCTGCTTTGTCACCACCTTCAGTCCCCCACTCTCCTACCCCAATTGCCTTATCATTTCAGTGGTGCTGAGGACTGCAGGCTGGGGGCTGGAGAAGAGCAGTGTTAGCTCCCACACTGGAGAATTCAAGGAGAAATGAAACACTAAAGAAAATATCTGGAACATTAGCAAAAAGGGGCAATTTGGGAAAAGTGATGGATCTTTTCCATTAGAGGGCAGAACTGGGGAATTTGAAGGAGGATCCTCCATCTAGAGGGGCAGACAGGGTACACATGGCATACACAGTCTGGAGGTTGATGAGATGGAGCTCAGGGTGATGAGGGGCAGGGGGATGAGCACAGCCACTAGGGGAATAGAGAAAGAGAAGATAGGGATGTGAGGTGATGGGGAGAGGGTGAGGGATCAGAGAACAGGCAAGAACAGATGGAAGAGAAGGAAAGGGAAATAGAAAGGCAGAGAAAGATTGACGAACAGAGAGGGAAGTTCATAGCATATAGAGGACTTGATTAAAATCCTGGAAGAAAATGTGATGGCAAGTCTTTCTATCTTCCTATTGAGACATTTAACCTAAAAGAAATTAGCTAAATAATTTATACTGAGAATGAGTAAAATTTGCTTTGATCAAATTAAAAAATATGACTGTGGAAATAAAGTGTCTGCCTTGTTCTTTCCAGACAGGGAAAAGAGCTGCAGAGCAACAAAATGACAAAAAAGCAAAAATAACTAAGCCTAACCCAACGGATATTAGCACCATATTTTTGGGAGATTACACAGCATCTCCTTGGGCCACGCAGAGAAATCCTCACTTAAGCACCAACAGGAGAGGCTTTGCTCATTGAAGGAGCATATAAAACCCAGAAAGTGAATAAAATTTTCTCTTTAAAAAAAAAAAAAGCCTGTTCAACTTCAGCCAGGGCTAGGCTCAGAGGCTGAGTAGGATTAAATTAAATTTCATATCAATGAATTTGAAAAAATAACAAAGCTGCTTAACTGCCCCACCTCTCACTCTTAACTTCACACACACACACACACACACACACACACACACACACACACACACACTCCACTGTTCCAAACTGGGGTCTCTAGCCAAATTTAAAGATCCTCAGATTATTTCGCAAGAATAATGATGGTTGTCTCCAATCTGGAGAAATTCCCACCAAGATTAAACCCAACTCCTAGAGAAATGCTCCACTGGCTACACCCATCTGGCAAGGGTTAATCTGGGAAGAGATGGGGAAACAGACAGCTGAGGTCAATTCTGACTGAAGACTAGTCTAGTCACCCAAACCTCTGACTACCTGCTTAGAGATATGGTTCACTAGCCAAAGAGCTGGTTTGGGGAAAGAAATTCAAGGTCAGAATAAATTTCCTACCCAGAAATCTAAGTCCAAACACCTCCCATGGAATTATTAACCATAACCCTCCCCTAGGGGTCACTCTGCCCAGTCTAATGGGTCAAGTTCCAACCAGGGAAATGGAGAGCAAATTGGAGAGATGAGAATGTTCATTATGCCTAGATGCTAAAGTCAGGCACCACTAAATGCCTCCATTTACTGCCTAACTTGATCCTTTTTTACTCTCTACAGCTGGAAAAGGCTCTGGAATCTAAAGTTTGACTTTGACCTTTAAGATATTGGTAGGTTTAGGTGTAGAGGGAAGACTCCAACATTGTAGAGAAAAAGTAGGCATGTTATAAAAAGACAGGGGAGGGGGGAGGGAGGAATTGGACCTATGATTTCATTAGTATAGGGTGAGGTAATACTCTCAGCCAATCTACCAATGCGGCAATTTACCAATACAGACCTGCTCTGTAATTTAGAGAGCTGGTTGCCTGGGGACACTGAGAAGTTAGGTAGCTTTCCCAGGGTTACTTAGGAAGTGTGAAGTAGGGATGGAATTTTAAACCAAGTTCTACCCACTACAACAAGACTATTTCATGTATGAGAAAAAAGAAGAAGAAAGGGAAAGGGAGAAAGGGAGAGAGAATGTGTGTGTGTGTGTGTGTGTGTGTGTGTGTGAGTGAGAGAGAGAGAGAGAGAGAGAGTGAGAGAGAACACTAGATATTATAGAAAAGTTAGCAGGTTACATCAGAGACTGAGAGGACAAGTAAGTTTTAAATAGGGGCTTCTCATCAGGGCAGTTTCCTTTTCTCTCAGATAGACTCCATGTTGAAAAATAGCTTAGTTCTGGCTATTAGGACATACATTACAAGATTCACAATATGCTATATACCTTCTTACTTTTCAGCTTCTGTTTACTTATCACCTCCATTCCCTTTACGTGGGTGTACTTCAGGGTTCTGTCCTATTCACTTCATTTTTCTTTTTCATACCCTATCACATCTCTAAGCCATAAACGAGGGCTCCTGGAATTAGAGAATTGAGGGGCATGAGAAAGGTTAAGCTGATGCAGAATTCAGGTTCCTAACCCCCAGTGTGGGTCTCTTTGAGTAACTGATGTCAGGATGAAGGCTGGTGATGTAGGGAGTCGGGAGACAGAATAGGATAGTATGAGTGAAAATGGGGTGGGGTGGAGTAGAGAAAGGAGAAGAGAGAAGAAGAAGTGAAAGGAGGGGAAGGGGAAGGCTGGATAATCTAGTGCTACAAGCTTATGGAAATCTCGTGCATGAGTTTGTGTTTGCTATATGTGGGAGAGAGTGACCTGATACCCCGGACATACACATGTGTGCACCCACACAACCAAATGAATGGCTGTGCGTGTCACAGTGAGTGTGTCAGTCCAAGGGATGAGGATGAGCTGGCTTTTATCTTCTCTGGCCAAGCTGGATTTACAAGCTTTTGAAATGCAGGATTAATAAGAAGAGGCCAGTGTTTTAATCTATAATGGAACAGAAAGTATCATTATTGTTAAATAATGCACAGCCTGTCGTTTATTAAGAATTAATGGTTTATCGAGTGTTCGGTTGCGGCAGCCGCTTCTGCCCTCCCAGGCCTGGGCTCTGAGCTGCTTGGGCCTTAGCCCCCAGAACCAGGCCCTGATCACAGGGTTTCTGGGAGAGCAGCATTTCCCTTAACTCTGTGTGTGTGAGAGGGGGTGGGGATGAGGCAGCTCAACTCCAGAGGCTGAATGGCCCTTGTTCTACTGCTGCTGGTCTTTGGCCCCTTTCAGCAGTTCTGACTAGTGTAGTACTTCGTGAGGCTTGGGAGGAAGGAAAGTGATGTCATATGACGCATAGGGATAGAGGGAGGACAGGCAGAGATGAAGTAGAATGAAGAACAAGAGGACCAGATTTGATGCTATGAAGGGAGGCAAGATTGAGTGGAATGGGGGGAGATGGGGTGAAACAAAATGAGCAGTAAGCAGAAAAAACACGTTGTAGTTGGGGGAAAGCATGGGATTGAGAATCAGATTTGAGTGATCAATTCTTGGCTCTATCATTTCCTACCTGTATGATCTTGAACCAAAAAAACAAACTTAATTTCTCTGGACTTCAGATTCCTCCTCTGTAAACCTAGGAAAGTGTATTAAATGAGCTTTAATCTCTAAGGGCCTTCTCAGGTCTAAATATTCGGACCATAAAATGGAGAAGGGGCAGCTGGGTAGTACAGAGAAAAGAACACTGGGACTGAAATAAGGAAAACTGAGTTCAAATCCAGATTCACACACTGACTAGCTGTGTGACACTGGGCAAGTCACTTAACCCTGTTTGCCTCAGCATCCTTATCTGTAAAATGAGCTGCAGAAGGAAACAGTAAACCGCTCCAGTATCTTTGCTAAGAAAACCCCAAGTGGGGTCGCAAAGAGTTGGATACAACTTAACTGAACAACAACTAAATGAAAAGATTAAGAGAAAAGCTGGGGATGGGTAGATAATGTCCCCCTCCGTTTTTTTAACAACCTGAATTCATCTTGTCCATTTTTAGCTGATTAAAACAAGTTGTATGTCCCTAAGGGTCATTCATCATTCCTCAGCTACAAACATAGTTGAACTTCCAGTTCTTTGTGTCATCTCCTCCAGAGGATGGAGTAACAACAAAGACCAGATATATAAACATAAATGGGTATTTGTTGAAAAGGGGCTTCATCCTTCCAATTCAGTAATACTCATGCCCACCAAAAGGGCAAAGAATCACTGTACTTCACAGATGCAGAGGGTGAAACAGAGGGGTAGTATAAATGAATAAATGAATGAATGAAAAAAAACATTTATCAAGCACTGACAATATACCTGGCACTCTGCTAAGTAAGTATTGGGGGATACAAAAAAATGCAATTTTTCAAAGAGCTTGCATAAGGAAAGAGAATATATATATTCACTAAGAAGGGAGGGGTGACGAAGGAAGGGTAATTTGTACTGGGATGATGAATAGAGCTATAGAGCAATTGATTGATATGTCCCTTCTAAGTTGATTTGATTACTGTTCTCTGAGATAGTTATGGAAAAGGGATGAGACGGGGGTAGGGGACAGAAGAGTATGGTGGAGGGGTGACATGAAGAAGACTAGAGAATGAAATGTGAAGGGTCTAGGGCAGACTAGTTAGAGAAAACTCTCACTAATCAGGTGGGAGCTGGAAAGCCAGGTAGGAGAGGAGGAGAAAACGCACGGTGATGACTTTCCCCTGAGACCTTTGGCTGCCAGCTTGGAGCTCCTCCCCCCACTTTGTCCCAGTCTTCCAATAAGGAGGAAAAAGGGAACAAGTTCTAATGTTTGTCTGGAAGCCACAGCAGGAATCAGATCAGTGGCAAATCTGGAATCTCATCCAAATGAAGAAACCGAGGCAAAAAGAGGGTGAGTGAGTCACTGTGCTACAGAGTCAGAGACAGAAACAGGCATCTTTGTTCCTAGTTCAGAATCACAGGCGTTAAATAGATTAGTTCTCCTAGTCTACAATCTCACCACCCTGCTCCCCCAAAATCCCTCCTATAGCAATGAGATATGAGATTTAGGGTTGCAAATACCCTAGGAAAAGTAAAACTGACGGCCCCTCGATTCCCCTTAGATTATGGGCCACTAGATAGTGACTGGAGACGTTCAGGAATCTCTGAAACACGTAAAAATCAAGTCATCTTCCCCCATAGAAACTCCTCCCATGAGCTGTCTCAGGGAGGACTCCCAGATCCTGAGTCTCACCACTTCCCCAACTGAAAGCCATTCACAAACTGTGTTTGAATTGGGCTCAAACCATGTGCTTGGTTAATGCTCTGGTATGGATAGAAATTAATTTCATTGCTTCTTCTGTTATAACAGGACTAAAGAAGGCATCCTCTCTCTGGCAGATTAAAGATAAGAAATTATTTCACATTCCTAATGAACATTATAATCCCTCCTTCCTTCCAGAAACACAAAAGTGATATCAGGCCTATCAGCTTTCCTTCACGGTCACATTCTTATGACTAGCTCCTAATCTGTTTCCTACCCCTTCTCCATCTTACCCATTTTTCATTTTCACTTCCATCTACATTTCTTTTGCATCTTCATCTTCCTCTTTACAACCAGTCCCTCTCATTTCAATCCCCATCTTAATACTTAATACTCCATCCCATCTCCATTTCTCCCCCACTTCACTATCCCATTCCCACGTCCATCTCCCCCTTATCTCATCTTCATTTTTACCTTGCCTTTATCTCTTACTCTATCTCCATCCCCCACTTCCATTTTCATCTCTATCCCCACTCTATCTTCACCTTTATTTCTCTCTCTACTCCCATATTCATCCCCTATTCCCCTCCACTTCCATCTCTATGGCTAATTCCATTTCTACTCCTAGACCTATCTCCATCTGCCTCCCCACTCCATTTTCATCTCCTCACCATATTCATCTTTGGGGCCATATCATTCATCTTTATATCTCTCAGTGCCTAGAAGAGGGCCTTACAACAGAGAAAGTTCTCAACAAATATTTATTGAATGAATCTCTATTTTCATCCCAAACTCCATGTCTAATTCATATCTAACCACTCCCTCCTATCCCCATCATCATTCCTCCATTTCCACTTTTATAACTCTTGGGTAAAATTTCTGGTCTATTGACCTCGCTCTAGATTCAGGACTTATTCAGTCAAACATTGGGGACAGGGATGCTGCTTTCTGAGACCAACACAGAGACTTGTGCCCTGAGCATTAAGTTCTGACACCAAACATCACTCAACTTAGTAGGGATATGTTTGCCTATACAGAATCCCAAGGGTGAAATTTTATGGGGGAAGGGGTTGACCTGGGCAGCAGACTCCAACCCTCTCTCCTTCCCTTAGGCCAGCTACCACGCTGGGACCTCGGCACAGAGCCCAGTTCCTCACGCGGCTCTTGTTTTATTAACCTGCCTGTCGCTGCTCCAGTGGCTGAATAGGACCTGTGGGGGGGCAGAGAGAGGGGGGCCTTGGGCTTTGCCTGGGATCACCATGGAAACAGTAAATTCAGCCAATCAGTGGGCAGGCAGCACTGTGTGCACCCGGCATCTCAGTCTCCAAAGCCTCGTGCAGCCACAGGGCTCTATCCAACCTGACAGCCCCACTGCAGCCTGAGTGACTTTTTTTTTTTGGTGGAAAGGGGGTGGTGGATAGAGGGGATAAAGTGCAAGAAGTATGAAAAACCACAGGGAAACAGGAAGAACAAGGCAAAAAGTGAATGAGGATAGAGGTCAAGGCAGATGCAGGGATGAGGGGAAAAGGGCATAAAGGGTTGGAGAACAAGGCAATATGAAAGAGGAAAAATTATTGGAGACCTGGAATGTGGGGGTGGGGGCTGAGATTGAAAAGAGTGAAAAAGGATAGGTGGGGTTCAAGTGATAGGGACAAAGCACCCTGTTATAGAATATGCCAAGCATATTCTCATTGGAGGAACCAGGCTGGGCCCATTGCTTCAGTGTATGGGTTCATCCACCCACAGAGGGCAATGACTCTGAGAATGCCACACAAGCCCTTTACTTGTATCTGTGGGAGAAAGGGTTCAAAACTGGATTGGGTTCTAAGTAGTACTATGGAGTGGGGGGTGTTTAGTGGTGTAGGCAGATACCTTGCCCCCAGGTAGGCTGTAATGAAGGTAGAACCATGGTGCTTGGATTAACCCCAGGATATAGGGTAACCTACTGAAAGAAGCGCCTAAAAGTCCTCATGCTTTTTAGTTGGGAACTTCCCTGCGAATGGAGAATTGCCCCGTTTCCTTTGGCATCCTGCCTCCAAAATCTGTCCTTATAGAGTATACCCACCCTCAACCACAAAACACGGAGAAGGAAAAACTCCTCTCTGTGTCTCTGTCTCTGGCATCTCCCTCTCTCTTTCTCTCTCCCTCCCTTTCTCTCTCTCTCTCTGTGTCTCTCTGGTATCTCTGTCTCTCTCTCTCTCTATCTGTGTGTGTGTGTGTGTGTGTGTGTGTCTGGCATCTCTCCCTCTGTGTGTATCTGTGTATGTGTATGTGTCTGTCTGTCTCTAGCATCTCTCCCTCTTCCCATGTATGTCTCTGTCTCTCTGTTTCTGTCATCTCTCTTTCTCTCTGTGTGTCCCTGTCTCTGTCTCCCTCTCTGTCTGTCTCTCTGTCTCTCTCACACACCTACAATGTAGAAATTGATGGGCTGACTGCGTCCTGGCTAATTCTGGCCCACTGCCCCCCCCTGGTGGCCAGCAATTCCTTCTTCTGTCCTCAGAGTATCCAGGCCATTCGATACATCAAAAAGTGAAGGCAGCACCTCCACACCTACTGTCCTTGCCCTTTTCTCCCTACTCCCTCCTTGCCCCCATCCTTGAGTCACAAGGGATTCTAAGGCAGAAATGGAATCAGAGCCCTGGGATGCTTACATCTAGCTACAGTTACCTCACCTTCCCCCAGCTCTGATGCTCCAATCCCTCACCCCCACCTCCCTGTTTTAGGAACGGTTCTTAAACCCTGGATCCTGGGAATTCCAGAAGAACCAACCTGGAGGTGTTTCTGCCCCAGCTGATCACTTCATACAACTTTACATTCAAGAAGAAAGCCTAGAGGTCTCCAACATACATGCAGGCAGGGTGAGAAGAGAAAGCAAAGGGAGAGGGGAGAGGAGGCAGGAGCTGTCTCTGCCCGGAAGCACATTAGCTTCTCCTTCTTAGGTTGGTTTTTGATCTTGACTCCCGTAGCTTAAGTCCCCAGAGCTTGAATTGGAACAACTCACCCTTACCACCGCCACCACCCCCAAAAAGAAATACCAATAACTATGTATCCACATATCCTTTCCCCCACCCAGGCTCAAAGCCAAGGCTCCAGAAAGGCTGCTGTTCCCATGACAACCCCATCCAAGGCTGCTCCACCCAGTGCTCAATGCACCCCTTTCCTTTCAGTCTCATACACAACTGCTGGCTGAACCAATACACACACAAAACCAATGCTACCATTGACATGAAAGCATTTTATAATGCTCAAGGGTGGAACATAGACCTGCCCTGGGTCTGCCCTCCCTCACCCTCATCTAATTCCAGCCAGAAAGCCAAGCACAAGGGTTGTTCCAATCTTTTCTTGCCTCCCCAATCCTTATTTGTTGTATGCAAAGAATCTTGAATTTGAAGTAATTTTTTTTAAGCTCTGAAACTGACTTCCATATGACTTCTCTCAAGGTCCTAGTCTCCTCACCGATAATAAGAGGGTTGGGCTCGCTAAGGTCCCTCCCAACTCTAAATACTCTGATCCTCTTCCTACTTTGTGGCGGCTAGGTGGGACAGTAGACAGCGTGCTGGACTTGGAGTCAGGAAGATCCGAGTTCAAATTTAGCCTCAGACCCAGACCGGTAATGGCAATTAAATTAGAATCTTTTGCTGTTTTTGTTTTACTGAAAGTGCCTCTGATTGAATAATGTGATTGGAGAGGATCTTTCCCACCCATTGATGTGCCTGCCCATCGTGAGAAGCTTGATTAGGGGAGCTGTTTTGTAGGAGGGTCCCAAACACCTTTTATTTTTTCTATTGAGGCAGAGGGTTATGACCTCTGGCTCTAAAAAGTGTATAAATACTCTGAGGTTTTACTTGGAGCTTACTGACTGGAAGTATTTGTTTGCCCAGAGAAATTCTTGGAAGCTTTTAAGGAGCCGCCTCCCCCCCCCCCAAAAAAAACCCAGAAGTTGATGCTTCTCTCTCTGCTGTTTATGTATGTAATGGTCAGACATTTTGGAAGCATGTCTGTTGACTTTTGATTTCTCTGAAGTTTTGATTTTGATTTTCTCTGATATCTGTGCTTGATTAAAGTGATTGTTAACCCCTTGAAAGTTGCTTTTCTTTTATGAATGCAGATCTAAAAACCTGTGGTAGCAGTGTATGTTGGGGTGCTTACTGTTACAGACTCATTACCTATGTAACTCTAGGCAAGTCACTTAATCTCCGTCTCAACTGCAAATTGTAAAAATAAATAAATAACAGCACCTACCCCCCCCCCAGTGTTGTCATGGGGATCACATTTAGCAGAGTGCCCGAACATAGTAGGTACTATACGAGCAGTGGTAATTACTTGTCATCAATATCACCAATATTATATAATCCTGACACATATCTTTTCTTATATACATGATAAATTTTTCAGTATGGGGAGAGAGAATGGAACAGAGACAGGACTTCCTTTCCTGTCCAGAAAGATGGGAGCAAGGACAGGTGGTAGGGATGGTGAGGGACAGAGAACCAGGAGAAACCAATAGTACATGTGTGTGTTCGTTCTTTGTTGCCGAAGAAGACCACGCCATCAGAGAAATAATGACTTGACGTGCATTTGGCTTTGTTTTGAGTGAGGGAGGGCTGTGCAGGTCACCAGCCTCACTTCTCCTCCAGAGCATCTGAATCCAGTGACCAGATATTCATCAGGAAGACCGGAGATGACCCAGGATGAGGCAATTGAGGTTAAGGGACTTGCCCAACATCACACAGCTAGTGAGTATCAAGTGTCTGAGATGAGATTTGAACTCAGGTCCTCCTGACTCCTGCTCTATCCACTGCATCATCTAGCTGCCCGATGGAGGAACCTAAATAAAAGTTTTCTACACCACTGAAGATAAAGAGGCAGCAGGGGTACAGGATGAGGAGCCAATTTGAGATCCGGGCTAATGAGAGAAAAGTGAACATGATATCATGTAGGGGGACAAGGGTGAGTGAAACCAACAATGTGTGTGGTGGGAAGTTTGTAGAACTAGGCTGAAGTGGCAGAAGGTAGCGAGAGAAGTAGGTGAGAACGGACTTGCATATACCTACAGAATCTGGTAAAAAATTGCCGAATTCACATGGATGGAGGGAGGCCTTCCCTTTAGGACTCTGGATAGTCCAGGCAGCCAAAGGAAGGGAAAGAAGGGCATTGATGGAACAGCTGAGAGTAAGTGACTAACCAGCTCCTATAATAGATTTGAGAAGTGAGGAAAGAGGTCAGAAAGATCTGAGTTTGAATTCAACCTCTGACCCTGGTCAAGTTACTTAACCTCTATTTGAATCAGTTTCCTCATCCATTGAATGGGGATAATTACAGCGTTGAGAGATTCAGAGGAGATAATCATTGTGAGGCACTTGCACAATGCCTGGCCCATAGTAAGTACTATATAAATAATATCTTTCATTATTATGTGTGTATATGTAATATGAGTGTGCAAGCTTTAAACTCTCTGTATGTGTATGTACACGCACACACTGAACTAAGACTTTTGGAACACCCTGTATACACATACAGGGAGGGAGAGTGAGAAAGAGAGAGGATTTGATCTGGTTCTCATAAAAGCTCTGAGGGAGATAGGATTGTCATTATTCCCATTTTATAGATGGGGAAATTAAAGCCAGAAATTGTAGTGACTCACCCTAAGGCCATGTAGGCTGCTGCTAACAGAGCAAGGGAGCAGATCTAGCTCCTGAGCCCTGGGTCCTTTCCTTCTTACACTTTTATCTCAAAAGGAGTAGTGGCCTGAGCAAAGACATACAAAGAGAATGTGTGTTTTGGCCAAATCCTAGGGACAGATATTGTCTTATTTTCAAGTGTCCATCATGTTTTGCAACTTTAAAAAGTTTTCTCTTTCCCTTGCAGTCAAGTTTGTGAGGAGTGAAGAAAGTGGTAAGAAGGCTTAGGGATATAGGAGAGTAATACTGCAGAGGGAACAGGGAAACAGGAAATAAGGAAAAAGAAAGTGGAATAAGGGGTGGTGGGGTGACCAAGTAAGCTAGATAGTGAGGCAGGAAACTCAATTAGGAGAACCCTTTGCTCCTTGTAGCTTCATTAATTTTGCATGGAGTTAAGAAGAAACTAGAAAAAGTGGCTTGGGATGGGGGGCTTGAAAGAGGGGCGTCCTATGCCTATACAAAGTTGTTTCCCCACCATTACCCCATTCGATCTTTGTCAAAATAGGTTGCTTGGTGCTGACCCACAGCAAAAGGATTTTAGGAATTTCAATAAAAAGATAAGATAGTTGGGGAAGGATAGAGTGGGGAGATTTGCTGCACAGTTATTATTGAAGTTGAATGCTCAGAGGTTTGAGTTGTGATGCTTATTTTGGACTATTTAGAGGGCAGTTAGAGGTACTGATGGTTTCTATTGTCTAGTGACAGTCCCCTGGGAGCATATACCCCAGGAAGGATCTGCCCTGCTCCCCTCCTCTCTCATTCTACCTCAGTTCTCTTTCTAGACTTGGCTTCCAGGAGCAGGTAGGGCTTAAGGGAGTCATCTTGGTATGGTTCGAAAGGGTATCGGATTTAGGTTTGGTTCACATTCTAGATCTTTGCGCTGTGTGATGTTGGCAAAGTCACCCAAACACTTTTTGCCTCAGTTTCCTAATCCGTAAAGTGAGGGAAGTTGAGTTGGACATAATCTCAGTTCTCTTTCCCTCTAAAATCCTAGGATTCTTCAAGTCTACCCTGTCCTTTTTCATCCCCAGGTGTCTCTTAACCTCCACTATCCATTCCCCCTTCACTTCCCCTCCCCCTTTCCTTCCACCGTGTGCACACGCTTGGGAAAGACTAAGCAGCCCCCACCCCCAGTGGATATGCAAAGCAAACAGCATTGTTCCAAGGCTCACAACACACAAAGAGCAAGGGAATTCACAGAATGGTCGTGAATTTCAGTTTCCTTCCCGTCCGGGCCCCAGAGAGATCCATTGTCTGCAAACTCTCAGCCTAAAATATGCACAATTGCTCTGGCTGTGGAAGCTTACTGGTTCCTCCAACAAGAAGCTTCCCTCCCCCTACCCCCCTCCTTCCCCAGGAGCGCCTGTAGGAGGTGGGGGAGGGTAGTAGCAGACATTACCTCCCGGGGTCTAGAGAACCCCCCACTTTACAAAAGAGGAAATCTGAGGCACAATTACTATCTAACATCTGCTATTCACAGTCCCCCACCACCTGGATCCACCTTATCAATCCAACTTTGTAGACTCCTCCTCCCCAGCCCTACCAACCCCTCTACCCAAAGTGTCCACAGCTGGGAGAGATGGCTCCCTTCCCCGGAGCCCAATCGTCCCCATCTTTTCAGGTGCTGATTAAGAACTGTCTCCTCCTAGAAACTCTTTCTTACCAATTGTACCTCATAATGGTTTCCCCTTGCTTTGAATTCCCAGGACAAACCTCTCATACATGGTTCTCATCATACCCTGCCAGGAGTTGTTTTTCTCGGAATTGTTCACTAGTTTCAGGTATGCAAGCCTTTTCTCCTCAGTTTGACAATATAAGTTTCTTGAGGGTAAGGCAGTACACCCATTTTATCTTGCATGTCCTACAACTTTCTCTCCTAGCACTGGGCTAGGTCCATAATAAATTTTTCTTGATTGACATGTACTCACCAAGACAAAAGAACACATCACATATATGTATATATATACTTAATACATACACACATATGTATACATATATTAAGCCACATGTATAATATGCACATGTATATTTATGCATAGTAACTGAGAGACCCACACACATATACATACACACAGGGCACCCAGAGATCAGAGTGGCCAAAAAGTCAGGGATTCTCAACCTAAAGTCTTCAGAGATGGTGTTTCTAGATGATGGATCCAAAGAAATGCCTTGCTCCAGAAGCTGCCAGAGCCCTCAACTGAACAGAGGCTGCCCAATGAGAGAATGAGGGAGTTCAGAAGTCAAGCACATTTCAGGGGCAGCCTCAGAAAATAGTTCCTTCTTGAGATGTAGCTCAGTTCAGCAGCAGTAGCCGAGGCTTTAGGCCATTGACCAGTTCAGCATTACGTCTTCAAAGGCAATCTAGCTAATCAATACTCTCCCTTCCCCACAACCTGTGTTATTTGCATAGTGTAGGCTGATTGGTTATGGTGTCCTGTGCTATCAAGGAGGGGATTGTCTATGGACTGAGGTACTGGACAAGCAGACGTTTCTGAGGTCAGCAGCTGGTTAATCAAAGATGAGAGTGGAATTTAAAATGGGGCATAGGAGGAAACAGACAACAGAGAAATCGATCAATGTGGTAAGAGGCCCAGGTTTTCCAGGGATCTCCCCCTACCACCACCCATGACTACCCATTACCTACTGCCAATTCCCATATCAACTTCTCCACTGAGTTAAATGAATCTTGAAGATGGATGTCCTTGGGGAGACATGGCAGGGGGAGGGATGCAAAATTGAACACCAGTAAGGATTAGAAATCTATGGGAACTTACAAAAATCAGAAAGATCATAGAGGCAGTGTTATAACCAGAAAGGATAAATGTGGATTAATCTCTGGTAACAAATCATGAAAACCTGTAGCTCTCAAAAGTATAAAAAGTATGAATTACAGCTGTCAGAGTAAACAAGATCCCAACACACACACATACACACACACACACACACACACACACACACACACACACACACACACACACACACACACACACACTCTTCCTCCTCTCCATTGAGCATTGAGAGATGTCTCTAGTTAATCAGGTTTCAGGTTTCTGCCTACATTGGCCCCAGGGCAGGAGGGTGGGGAGGATTGGAGCACAGAATACTCAAACTGGGCCTGGCACCCACCCGTTAGTTTCACTTCCTCCAGACTCATTGCATTTCAACCAATAGATTCATTGCATGTAAATGTAATAGATGTAGAAAACTATGATTGGTTGATTTACCCTGATGTAATAATGTCAATATTCCAGTGGCTCCTGCCCTTTCTTCCCCCACCCTTCTATTCAGTTCACTTGATTGGATTTCTGGCCATTGTTCAAAAGCTTTACTTTTCCCCTTCTCTCCCTGTTTCCGTGGTGTACCCCATAAATGTCACAAGATGCCTTGGTCCTGACTTCCCCAGTTATGGGAGAGGGGTTGGCCAGCACTAGCCTCACCCTAGTTCACTTCGAGGAATCTACAGAACCTTCTGTGGAGCATCACATCCAGGACAATGTGTATGATTTCCTAACACACTGTGTCCAATGGCTTCCTGAAACCCAACCCCAGTGAATCGACTGTTCTTTTCAGCCCCTAATTTAGTAATTCTGTTGAGGAAAAAAAGAGATTGTGGGGTTTTTTATTTGGTGTGATTTATTCTTTATCATATAAATAATAATAATTTACACAAAGCTCTTCCCCAAACAGAGGAGAATCTGTGCACGAAAATAAACAAAAATTAAACTGAGCTGGGCCTGATGCCCAGAAAACCAGTCAATTCCAAATACAACCAGAAATTTTTAAAAAAAGAAAAAAATTCTTATAGGTTCTCAGAGTCCTGGAGACTACAGGGGATGGTGGGTCTCTGGTTTGGGCTGGGGCTGTAGCCTCTTGAGTTTCATTCTGCCTCTATCCCCAGCTCAGTCTTTGATCTTAAGGGAGTTAGTCTCCCTTCCTCTCATCTTCCCCTACTGTACCAGTTCAGCTGATAGACCCACTGTGTTTTCACCCTTGGATATAATGTCCAGCACCTATCAGGAACCAGCTGGCAACCACCTTCTAGGGTATGGAGTATGGGAAAATATGGAGAAAGGAAAATACAATTTTAAAACTCTTGCAAAGAATTGTTGTTTAGTCTCAGGTGTGGTGCTGTGGGTGATGGAGCTAGGAGATTTGACATGTTGTTAAGGGAGTTGGAGTAGACCTGCTCTAAGAAAACTTGCATCCAGCTCTAAATCTATGATCTTAGAATTCTAAGCCAGGAAACCCAAACACAGACCCAACATGTCTGTGTCCCTGTCATTCAGAGATGAAACAACTGTCTGCCTTTTTCATTCCCTCTTTCACTCCTAAGGGAAGTGCCTAGCAAGATACCCTGAACATAGTAGTCAGTATAATAAATGTTTGTTGAATTGAATTGAATTGAATTAATCCTTCTATTATGTGCAACATGACATGCTGGGAAGAGCCCTGAATTTAGAATTGAAATACCTAGGCTGAACTCCTGGTTTTGCTAGCTGACTCCCCTTGGACAGGTCAGAATCCCACCTCTGGACCACTCTTCTGTAAAATGATGGGGTTCTCCCTCTTCTTATTCCAGTTCTGGATCACCAAATCTTTGATGGCTTGCTTTTCAGCTGGGCATCTCTGTCTCAAGGGACAACAGTTCCCATGCTAAGGAAGCTGCCATGGGACAGGTGTTCTCCTACTTGCATGTACTATGGCTAGGCCTCTTATCACACTAGTGACCGTGGATTCATTGGTTATGTCTAGATGCTAAACCAGGTGTGAGCCAGTGAAGTCCCCCTCCCCGAGATAGCACCAGAGCACTCCTCAGCAGAACCCTTCCCAGGGTTGTCATTAGGCTAATCTCTTCCTCTCCCCTCTGGGTTGGGGTAGAGAGGACTGTTGGAACAAAAGGTGGTTGCCCTTGGCTAGTTCCTAATTAAATCTTTATAGACTCTTCTGACTTGGGCCCTGCCAGTGAGGTAAGAGCCATCTAATATCCCTGAGCACCAGCAAGGGAATGTCAGAAGCAACCCCAGAAAGAATCAATTACAGAAGGCATAGGCCACAGCTCCAAGAGGGATGTGCAGAAGTCCGTGCCAGCATCCTTCTAGAAATCTCGAGGCAGGAGAGGCCAGGGCCTGCAGAGCCCACCCTACACATGCCCTTGCCCTGCATAGCCTAGGGAAATTCAGTCTGACAAAGTAGTGGGAGAACCCTTTGGGAAGAGGAGTGGACCACTGTGGGTGAGGAGAGGGATAGATCTATGATGGGGCAAAACTCCAGTTTTGAGAACTTCACTGTGGGTGAGTGACATCCGGAGAGCCTAATTCCATAACCTTGGTCCCTATAAAATTTTTCACCAGGGATATCCCTTACCCTATGGCCTGACCCTTGATGGCAGCTTTTTGTTGTTCTTATGATGAGCATGGGAGCCAGGGACAGAGAAGGTCAATTCAGGAAGCATTCCGAGTTCAGGTGGCCAAATAACAAGAATGTTATAACTGGGAGAATCTTTAAGCAGTTCCTGAACCTAGGTATCCCTAGGGCTATTTAGACCTCTGGCCAAAAAGGCATCAAGAGCACTTTTATTTAGTCCTCAGGCCATTGGAGGCACAACTCCCCAGCAGAATGCCTCCTGTCCTGGTACTTGCCTCAGGCTACAATAATGTTAGTATGAAGATGAAAGAGAGCCAGTTTCCTGCTAAACCCCTTAAATTCCACCTTTATGGTCTACCCGCAGTCCTCTTGTCTCTCCCCCAGAGTATCCCAAGGCCCCATCCCAGATCTATCCCAATTCTCTACTCACCCTCAAAGGGTCCTCCCACTACTTTGTCAGACTGAATTGTCCTAGGCTATAAAAGCTCCTGGGAGCTTGGGCTCCTCCTCGGGTTCTCCAGTTTCATATACATTTCAACATCTCTTTGTACATTTATAAATCAAACTAAGAAACGTGAGTTTTTGGTGCTGCTCCATCACCCCACCCCAACTTCTCCCAACCCACCACCAGCTGCACAAAGAAGGAACCAAGAGGGAGGGGGTGGGGGTTGGACTAAGGGGAATCTGCTTGTTTCAAATGCTGGAAAACTGAATTGTAGGAAATTAACAGGCTGAGAAATGTCTGTTATATTCTCTCTCTCTCTCTCTCTCTCTCTCTCTCTCTCTCTCTCTCTCTCTCTCTCTCTCTCTCTCTCTCTCTCCCTCTCTCTCTCTGTTTGCTTTGTGCCTGCAGTATTTCTCTCTGCCTCTCTCCTTTATGCTTCAGCCCTATTTTCCTATTTTGTGACTACGACTCACTCTCACTCCCATTCCCTCTCTCGTTTTTCTCTACCAGTATGTGAGCCTGAGGCTGAGTGGTTGTGTCTATGACTGTGTGTGATTTTGTGTCTCTGTGTGTGATTGTGTGTTTAGGGGTGGCAGCACCCCCTCCCTTCCACAGTTGCTCAGCCTAAAATGCCAGAGGCAGAGACAATTGTGCGGGTGGATATGCTGAACAGAGGAGCCATGGCTGAGCCCCAGGGCAAGAGGAGAAGCACCACACAAGAAATTGATTCCATTAAAAAGTAATCTTAAATTTAATAAAAGTTATGATTTGATTATAGCCACTGAACCTACAGGCAAGAGAAAGGGGAAGACGGATTCCAGAGATGGATAAACAGGCAAAGAAACAGGGTTAAAAACAAAAAGAGAGGAGAAAAGATGGGGGAAAAAAGCTTTGGCTGAATAGATCCATGCAAGTGTGTGTACATGGATGGAGGGGTGGGTGGGGAGATAAAAGGATCAGGAATTGGGGTAAGGGAACACTGGTCATAGAGGGAGGAATAAAGTCTCTGATTTTCTGAGAAAAGATAGTGTGGAATTGAGTAATGCAGAATCAGGAAGGTAAAAAGAGGGGGTGGAAGGCTCAGAGAAATGAACATGGAGGAAGGAGGGATATTCACTGAAGGCCTGTTTCCCCAGCCCTGAGTGTAGTCACTTGCATTTACTTCCAATCTCAGCATGGATTGAATCCTTTCCTAGTCCCTCCCCTTTGATGTTAGTTGGGGGGGGGAAGGGAAGAGGAGTAGGCAGTGTATGGGGTGTTCAGAAGGATTAGCACCTCTGGTATAAGAGTTACTCATCCATCTTTGGTGTCCACCTGATTCACCCAACTCTCACCCATGGTTCTAAGAAGCTGTATCTTACACAGTGGCCCTACCCTGGTAAAAAAACAGTCTCAGTAGATGGGCTGTAAACCAGGTTGAGGGTAATTGACAGGTCTCAAACCTGTTGGTGAATTACAGGAATGTCTACCCCAAGAGGAAGATTTCCCCCAGTAGAATGAACGGATGAGATCAATTTATTCCGACGTCCATGAAAGCAACTGAAGCAGGCATTGTAGAGCTCGTAGATTTTGATCAGGAATAGAAGATGCAGTCATCCACTGCACCCCAGGCCATCACTAGTCCTCCTGAATTCTGTCTTGACACTGGACTTCAATAACTCTGAAAGAAAGAGTGAGGCTGATGACTTCATGCAACTCTGCCTCACTTAAACTCAGTTCACTAATGAATCAAGACATCACCCTCGTGATGTCATCGGTCCTCTTTGAAAATAAAGGATGACCAACAATTTTCAGAGGGAAACCAGGCAGCCAGGCAAACACCTTCTTCTCTGACTTTCTAAATTGGCCTCTTTATACCTTTCACCCCCATTCCTGCTTCTGTCCCCTGAGATCAAACAGTATGTCTAATCCCTTCTCCATGTGACAATCTATCAAATATTTGAAGACAAGATAGCTATCTGTTCCTTAATGAGTCTTCTCTTCTCTAGGCTAAACCTGTCCAGATCACTCAACCAATCATGTTCTCTTCCAATCCAGACTAGCCCATGATGTCCTAGACCAGGGGACCTCCTGACACTTTCAGCTTAACCTTACTAAAACAGAAGCTCCTCTAAAGACCATCTTTATTTTTCCTTGCATTTTATATTCCCAGGTTCTTGGGAAAAGGTTTTTGTATTAACTATTTTTACAATGTTATCTGAGAATAGTACCAGCTGCCTTCTGAGGACCCAACTTGCCGATTCAAAGAAACGTTGAGGAAATTCTATTATATCTTCTCCTTCTCCTCCTCCTCCTCCTCCTTCTCCTCCTTTTTCTTCTTCTCTTTCTTCTTCTTCTTTATTTTTTTTTCAAAATGCTAGGACAATTTTCTTTTGTCCTTTACAGTTTTCATTTCTGATTTCTTGAAATATAGCTCTAAAAAAAAAACTTTTAAAAGTCCATTGTGTTTTAAATGGAACTATTTTACTATACCTTTACACCCAAATCATTCTGACTTTCATCAAATGGCCAGTAATAGGCCCAGTCTAAATCTCGGTGGCTTATTGCTTAAGTTTTGATGACTTAGAACAAGTGTAAATAGCAATTGTTTTCTGTTCTGACCAAAAACTCCGAAGGTCTTCCCCTCCCAGATGATATCTTTGGGGTGTTAAATTGGACCATCTTTTGTCTCAATTCTTACCTAGCCCTTAGTCATTGAACAAGTATGGCTTCAGACAAACTGAGACCTGGGAAAAAACCTTAATTTAGAAATACCAAGGTCACCCACAACATCCTGGACCATCGATAATTGTCTTGACCTTTGTCTTGCCACTGGATTCTAATGATTCTGAAGGAGAGATAGAGGCTGATGACATTGCACAGCTCTGCCTCACTCAAATCCAATGTACTTGAAAGTCAAGATATCACCCTCATGATGTCATTGGTCCTCCTGGAGAACCTCTTGGATGAACAACAACAACAATGGTGCTATTGATGGTGATGATATTGATGAATGTTGTACAGCTAGGTGGTGCAGTGGATAGAGCACCAGTGCAGGAGTCAGTAAGACCTGAGTTCAAATTTCACCTCAGACACTTGACACTCACTAGCTGTGTGACCTTGGACAAGTCACTTAACCCCAATTGCCTCATCCTGGGTCATCTCCAGTCATCCTGATGAATATCTGGTCATTGGATTCAGATGGCTCTGGAGGAGAAGTGAGGCTAGTGACCTGCACAGCCCTCCCTCACTCAAAACAAGTGCAAGTGCAAGTCATGTCATTATTTCTCTGATGGCATGGTCTTCTTTGGCAAAGAAGGACAAACACACACATTGATGGATGTAATTTTAATGATGTTTTTGAGGCCCATAGTGATCTGGGTAATGATCAAATAATCACAGTGATGGCAATGAATCAGGTCCCTTCAGGTGACCATTTATCAAATTTTTCAAGAATTAGAAGTCAAGCACAATTCTTGGATTAGGAGGATGGCATTCTCTCCATTTTCCAGATCTGAGAATGGGAAAACAGAATGGGAAATGTGGAGAATGAGTTGGTAAATCTCTTGGAGGTTCCCTTATCCCATGAGCTGATAAGGTGGCTAAGTGGTGTCTCCAAGTGGTTCCCCTGCATTTTAACCCCCGGCTATCTTCCCTATTTACACATTCACCAACCATCACTTAGATGACCCATTTTATAATTTTCCCAGGACCCAAGGTCAAGCTGATTGGCTTATACTTTGCAGATCTTGCTCTCTTTTGCTTTTTGAAAGTCATGATAACATTTTCTTTTCTCCAATTTTATAGTACTTCTCCCTTTTCCCATCATTTTTCACATATCACTGACAGTGACTCAACAATTACATTTGCCTATTCACCTGGACCAGATGATGTGAGCTCATCAACGTCATCAAGGTACTCATGATCTCCTTCCTTATCTTGTATATTAATTCCCTGTTAATCATTTTTGTTCTGTCATTTCCAGGGCAAAGATCAGTCTCCTTGGCAGAGAAAAACAGAAGCAAAATCAGAATTAAGCAGCTCTACTTTCTTTCTGTTGTCAAGTTATCATCCCATTCATCCTCAGAAAAGTTCCTTTCCTTTCTGTAATCCTCCTTTTTTTTCAGAATAGCTTATAACAAACCCCCCTTTTTTTGTGTCCTTAGTATTTCTTAACTTTAACATTCATGATACCATATATCACATTCATATTACCCTCTGCTACTTGGCTTTCCTTCTACCTCTTCTACGTTTACTTTTTAAAATCTAACTCATTGGTGAGCTCCCTGTATGTCCACAGTGGTCCCTTCAGGCATATCCAATTTTTGTCCTTATTAGGGTTGTTTTGAGTTTTCAGAATGTAATTCTTAAGCATCTCTCATCCCTCCTGAATTGTTTTTTGCTGGCATTTTAGTCCAGTAGTCTGTCCTAATTACCCTCTGACTATGAAATCCATTTCCAGTGCTCCCCACCACTCTAAGAAGGCAAGATAGTCCTACCTACATTTCCTCTAAACCCTTTATAAAATGTTTTCTTAGACATCTCAGCAGTTGCCTTGCCACCTAGACCAGAGACCATGACCTAAAGGACTTCACCCATTTCACTTCAGATTGACCATGTTTCCATGCAATGGAATGGAATGTCCATGTTGGTAAATTTCTCAAGGAGCCCACTATGTTGTGAAGAGCCAGTCATGCTTCACTCTACTCTCCACAATTTTCTCGCAAGTCACCTTGTTACCTTGTTGCCACATGTTTCCTCCACCATCTTCTCTACTCAATCCCCTTTCCATTCTAGAACCATAATCAAATCAACGTTGTTATTACTATTGGAAAGACTGTGTTGACCTATTTTGAGAATGTGTTGATTCGTCTTGAGTCTATAGCTCAACTCACAATCCTTGTAACGCCGAAAACCAAAATAGCCCTCCCTAGCCACTGCTCCCTAGATGGCTTGTCTTTTTCTAGAATGTAAGCTCCTTTAAGACAAAGACTATCTATTTGTATCCCTAGCACTTAACATGCAACTTAACACATAGTAAACACTTAATAAATACTTTTTCATTCATTTATTAATTCCCAGAATCTAGGGTGTATTTCAAACCATACCTGGATTTTCTCCCCTTTTCTATCACAAATTCTAACTGGAAATTGTCCATTCTCCCCAAGTTTTTCATTATTTACCCCATAGCAACCATTTTTCACTGCTGTTATAATGGATGAAATTATCATTAAGATAAGTCAAAAAGTTATTCATTCCGCTTTTGTCAGAGAGAGAAAGCACAAATAGCTATCTGGATAATTGAGGTTGCCCATCACTACTATATCATTCCTCTGCACTAAGCTTGTGATATGTTTCCCAGACTTCTCATCTATTTCTTCTTTCTGTTCAGATGAACGGTAGTATGCTCCAATGACTAAACTGCTTCTGTTTCTCCCTCCACTGACCTATGCCCAAATCCTTTCTGTCATTCCCCCTTTTCATTCCTGAATTTTCTCACATGATTATACCTTGTTAATATACAATACTATCTGCCCCATTTTTCCATTCCATATATATATATACACATATATGTGCATATATGTATATATATATGTATGTACATAAGTGTATATATACATATTATATACATGCATACACACACACACACACACACACACACACATATATATATATATATACTACCCATTGTGACCATAACACTATGCTAAGCACTAGAATGTTGGATTCATAAAGATAAAATAAAAGTGTCCCAAAATGACAATTACAATGTTAGAGGAAACTGGGAAGACTTTTATGAACTGATACACAACTAGGAATACAATTTATTTACTGATAACAATGATGTAGAGAAAAGCAACCTTGAAAGATTTCAGAAGTCTGATCAATACAATGATAAACCATGAATCCAAAAGAATGAAAACATTCTACTCACCTCCTGACAGAGAAGTGATGAAGTGAAAATGCAGCAAAAAAACCCTTTTTTTTAGACATGTCTAAAGTGGGGCTTTCTTTTTCTGGACTATGTGATATGTACTGAGGGTTTTTTTCTTTAAAAAAAAAATTTGAATAGAGTTAATAGTAGAGATAGATTAATTTTAAAAACTTGCTACTTGAAAAATAAAAATAATAAACTAAAAGATACCACCCTTTCTCTCAAGGAGCTAGAGTCTAGAGAGCAAATGACATGCCCACAAATAATTACAATATAACCTATTATGTGAATGTATGGGAAATATTTTTCAAGATATACAGAAGATGAGAAGATAGAAATAATCATTTACCCAGTAACTATCCTCACATTACATTCAATATCATCACCATCCCATCATCACGGTGATTAGATGGTTCAAGTTTTCCCAAGATCAGTGGCAGATTACCATCACAATCACTGCCTTTATCATCACTATCATTATTCCCACCATCGTAAACATGTCCACTATCATCACCACCACAAGCACCACGATTGCCACCATCATAATCACTGTTATCATTTCTACCATCCTACTCTGCATACACAATTGTCTATCCTGATCACCCTCTCTCCTACTGTCTATGGGTCCATTCCTACCACTCCCCCCACCACTAAAAGAAGGCAAGAACGTGCATGAAGGTTTTAGATTTGTGTGGGATATCGGAAAAGCCCTGGGACCTTGCTCCTAAGATGAAAGGCACCATCAGCATCAGCTAGAGTTCATCAGTCAACTGAGGTTCCCTGGACAATGGTGTAGGCAGTTTACCTGCTATTACTGGAAATTCACCTAACCAGTCCCCCTTAGGCCACTGTGTTTCTCATAGGAAAGTTTTCTCTGGGACTAGGCAAACAGAGATTTCACCTGAACTAGAAACTCTAGATAAAAGGAATTCTATTCTCAAACTAGATGACTTGTAGATATCTTATACTAAATATGTCCAAAACCTAAGCATTATCCATTCCCTAAAACCTTCCCCTCTTCCTAACTACAAGCTGTCATCCCAGTCACCCAGGCTCCCAATCTAGATATCATCTTCAACTCCTCATTCACACATACCCCTTCCATATCCAATCTGTCCTATTATTTCTGCTTTTGCAACATTTCTTGTATATCCCCCCATCTCTCCTCTGACACTACATCACCCTGGAGGTCCTCACCGCCTCCCACCTGGACTATTGCCATAATCTTCTAGTTGGCCTCCCAAGTCTCTTCCAACTCCACCCCATCCTTCACTCATTTGTCAGTGTTCCTCCTAAAACATGGGTTTGATCATGTCACCTCCCTATTTGATCAACTCTAGTGACTCCAAGATCAAATACAAAATCCTCTTTTTGGCTTTTAAAGCCCTTCATAGCCTGAGTCCTGCCTATCTTTTCAGTCTTTTTTATATTTTGCCCCCTATCCCACCCTATTCTACAATCTGCAATTGGCCTCCTTGGTTCCTCATATCTCCTGACTATTATTTTCACTGACTGTTCCGCATCCCTGGAAAGCTCTTTTTTCTAGATTCTCTGGCTTCCTTCAAGTCTCAGCTAAATCCCACCTTCTTCAAAAGAAAGTCTTGCCCTAATCTCTGAGATTAGCTCCACTTTATCATGCATATATCTTGTTTGTACACAGTTGCTTGCCTGTAGTCTCCTCCTTTAGATTATAGTCCTCAGAGGTCCAGGACTGTCTTTTGCCTTTCATTGTAAACCAAATCCTTAGTACAGTGCCTGGCACATGGTAGGTGTTCAATAATGACCTGAATCCAGCCTCCTGCATTGCTTATATCCTGTGTCAATCAGGAATATCTTCCTGCTATTGAACCCCAATTCCTTCTTTTGTATTTCATCTTGCTTGATCCTCAGCAAAGAGAGAAATAGCTTTCTCTATGCCATGTCCTCAGTGAGGAAAATATGGCTTCAGAAACTTACTTTTTCCATTCAAATTCAACAAATAAGGTGGGCAGGAACAAAAATAACTTGTTTGAGATGCTCCTATCCAATAAGGAATCTATTGGCCTTTCTGTTGTCCCCTGATCTCTCCCCTCCCTAATTCCCCAGTCACATAATTAAACTTTATCTAAACTTTATCTACAATCTTCTAGGACTAGGTGACCTTTCTAGGTGAACCTCAGAGTCTGTCTCCATTGATGATATTTATAGAGAATTTCACTTTCACACTACCCTAAGTAATATTGTCCTCTGATAAAAGATAAGTACTAGCCTCTTAAAGACCCCTTCCATCTTCACCTAAGACCAAGAAAACACTTTTTACCCTTAGTCAACTGTCGATAATCCCCTTCAACTGAGAGGTAATGGAAAGATAGGGAAGAGCCAATGAAAAGGCTAAACTTGTATCCCCATGTGTCATGACCAAGGAGATTCAGAGAGTCAAGACCTTAATAGAGCCATTATACCTAACTTTCGTGTGCTTTCAGTTACAAATTCACTCATTTATTCTTTCATCTCATCCACATCTCTCCATCCTCCCCACAAGCATAGGAGGAACTTTGCCAAACACTTTGTCGAAACCTAAGTAAACTATATCATTAGTATTCCCCTTATCTACCAATAACCCTGTCCAAAAAAGAAACAAGGTTAGTCTGGCATGAACTGTTCCTGATCAAAATCATGCTGCCTCTTAATTTTCAGCATTTTCCTCTCAAAATGTTCACAAGCCATTTGAGAATTTTTGCCAAGAATTGAAGTCAAACTTGCCAGTGTATAGTGAGCAGATTCTATTCTCTCCCTTAAAAAAAAAATCTGTCCATCAGGGTCCCCTAATTCCCTCAGGGTATGTTCTTACATATAAATCTCAGTATCCCCATAGCTTAAAAAAAAAATCATGTTGTGACTGGGGCAAAGCTTCCAAACAGTTTCTGGAATTTGGCAGGCCTCCCTTCTATTTACTCTGCCTACCTCCCTACCCCCAATGACTCTCCTCTGTCCACCAAACTCTCTGTATCCTCAAATCTACAATGGCATCTATAGTTCTGGTTCTCTCTCTTTTTTCTCTTCCTCCCTGCCTCTCTGACTTCAGTACTCACCTGACATTTTTCTTCTATGTCTACTCTCCTACCATTATTCACAATGATGAATTATAACAAGCCACAGGATAACTCTGTGCAAATGAGTTAGACCCAGCCCTTCTGCTCTAGGGGCTAGATAATAGTATCTCACTTCAAGCTCAATTTCTTTTCTTAGGGCTTTAGCAGGTGACCAATCCTGGTCTGTAAGCCTGATCTATTTCTGGCTAATCTCTTCCCAAAGGGAATGTAGGTGCACTCTCTCCTCCACCCCAGCTCCCCATCCCCTTTTCAGGGGATGTCTGGTGACTCTCCAAGGTACTGAAATTCCAGACACCCAAATGTACATGGACTTTTCTTCCCCTCCCATTGCATTTCCATGGCTAAGAGAGATTGTCACAAATATAAAGGTATTGGAAAAAGAGAGGAAGAAAGGGAGGGAGGGAGAGGGAGAGAGAAATGAGAGACAAAAAAAACGAGAGATAAAAACTAAAATTTCCAAGAGTGCTTTGATCCTGTCTCACATTGCCTCCCAGTTTTTCCCAATCCACCAAGTTCTTTAGTTTACCACATTTTGTCTATTTGAGAGGAGTGTCTGGGTTGGGTTATGACTCTCCCCTTTGCTCTCCCTCTCCATCTCCCAGATGCATTGTCAGCATACCATTATTCCCATTATCACGTCTCATCATCAGGTTATTCTCTGGGTCTCTTTCTTCTCTATCTTGCCCACAGGCCAACACCACATGCAGGTGTCTCAGCACTTCCCTTCTGCTCGACTTGTTGTTCCACCTAATTGCCACATTCTTTCAAGGTCCTTTATCCTGCTCCGTAATCATAATCCCCTCTGTGATCACAATGTTTCCCCAATAGCCTTCTCTTCAGTTCTTTTTCTCCAGCTAAGATCTCCACCTGAACCTGTAGAGAAATTCCTATTTGCCTCCTCATTTGAATCACAGAAAGAGGGGAGAGGTTGAAGAGGTAAGGGGACAGATGATAGAAAGCTTGGAGGACAATGTGATTAAGAAGCTAGAGAGATGGAATAGATCAATAATTAAATAATTATTTAACAACTGCTACTACCTGTGACCATGTGACCCTGGTCAAATCACTTAACCTCTCTGAAATATAGTTTCCTTATCTATAAAATAGGAGTAGTAATATTGATACCACCTACTTCATGAGTCTGTGGTGGAGAAATGCTTTGTAAATCTTTTTTTATTTAATATTCTCCCCCAATGACATATAAAAATAATTTTAATTCTTTTTTCAAATTTTGAGTTTCAAATTCTCTCCTCCCTCCCTTCCCTCTCCCCCGCATTGAGAAGGCAAGCAATTGACATAGATTATATATATGTAGTCATGCAAAACACATTCCCATGTCATGCTGTGAGGAAAAAAAAAAACCTAGACCAAAAAACCCAAGGAAAAAAAAAGAAAGGAAAGAAAAAAAATCTTTGATCTGCTTTCAGGCACCACCAGTTCTTTCTTTGGTGATGGACAGCACCTTTCATCATAAATACTTCAGAACTGTCTTGGATCATTGTATTACTCAGAATAGCTAAGCTATTCACAGTAGATCATCATACAATTTTGCTTACTATGAAAAATGTTCTCCTGGTTCTAGTCATTCCACTTTGAATCAGTTCATGTAAGTCTTTCCAGGTCTTTCTGAAAGCATTCTGTTCTTTATTTCTTATAACTCAATAGTATTCCATCACAATCATATACAATAGCTTATTCAGCCATTCCCCAATTGATGGACATCTCCTCAATTTCCAATTCCTTGCCATCATGAAAAGATCTGCTATAAATCAGGGAAATGCTTTGTAAATCTTAAAGGCTATGAAGGTGAGGAATTATTATGTCAGCAGCTACTGGATCAGGATCTTCTCCAGCACCTTGACGTAGGAGGGGAAAAGGACAGGGTGGGCAGATTGAATAAAGATGCAAGTTTGTCTAGGGTAGGTCCTATACCTTATTTAGGTTTGTATCTTTCTTCAGCACCAAGCAAAACGATCTGCACATAGTGAGCTCTTAATACATATTGTCTTTTTTGGACCCAGACCACTGATTTCACTGCTATGAAAAGCTCCAAGTGATGGACTTCTGCCAGTTCTGATCCAAAACTTCTTAACAACTTATAGTCTTAAAGACTTGCCTGGGGTCCAAAGAGATTATGACTTTCCCAGGATTACCTAGCCAGAAGCAGGACTTGAACTCAGGTCTGCCTGAGTCCTAGGCTCTCTACCCTCTATGCCTAATCATCTGTTACTGATACAAGCTTATGGAATGAATGACCTCTGACCAGATGAGCAGCTAGGAAAAATATGAAAATGTCTCTTTTCTAAGTGATATGGTATAGGAGTAGAACATTGACTATGAGTCTAGAGTCCTGAGCCCAAATCCTGGCTCTGCCACTTACAAGCTGGATCACCTTGAATAAGATACTTCATTCACCTTGTAAGGTATTAGTGTTCATCTGTAGGATCAAAGGAATGAGAAAACTGAGGCCAAGAGAGGCTGAATGACTTGCCCAAAGACAAAAGTAATAAATAATAGAGCCAAGATTTGAACTCAGGTCCATGGACTCCAAATTCAGTTCTCTTTTAAGTGGATGATCTGAAGGGTCACTTCCACTTTTAATATTCTTTAGTCTCTGAACTTGACAGTGAATCTTTACAACTGGTGCCCAGGTGATTAGGGCCTTTCTTGGGTAGTTCAGTGCTTCACCCATACTCTGTAACCTCTTTCAAGGGAGCAAGGCTAGTTTGAAATCTCAGAGGAATGCAAAACTTAGGTTGCTATGAAACCAAAGGGTCATCTCCAAACAGAAGTCTCCCCAAATTAACCATTAACTAAGCACCTGGAGCCTCATTTCTAGGCCAGCAAGGAGAGGAACATCAGTAAAAAAGACTGAAGAGATGACAGAAGAAGACCCTTACTTCTTTCACAATCTTTCCTAGGGTTAAACCTCTATCCAGGTGTATTGCCCAACAGGATTTATATCATCCTCAACTTTACTGACTCACTCCCCAAACACACACACACACACACACACACACACACACACACACACATTATCCCCTACCCCTTACATCATATATAATTGCAAACATCTTTAGAACAATTACCATATGCTTATAGCATTTACCATGTGATTAAAGTACTATGGTAGGCAAAATTTAGGTAAGACTATTCCTGTTAATATGATACAGTATGATAGGATATAATAATAGTAGCTAGTACTAATTAGTAGTAACATTTATATAGAAACTTAAGGTTTGCAAAGTGCCTTACATATGTTAATTCATTTCATCCTCACAACAATCCCGTAAGGTAAGGATTATTATTATACCATTTTATAGATGAAGAAACTGAGATTGAGAAAGATTGCCTGGGATCATGGAGTAAGTGTCTGAGACAAGATTTGTACTCAGGTCCCACACTGTTAACCAAGGATCTTATACTCTATTAGGAGGACCCCAAATAGCTACCATATACCACCTTTGTACACATGCACGTAACATGATGAGTGCATTGGTGGGGTGCGAAATAAAGTGGAATGCAAGGTCAGAGGGGACATACCAACTGAATACCATTTTCTTGGAGGAGATGGAATTTTAGTTGGATTTTAAAGGATGAGTAGGAAACAAGCAAAGATGTGAAACTCATGGGGCTGGTCTGGGCCATAAGACATGGCAGGAGTCTGGTCATGATCAATGGTAAATGATTAACTTTCAATAGAGTAGCCACAGTGTCATTAATGTTCAAGTGACATGGAACCCTCATATTCCCTACTAAAGAATCCAAAAACCTAGAAAAAGAAATGGGCAATGCCTAAAAGAAGTCAAATTTTTGATCAGGAAGAATGAAAATAAAATCTGGAATCATGGATCCACTTCTAGTCAGCTGGTAGAAAGTGTAATGGATTGCCTTGGATGAAGCGTTTGCTACCTTCACTATTAATTCCTATTAATGCTAGTAGAATGTAAGCTCTTTGAGGGCAGGCACTGTAATCTTTGTATCTCACTGGTCTAGCATGATGCCTGACACACAACAGGCTCTTAACAAATGAGTGTTGAATTGTCAAACTAAATGGTCAATAGGGAAATAAAACAACTATGAGTCTATGAGTCAAATCTACAAGTTCTTTAAACCCTATATGTTTCAGTTGGCAGACAGAGGAACATATTTCAACCATTTCCTAGGGAAGTCAGGGAATGAGTGGTACCCAATTCATAGGTCTCTCCCCTGATGAACTGGGGAAAAAATACAGTGTAAATTTCTATCCTTTTCCCAACTCTTTCTCCTCTAGATCATAGAGTGTCTCTGGAACTCTCTCTAGAAGCTAGGACATTCTTAGAGTAAAGAATGGACTGAAACTTTTACTGAAAAAGAATAGTGAGAAAGCAAGGAAATCCCAGAGCTGCCCTCAGACCATGATTGTCCCATTAATGAAATCTGAAGGATTATAGATAACTCAGCTCTCCTCTATAATCTCAGGCCAGTGGTCTTAGGGACCCTTCCCTGTCCTTTCCTGCCCAGTCCCTGTGTGGATGTCTGTTTATCTGTCTGTTTACCTTTAAGCATGACTGTGTTTACCTGGAGGGTGTGGTAGGGAGCTATCTATGTATCTGTTGTCTCTATGTGTGGGTCCATCTGCATCCCCCTATTGGATGCCTAAGTTAAATTGTATATTTCCGGAATCATCTGTTTGAATCACATGCTCTTATTTTTAGACAATTGCAAATGTACAGGGAAGGGGAAGAGGATTGAGAGGGGGAAGGGGAGAAGGTAGAGAGAGCCAGTGAGGAATTAGTTTGGAGGAAGTATTAGTCTTGGAACTAATGGGGCTGGGGGCTGTAGGGCAAATCATTGAGACTGTGGGAAAATGAGAGGTGCTGTGTGGAAGAGAGTTCAGGCTCCCAGTGCTCTGAATCTAAAATGTGGATCTGAGTCTTTCCCTTGCTGGGAGGGGGAAGGGAGAAGCAGGAGAACAGGTCAGGGGTCACCACTCTGGCATGTAGCTGATTCCCTGGGGAGACTGAGGAGCCTGGGAAAAAAGCTGGAAAACTCACACACACCCCTCCCCTGAGGCCTTTGGTGACTGGGAGAGAAGCTTCCTGCCTGGACAGCTCCCCCTTACCCCAGGACTGGGTCTACTTTAACGCTTTGGGTGATGGTGAAAAGAGCTGATTAGGCTGCATCAAATCAGGGCTCTGGTATGTCAGGGCATGTGAGTACACATACTTATATACATGTATCCTCAGTCTCATGGACTCACATACCCATACAAGCATATCTACTGTATCTCCCTCTGTACATATGAATAACAGTATAAGCACATTTCCAGAATGGGCTTGGCTGCCAGGTCCTTGCATAAAGTCAGGACTAAGAACTATTTCAAATTCTCTAATGGAAAGAATGTTTTAAGGGGTTAGGGAACTGGATAGCCTTGCTTTCATGGCACCAAAAGCTAAACTAAAAGTCCTCTCAATAGTCCCTACTTCAAGTTACCACCAACCCCAATCCATTCTCTACCCAGTTACCCAAGTGATTCTACTATAAAACATACAGATGACTATGTTACTGCTTGTTCAATACACTCCAATGGCTCCCTTTCACCTCTAGGATCAAATATAAACCCAGGCATTTAAAGCTCTTCATAACCTGAACTCTTCCTATTGTTCCAGTCTTGATTACATTTCAGTCCTCACTGCATGCTATAGTCCTGCTACCCTGGCCTGTTTGCTATTCCTCACACATGACTCTCTATCTCCTGTCCTGTTGCTTTCTAATTGGCTGTCCCCTCTGCCCAAAATGCTAAGTCTTATCTCCACTCAAGGAATCCCCAGCTTCATCAAGCCTTAACTCAGATTTTGATTTCTTTGGGTGGATGGGTGGGTGGGGCTTTCCTACATATAGTACAGTATTCCACTTCCTGCAAGAGGCACTAATTTGTGCCTTCACCTCCAAAGTCACCATATATACTTGTATGTGTGTTCATCCTTCATTGCCGAAGAAGACCATGCTGTCAGAGAAATAATGACATGACTTGCATTTGACTGTACTATGAGTGAGGGAATGCTATGCAGGTCACCAGCCTCACTTCTCCAGAGTCATCTGAATCCAGTGACCAGATATTCATCAGGATGACTGGAGATGACCCAGGATGAGGCAATTGGGGTTAAGTGACTTGCCCAAGGTCACACAGCTAGTGAGTGTCAAATGTCTGAGGTGAGATTTGAACTCAGGTCTTCCTGACTCCTGTACTGGTGCTCTATCCACTGTACCACCTAGTTGCCCCATATACTTGTATATCTCTCTTACGTATCTGTACAGGCTATCTTCCCTATTAGAATATAAACTCCTCATGGATTCTTTTGATATCTCCAACACCACACAGTGACTGACACATAAGCTCTTAATACATGTTTCTGGATTGATTTCATCCCCAGCACCTATCACAATGACTGATAATGTAGCTGACATTTAATGAAGGTTTATTGAATGGAATCAAATGGAATTGAATGGTGTATGTGGTTCTGGGATCCTATGAAGACAGCAGATAAAGGGTGTCTGCTAGAATTTGAATTTCTTTACCTAGAGATGTACTTGCCACCCAACAACTGTGAGGAACAGGACATGGTGTAAAGAGTCCTCATCTGGGAGTGATGAAGTCTAGAGTTAAGTCTTAATGCACTGGTGTGACTATGGGACAGTTAAATTACTTCTCTGGATTTCCATTTCCTCATCTGTGAAATTAGCATGAGAAATATGGGGGATAGCTGGCCTCAGAGTCAAGAAGAGTGGGTTCAAATGCCAAGGCAAACCAGCACTCTAAGCACCCCTCCAACACTGTAAGTTGTACTCTTTCAGCGGTGGCAAGGAATTGGAAATTGAAGGGATGCTTATCAATTGAGGAATGAATGAACAAGTTGCAGTATATGAATGTGATGGGATACTATTGTGCTATAAGATGAGTAGGATGCTCTCAGAAAAACCTGGAAAGACTTACATGAACTGATGCAAAGTGAAATGAGCAGAACCAGGAGAACATTGTACACAGTAACCACAATAATGTATGATGATCAATTATGATTAACTTAGCTCTTCTCAACAATACAATGATTCAAGATAATTACAAAAGATTCATGATGGAAAATGCCATCCACACCCAGAGAAAGAACTATGGATTCTGAATGCGGATTGAAACATACTATTTTCACTTTTTGGTTTGTTTTTTTTCCCAGTGGTTTCTTCCTTTTGTTCTGTTTCTTCTTTCACAACATGACTAATATAGAAATATGTTTTACATGATTGTATATATATAAAACCTATATCAAATTGGTTACTATTTTAGGGAGGAGATAGAGGGACAGAGAAAATTTGGAACTCAAAATTTTATGGAAAAATGAATGTTAAAAATTTTCTTTACAAGTAATTGGGAAAAAAAATACTTAAAAGGAGGTTGCAGAGGTGCCAACTTTCATTGGTAGAAAGATCTACATGAACCTGGAGCAATCTCTACCCATGAAATCACAGGGATTTTAAATTTTAAGAAATTATTTTTAATATTAGCACATTCAGTTAGATCAACTCTAAGGTCCCTTCCAGCTTTGGTATTCCATTTTTCTGTACTTGGGGAAGGTGGGTTCGCTCGAGGAGGGCTGGTCCCTTTTTGACCCTTTGATTCTTCACCCTCTCTCAGCCTCCATGACAATATTTATGTCCTAACCTTCTATCTCTTTCAACCTGTCTCCCTCTTGGAACTTAATGGCCATGTAAATATTCAGAGAGGGGTCCTTCTCCCTTTGCCTTCCTATCCCAAATTCAGGTCAGGAAGGATACTCTGAGACCCCTTCACTCAGTTCTCCAAGAACTCTGATAGCCTCTACTATGAAGAAGTCTCTGAAACCTACGAGGAAACTCATATTTTATAGGTATAGAAGCCAACTAGACCAACCCCCTCATTTTACAGTTGAGGAAACTGAGATCTGAGGTCACACAGGTAGAATTTCTCTGAGCCCCAGTTGCCTCATCTGTAAAATTGGGTCAATAAAACTTGCAATTCCTTCCTTACAAGATTGTTATGAGGAAAACACTTTGTAAATCTGAAAGCATTTTATAAATGTGAGTTACTGTTTTTCCTATGTATTTAACTTTTAATATTGTTATTGTACTTAGTTCAGGCTCTTCCCATACCCACCTCCACACCTGCAAGGCACAAACTCCTTTCTTGTCTACAATTAGGCCTAATTTGGGTAAAAATGTATCTCTTGGAGCTGCCAGCCAAGGAGCAGGGCTGGAGGGGCAGTGAAAGGGAATGAAAGCCAGAGGCTCTGGGGTATCCACCCTATATAAAGACCTGGTCAAAAGCCAGGTTTCTGAGGTGAAGGGAGGCTTGGAACAGGAAGAGGGGAGAGGGGAGAGAGGCACTGTAGGAAAAAAAAATCAGAACTAGATTCCAAGGAGGTCAGGGAATGGCATGAGAAGAACCTGTAGAGCCCAGCAGACTGAGGGGCAGGCGGGGGGGGGGGGGGGGGTGTGGCGGGGGGGTGTAGAAGGCTCCTGTGCATCACAGCTTCATAGCCCCCACCACGCTGGGGACTGGGACTGCTCAGCCTTTACCAAGCTAAGGCTGCATCAATATCAGGAGCTGCTTATCAAGTTATGGCTGAGCTGCTGTCTCTGCGCATTATCCAACCCATCCTTCCCACTACCCAGCTTAGCTCGCCTGCCCCAGCTCTGGCGGCGCTAACTAGTTAATTGGATCTCACCTAACCTGGTTATAGGCCAAACCAATCCTGCATCTCTGCCTCCAGGGACCTGAATAGGAGAAAAGACGAGGGGAGGAGAGGACAGGGAGGTGCAATGGCTGTGATCTCTCCCACTAGCAGCTATAAAGGCCTTCCTTAGGGGAAGGGGGAGGCTGTGCTTCACCCACTGGAGAACTCCTGGTATCTGAGGCTACAGAATCCCTCAAACCACATGGGGGTCACTGCCCTGAAAGGGAAGGGACATTGGGTAAAGGGGAGAGGACAAAATAGCAAAGAGCAAGGAATTCAGGGACCACAATCCCCAGCTGTTTACTCAGAGGCATTACTCCAATCTTCTCAATGTTTTTCATGCAAATATTATGCTAATGAACATGCAAATATCCTCCTGAGAATGGAAGGAAAAAAGAGGATTTGGATGCTTCTCAGGTTCACTGACAGCTCAGCCAGATCCCTTTTTTTGTTGTTGTTGAGGGGTAGGGTATTAGTAAATTTACTCCCTCAAAAAAGTACAAAACAAAACAAAAAAAGGAAGAGACACAAATATTGAGAGACAAAGACTCAGAGAGAGACTGAAAGCATTATTGCAACTGTCGTCATTATTACCACAATCGAAAAACATCTATGGATTCTTTTATTTTGTATGGCCAGACAATGATCCGAAGTAGAAAAGTAATCTGGCAGAGCCGCTGCCCTCTGGGAACTTCCTTTCTGCCATCTACACCAACCCTAAGCATTTTCATCTCCCACGGAAAAGGTTTAACATTCAATGTGATTTCAACACTTGAAAATTAACTCTCTCTCTCTCCTCTGCCACACAGAACCTTAGACGTGTGAACAGTTATTCTCCTGGTTAAACAGGAAGACAATCACAAAACCAAGGATGTGTCTATACCTTGATTGTTTGGGGGTATTTTAGTTGACCAGAAATATCAGCTAATCCTCCAGCTAACAACAGACATTAACCTCATGTCAAACATTAGTAGATGTAATTGAAAAAGCACCTGAAGAGAAGTCAGAAAATCCAGTTTGGAGACCCAGTTCCCCAACTTATTTGCTTTGTGATCTTGGACAGTGTAGTCTGAGGACCCCCAGGGGTCCCCAAGTCCCTTTAAGGGAGTCCTCGGGTCAAAGATATTCTTATAATAATACTAAGGCATTTAAATTTCTAATACAGTAAAAAACAAATAGATACAACCCACATAACTAAAGCACTCTGATGGGATGGAGGTAAGGGGGTGGAGTCCACAATAATTTGTAAGT
Organism: Potorous gilbertii; assembly: GCA_028658325.1. NCBI lineage: Eukaryota > Metazoa > Chordata > Mammalia > Diprotodontia > Potoroidae > Potorous > Potorous gilbertii. The sequence continues at coordinate 143,926 of JAQQSK010001274.1, forward strand.
ATAAGACCAAAAAGTTTGACAACTTCTGCCTTGGAGAAATCACCTCACCTCTCTGGGCCGTCTATAAATTAAGGATAATGCTATTTATGTTAATCTACCTTAGATGGCAATAAGGAAAATATGTTATATAAATATATATATGTTATATAATATAATAAATATACTATATATATGTTATATAAATATATATAAATGTGTAATTAGTGGTAGTATTGTGTGTGTCCTGGGCACCTGGATGGTTTAGTGACTAGAGTGCTGGACCTGAAGTCAGGAAGACATCTTCCTGGGTTTAAATCTGGTCTAACTGGCAAGGAAGTCATTTAACCTTCTTTACCTCAGTTTCCTCATCTGTAAAATGAGCTGGAAAAAGAAATGGCAAACCACTCCAGTACCTTTGCCAAATCAGATTTGACTGAAACCACTGAACAATTGTATGTGTATGGTCTTAGGAAGAGTCTTAAAATAGCAGCAACAGATAGAGAGCCTTTGGGCTCCGAGATGAAACTATTGATGATTCCAGTCTGTGTTCAGAATGCTGCTGAAAAGGCCAGTGTCAGTGAGGTTCCCTTCCCTTACTAAATGCTTTCAAAAATTGTTCTTTGATTAGTGCCTGCAGCCATTACCCAAAGTGACTACTGCTGTTTGCAACTCTGCCTCCAGGCCAATGTGAGTCTTTCTTCAGAAAGAGCATCTCCATTCCCTAGCTGACGCTCAGTGCCTTTCACAGAACTGGGCCTTAAGGTAAGTGCTCAATAAATACTTGTTGAATTGGATTGGATTGAATTGAATTGAATTGAATTGAACTGAAATGAACGACAGTTGCTTGGACACAAACAAATAAATGGAAAGCAAGTGAAAGTTGAAGGTCATTACCACCAGTCTAAGCAGTGGGACTGTTAGGTTTTAATCTTGAATAGGAGCCTTGGAAGAGTGTCTTTGAAGGCGAGGATGGGTGGTAAGAAATGCAGAAAGGCCTGGGTCCCTACTCTCGGAGAGAGCCGTGAGCAGGAAGACCACGTCTCAGGGAAGTCCTTCTACCCTCTTTCTCTCGAGCCATTTAGTGCCTATATTGTCTCTGGCCTTAGGTGTGCACTGTTATTCGACAAGCATTTATAAAGTCTCTATCTATACTGCATATGCAGGAGTGTGTCAGGGCAGCTAGGTGGCACAGTGGATGGAGTGACAGGCCTGGAATCAGGAAGACTTAAGTTCAAATAGGCCTCAGATACGTATTAGCTGTGTGACCTTGGACAAGTAATTGGACCTTATTTACCTCAGTTTCCTAATCTGTAAAATGATCTGGAGAAGAAAATGGTGCACTTCAATATCTTTGCCAAGAAAATCCTAAATGGGGTCGCAAAGGGAAAAAAAGTGTAAGATTAAGTTTATTAAATACTAATCACTTACATGTGCAAGGCATTGGAGTTGCAGAAATGAAACAGTCCCTAATCTCAAGAAGTTTTCATTCTACTTGATTCTGGGGGTGGGGTGGGGTGAGGGGGTGGGCATCTGTCCCTGGTCCTTCTTTGCTTTCAAGAAATTTACAAACTGGTTGGGGAAAGCAGAGTGCAGACAGCAGAGTTCTCCCCAAACTCCTTCAGATTCTCATCGCCTCTAGTTTTCTCCTTTCCTTAAGTCCTGATACTTCCAGTTTTCGTCTATTCCCATGTTATTTGTCTAGAAGTTAGAAAACTTCTGCTCTAACCCCAGCTTTGCCCCTAATAAACCATATAATCTTGGGCAAGTAATTTCTCTGAGCCAGCTTCCCCCTCTGTAAAATTAGTCTGGACTAGACAGTTTCTAAGATCCCCTGATGCCCAATGATTTTCTCCAGCCTCCTTGTCTTTCTGTCCCCAAGCCGTCTCGGACCCCATGCTTACAGCAGGCATTCACTCCAGAACCCTGAGGATATATTATTTAGTGGGGCAGGTTCAGTGGGCTGGGGCCGAGGGCAGGAGCTGTGCCAAGCTGGGGAGCTTGGCCAGGAAAGAGTCAGCACTGCAGATGCCTCCCCTCTCCTGCTGCCTTGATTAGAGAAATTGAGATGTTAATAATATTCTGAGATGCAAGGTGCTAATTAAAGTTAATTACTGTTTCCTTGTGAAGTAACCTCTCCTCATGTTTACCAGGAACAAGTCTGCCAGCCGCTCCCCTGGCTCATGCCAATCACACTGCCCGCTGCTCATCCGCTCTCCACACCCCTGTGGACTCAGCTGTCCAAGCCTGAGGTCCCAGCCAAGCAGGGTATAGCTGGGCCAACAGTGCACTGTATTCACCCTTTCTGCCTAGCCCCATACCAGGCCCTGCCAAGGAGAACAGTAGGCAATGGGGTTATGGCTAGCCCACTGGGTAAGGAAACTGGAAGAATCAATTTTGGTCCTACCTTCCTTTCCTTTCTCCCCTCTGTCTCATTTACAAATTATTTTCCCAGCCTCAGTTATCCTACTTCCTCTGGACAAAGCCCAGAGTTATGACTCTGTCAACCCCGCTGGCCTCTGAGAGTGTAGACACACACACACACACAACACATGCAGCCACATATACAGACACATGCACAGAAGCATATATTCACCGGCCCTTATGTTCACAAATACACATTACCTTTCAGCGTGCCCATTTGTATGTGTACTACTAAAATGTTCTCTTCTGCCCCACCCTCCAGGCTTATTGCTCATCCAGGAATGATTCTTTCATCTAACCCTGTACCCCAAATAATTGTCCCATACTACACTTAAGACCAGTTACCTCTGTGTGTTCATGTTGATATATATGTGATTACAGTTGTGTCTGTGAAGCTACACAATGCTAGAAGAGACTAGGGTTTATCCCTTGGGAGCATTGTCCAGTTGCCATAACAACCATTGCAGGTATGAAATTCTGACCTTCCCTAAATGATTTCAAGCTCTCTCTCTCTTTCTTTCTCTCTCTCTCTCCCCCATCTTTCTCTCTCCTCCCCTTCTCCCCCACACCCCCACACTCATTAGAAGAGATATCTTATATCTTAGAACCAAGGGCCTCAAAAGAAAATAAAGAAATTTAACTCAACCCAAACTTTCCTCATACATAACAAGTGAAGTAGCCTCCCTGGGGTTCAGGGGATCACCCTGTAAATAAAGTCTGGCTAGGGATAAACGGAATGAAAAAATTTGGGAAGGCACGTGGACAAAACAGCAAGAGATTGGCTCTGACATGGGGTCTTCCTGGCCATCCCCTTATTCCATCTCCTGGGGCTTTTGTGCTAATCAGTTAATATTCCTGTCACCTTTGATTTGGAGTAAAGGAGGCTCTAGAAGGGTGTTAGGTGGGTAGGAAGTGAGTATATAATTAAAGGGTCAGGAAACCTCTAGCCCCTCACACTCCCTCCCTCCTCCATCTTGACCATCTGGCAGAGGATGCCACTCTGACCAATGAGGGTCTCCATAATCAGCAGCAGCCCAGCCTAGCTTCAAGCATTTCCTGTTTATAGGGTTGTTCACCAGGATGGATGCTAGAGGGGGAGACATGGGACTGGGCATGATGCCCAGGAGAGATGGCGCCAAAGGACTCTAAGTAGTCACAGGAAACCTATTGCCCGCTGTGTCTGCCAGACCTCATCGAACACCAGCCCCAAGCCCCGACATCATCCTCCAACTCAATCCACCCCCTGACCCTTTAGTCTCTCCTAACCCATTTTAGCCTTGCCCTTGGCCCCAGTTCTCCCAGTCTCCTCCTCAGTATTGGAGCCATAAAATCTCTGAGTTAAAAAGAACCTCATAGGTCATCTAGTCCAAACTCCACTTGACGTAGGAATTCCCCTATACCTGCTGACACAGCTCTGCTTTCAAAGGAGCCGTTTTTTTCCTCCAGAGTTCATTCCTTCCCTCATCTGCTTCCATTTCTGTCTCTAACTCCATCACCACCCCAGTACCCCTTCCCCAAATCAGTCTATTATTGAGTCTTAAGCAGATTTTCTCCTCTGTAGGAGTCAACTCTTTAGTAACTGTCCTGGAGTCAGTCCAATGTATTCATTTCCCTCAAAGTTCCCTAAGGTTCCCCCTCCAGACCTATAAGAGGATCTAAATTTCCCAGTATAGAATTGAATCCTTGATGCTATGTGAACACCATCTTCTTTTCCTTTCTACTCTTCTCCAAACCTCTTCTCCTATTAAGGTTTTACTTTACCATTTTCCCAGCGGACTTTCTTCCTTTTTCTTTTCCTCATAAGTCAGTTTCCTCACTCTTCCCACTAAACACAAACCAAACACATGCCCTACAATCAGGACAGGTAGGATAGGGGCAGGAGAGTGTCTGTCATGAGCATGGAGGAATGGGGGACATTCACTGACACACCCAGCTTCATACTTCAAATTCTAGAAGCAACATAGAGCTAACCCTCAGTCTAGAGCAGAGAGTCAATAGTAAACAATGACAAGGAAGACAGGTTTACTGCCTTCAAGGTGCTTCCAGTCTAATAAGGGAAATGAGACATAAAATTAAACAAATACAAACTAAGACAGCAGGAAGGAACTTAAAATGTAGTTGTTGCAGATTGATGAATTTCATCAGGAAAGGCTTTCTTTCCAGAGGGACTAAATTGTGAATCTTTTTTTTTTAAATTGTGAATCTTTTTAACTAAAAAGTAGAAGCATCCAGTCAAGAGAAATTCATGAAACTGTATGGGTACTACCCTAACACATACCCAGATACACATACACTTGGGAGCAGCTGCAGTAACTCCACACCTACTTACCCTCCAGTCCCATGAAATATTCAGTCTCCTCGATTTTGCTCATCATTTACTATCCCCTACATAATTCACATTCTGCCCCTACATTCTCTCTATGTTTGGGGAATGCAGGGTTGCAGGATGACAGTTGAGAGAAGAGAAAAGCAGATCCAGAAGGCTCAGATAGTCACTCAGTTAAGTCACTAGACTGGCCTAGACTCAGAAAACTAGGGATCTAGAAAGATGTAAAAGAGCTGATCTACAGTGTAGAGGCCAGGGGAAAAAAAATAAAAGAAGAAGAAAAAGACAGAAACAGAGAGAGGGGTTGACCAGAGGGCAGTGGAGGGTGGGGAGATGCATGACGGTTGAGGTTGGTGAGGTTTGTTCACTAATGTTAGGAAGCAAAGTCCACCTCTAATCCTGGTAGCCCTTGGAAAAGTCAGAGAAGTTCCCACCAGTCAATCCCTATTCCCTTCCAATCTCCACTTCCACTTTTTCACCCCTGTTTTTTTCCTCTCACTTTCCCTTCACTTCTGTCCCTCCCTCCTCTCCATTGTCTCCAGCGGAAATATCCTAACTAATCAAAATGACTAAGAGGTGGCTTTACCCTCCATATCAATTAATCCAGAAAGGTAGAGAAGCTATCACCCAAATTCCCCACCACTGCTTTTTGTCTCCTCCTCCGGCCAAGTCTTGTCTGTCCCCTCACCTTATGATGCTTCACATCATCCACACTACCAGACTCCCACTGATTCCTCTATCCTCTACTTCCATGTTCTGTCCTCATCCTCATCATCTTCAAGCTCAAATCCCCCTAATCTTTGGCCGGCTGTCTTCCCACCCCCACTCCTATCCTCATCATTGATCCTACCCCCAACCTGTTTCTACGGGAAACAGCTTAATACTCTGTTGGGGTCTTGGCTGCTCATACTACAAAGATCAGAATGAGGAGGTAGAAGTGGAAATTATTGCCTTTGAAAGAATGGGGTTTCAGGTTTAAAAAAATAGAGTATCTAAATATCTTTCTATATCTGTGTCTTGGGCTCTGTCCCTTTTTGTCTTTCAGTCTTTCCCTGGCTCCCTTTCTCATTTCTAACATCCATGGACCAGGCCTTGTGGTTGCCATGGAGACTCAGTGCAGCTGGAGTGTGAGTATGTGTGAGTGAGAGAGAGGAGCTGTGAGTGTGTGGTAACTGTGTGGGAAATGTATATTCCTATCTGAGTGACTGACTGACCTGTAAGAGAGACTGGACATATGTGCTTGTGTTTGTGTGACTTGATTTGACCTTACTCACTGACACTGAGACCCACTAGAAATAAAAAAACACAGAGATCGAGAGCTGAGGGTGGTAGATACACACATTAACATGGCTCCCAATGTTCCGTGAACCCCTTGGGGCAAACTGCTGTCCTGTTGCTTATCCATCTCACTCTGCACCTGAAATCCTACCCATAACGAAACTGAGTTGATCTCTACGACCCAGGAGGAGTTGGGTGAAGGGTCCCAGGGTGAGAGAGTAGAGCCAGCAAAAGCAGCTTCTCCATCAGTCCTCTATAGCTCTATTGAAAAGGATTTAGAAACCCTTGGTGTACCCCATCAATGAGGCTGTGGAGCCATAGGAAGATGAGGAGGAATGGTGGGGCTAGACATTCTGGAGGTGTTTCTTGCTTCAGTTAGAGCCCCACCCTAAAAACTGTGTTGGAGGAAGCCGGGCTAGAGCAGCTGGCAATAGGATTAACCTGGTCAGCTGGCCATTCGATAAGAAGCCACCATCACCTCCTTCCAGGGGAAGTAAGGGATAGAAGAATACAATAGCCCAAGCTGGGGAGGGGGAGGCAGAGCAGCAGGCCTGGAAACTCCCCTCCCCCTCCTCAATCAAGCTGAGGCCTGAGCTCTGGATTTTTTCTTTTGGGGCCTAAGGATGAGGACAATAGTCATCTTAAGCTGTCCCCTGGCTTCCCTTCCCCCTTTCTATTTTCCTTATCCTAAGCACCAGAGCACAATATGGAGAACTTGTTCTGATGGTTAGGGAGTGACAAAAGTCACTAGAGATCTGGGTCCAGAAGATAGATGTTATTCTCTCCAATCTTGTCCCCCAAGGACTTGTCTCCCCTGGGAGGTCAGTCTCATTACCTATTTTATTGCCCTCCCCTCAGTTCCCCAAATGGAAATAGGATTCTCCCAGTCTTCTGGTTCCCCACTGGAACCCTCCTCTAGGGTGCTTGCCTTCAGTTCCAGAGATTGGACTGAAAGTAGTCACTCCAATCTTCTGTTCTTTGGGTCACCTGACTCTAAAAGGTATAGTGGCAAGGTGAGAGGATTGCCCTAGACCTTTCTGTCCTCAGTCACTGCTATCCCTCCTCCTGCCTCATGCCTTAAGGATTGGATTTCAGTAACTGCAGAGTGCGAGAGAATTTTTGTGTGTGTGTGTATGTGTGGGGGGGGGGGGTAGGTAGAGAAATGCAGTCTGAAATCTCGAGGAGCTCCTATCCCCAGCAAGGAGGAACAGGGAGATTGACCCAATCCCAGAGTTTTGAGGCAGCTCCCAGATGGGAAATTACCATAGGTTCTTCTGGCCTTTTCTTCTGTTTCCCTACCCTGCCCCATCTCGGTTGCACTGGGGTTAAAAAGGACTATAAAACTCAGTGATATGAACTAAAAACCCCATCTCTACCACCACCCACCCTAAATAATGAGCTATTTGGGTTATAAGGAGACCAGAGACCCAAAACAGACAGGACTCAGAACTCCAGGAGGACAATGGATCCTGGTCCAATCTCAGGCCTCAGAAGACCAAGAATGGAGTTGGGTTACTTAGATTCCGGGCGGGAGCACACCCTCTCCTGCCGACTTCTCTGGCCCCTGCATCCCTCCTCAGCAGCAGATCTGAATTTACATGAGAACTCATCCCAGATTAGTCCTTGCGATCAACTTAATCTTGCAGGCTGCCAAAGCTGCTGCACACTGGGGTCTCATGAGAACCCTGCGCTGCTCCTGGGACAAACAACTAGGGCCGCCATACACAGTAATGGAGAGCTGGGACCTAGGCTAGGTAAAGGCCTGAGTCCGCTTGTCCCCTCGAGCTGAAGGGTCACCCAAAGGAACAATAGGTCGGAGGGATCCAGGTTAGAGACAGGAGGGGAGGACAGGCCTGGAGTCAGGGAAGGCATTATTTCATGATGGAAATGGGTGCGGGGCAGACAAGGGTCTTAGTTGGGAAAGGGGCAGTAGATCAGAAATCTCTAGGAGGAACGCCCTGAAGGCGGGGCTGGATCGGAAAACCGGTTGATCCGGTCTCTGTCCTTCTGCCTCCCAGAGAGCTAGTCTGTTTACCCAGGAATAGGCTGGGAGGAAGGACTGCGAGGGACCCGAGAGGGGGAGGGGAGCTAGGTACTTCTCCAACCAAAGAGAGCCTCACTACCCACTCCCTGCAGGATTGAACCTATCTTCTAGGTGTAGTAAATTGCTGCCCACTTTCAAAGTGTGCAGCCAGAAAGCAGGAAGGTAACTGCCTCAGGTTCTGAGTCCCTCTCCCCCGGAGTTTCCCTCTAGGTCTCATTCATCCTCAGGCTCTCAAAGAAAGGTGAGCCCCCACTCCTTTACTATGGCAAAAACCCTTCGAAGACAGCTCTGGCCAGTTCTTCACACCTCCCACGACGACCCCTCATGGGTTAGGTCATGGGAGGGAATGACAGAAAGACTTTCCAATCTGAGCAGTTAGGGATAACTGAGATAACTAGTGAGTTCTATGGATCGTTACAGAGCGAGTCGAGGTACTAGGCTGATGAATGGGGGCTGGGAAAGGATAGGAGGTTGTCAGGAAGCAATCCAAACATTTCTCAACCCTAGGGAGCAACCTAGTTTCTCCCTCTCCCACCTTCTCGACCTCAGTCCCGAGGATGCAGATTGGATAGTATCCAAAGCCAGGCACCTCTAGGATTTCCTTGCAAAGGGTGGGAGTGGCGACAAGGTCGTTCGAGGGACTGCAAACATAAAAAAAGCTTCCATTCTCAACCTGAGCTGAGCCCTAGTCCCCCAGAAATGCGGTTAGGGGAGAAGGGAAAGAACAGGGACTGGAGTGGACTCCTAGCCAGCAAAAGAGAACGGCCTGGTTTGTCCACCTGGCCTTGCACCCTGTGGCACTTGATTCGTGGGTGGAGGGCACCAAAAGCATCCTTGTGCACTTCCTGGAAGGTCGGACCCTTGAGCTGGTCTATCCCCCATCCCTTCCAGAGCACAGTCCTAAGTAGTCTTTTCACCCCAGCCCAGCGCCGTCCGTCAATTTGTGTGGCCATTAGTCCGGAAGAAAGAAATGAACGCGGGTCCGGTTTTCACACTTTTATTGTAAAGCTTAGGAATAATTACACAGGTCTCTTCATTGACAGCTCAGCAAACAAACCGGAAACGAACCGAACCGGAGTGGGGATGGGGAGGAGAGGGTGGTGCCTGCGCATGCTCGAGGCGCGGGATGGAGGGGTGAGGTGCGTGGTGCAAAGGGGGCAGAGAAAGAAAGACAGAAAGAGAGACGGAGAGAGAAATCATTACAAATCAACGGGATTGTGCTCGCAGCGCCGGGGTCGGGACTGGGGAGTGGGGAGGAGGGGCCCTTCCCGGGGGAAGCGAGGCGATGGGAAGCGGCACAGACCAATAAAACACGACCCCAGTGTAGGCGCCCAGACCCGCCCGAGTTCACCCCCTCCCCAGATGCCTCAGTGAAGAGACATGCCCCACCCCCCACGCAGAACCCCCAGGGGGAGACACAGCCTCCCCTTCCCCTCTCAAACCCCCCACCCCCGTGGGCAGAGACACGACCCCCTGCCCCCAGCCTTCCAGGATCTTCCAGGATCTAAGAGAGACACAGTCCTTTTCCCAGAGACATTCCCCCCACCCTTAGAAAACTTCTTGTGGCCAGACACTCGGTCTACTCTTGCCCCCCCACCCCAACCATTCAGAGACATCTCCCCCCAACCCCAAGAAGAAACACTCCTCAGAGATTCTCTAAGGGAGAGATACATTTTAGCGATTACTCAGAGGAGAGAGGGACTCCGTAGGCCAGCCTGCTTGCCCACCCACCCCGGAGGGGAGAGAAATTCCCTAGGGAAGAGAAATACCCCCAGAGACTCCTAGGGGAAAAACATGCCTCAGACACCCCTCAGTAGAAAGATGTCTCTGAGAGGAAGAGACATTCTCCAGACACCCCCATTCCAGGGGAGAGACATGCTCCACATACACACTCAAGTAGAGAGACATGGTCAAAAGATTCCCTAGAGAAGAGGCATGCCAGACACCCTCACACCCTCAAAGGAGGAGAGATGTACCCCTCCTGGGAGAGAGACAAACCCAAAGATTCTACAGGGGAGAGGCATGCCATAGGGTTCTCCCTTATCTCAAGGAGAGACATGCCAGAGATTCCCATGCCTTCCAGAAGAGAGATATGCCCCCTGGGATCCCCAAGGGGGAAGAGGTATCCCCTCCAGAAACCACCCTAGGGAGAAACATGCCCAAACTTTCTTTAGGGAAGAAATGTTTCAGAGACAATCTCTGAGGAAGGGCCCCCAAAGACCCTTGTTTTTTCTACCCCTAATCCCAGGTCATGTCTCAGCGATACTCAGGGAAGTGACATCGCTTCTCTCCCTTGTGAGGTGAGGAGTCATGCCAGATTGGATGAGTTTTCCATCTCTTATCCTCTGAGCAAGTTCCACCTGTTCCTACATAAATCTATACACAAGACAAGGCATTGGGGAGGCTCCATGGAACAAGGACTAACACTGAAGGTCTGCACAGGGCACTACCCTCAGCCCCCACCCCCCTCCCCACCCCACCCACCTTTGGTTTTACCTCTCAGGTTGCCCCAGAGCAGTGGCAGACCCAGTGCCTCATCCCCTACCAGAGAGTTAGAGGCTCTGGCCTCTTCCCTGCGTATGAGGATGGCTCCTACTCTGTGCTTGTCTGCCCTGGTGGGGGGACCAACCCCTTTCTTTCTGGCTTAACAATTGTGCAAAATGCTCCTTTTTTCCTTAATGCCCAGAGGATCCTCTGGACCCACACAGGGTCCCCAGTGCCCTAAAGACTGTAGAAAGTACCCAAAAAAAGGGAACCCCCAGAACCAAAGTGGGGTTCTCAATACAAAGGGGCTCCCTCAGACAAGGCAGAGTCCCCAACACAGAGGGGTTCCCTAAGACAGGCAGAGTTCCCAGGACAGAGGGATTCCCTAAGATCAAGACAGTCCCTGACACAGAGGGTTTCCCTAGAAACTCAGCAGGATCCCCAATATGAGAGATCCCTAGGACACAAGTTACCAGTATAGAGGGGTTCCCTAAGACTCAGGCAGAGACTCCAATATAAAGGAGGCAGAGTCCCCAGGATACAGTTGAGGTTTCCCCCTCCATATCCTGGCCTGAATGTCTCCCAGACTATCATTCCTTCTCACCTCCACCAAGGTGCTCATTCTGGTTCAAACTACAATCTTCCTCCCCACTAGTCCAAATTCTGGAAGATTGCCTTCAAGGTCACAGAATACTGTCCCCAGGAGGATCCTCTCCCCCTAGGCTATGAACACCCACCCTTCACACTGACATCCACTATTGCACCTGCCCGGCTGTGCAAGGAGAGGGGAAGGGGGAGACCCTCAATCTTTCCCTCCCTCTTCCCTATCCCATCCATTAGGCCCTAAATCATAAGCCTGAAGGAATGACCTTAGCCAACCATTCAGTTTTATTTCTACCCGCTTTCAACCCTCCACCCTGCCCTCCTGAGAAATATGTTTGTAAGGGGCAACACTACCCCCTACCCAAGCCTTAAAGGACAAGGAGAGCCCTCTTTCCCCAGCACCATTACCCAAAAGACAAGTGGTGGAGACTAGTGGGGGGAGGGTAGGGAAAAGCAGAGAGTAGGGCAGATCCTCGGCCTTTGGGCTTTTACTAGGGTGAGCTTCTGTGGAGAGAGGAGAGGGCGAGGCATGCAGTGGGAATTCAGTCCAGGCCCTAGGAGCACAGCCCCCAAAGGCACAAGACAAGACAACCCTGCAGCCCATACCTCTTCCACATATTGCATCCCCTGAGCCCCATGCCCATGACCAAGCTAGTCCAGGGCCCCCACCCTGAGTTTTCATCACACCCCCCAACCTAGGCCCCTGGGGAATAGGGGTATGGCAGGCTGGGCTAAAGTAGGGGGGGGATGAAGAGGAAAAGGGGAAAGGGTTCTGTGAAGGGAAGAAAGAACAGCCTAGGGCCTTGGTATGTTGATAATGGAAAACAGGGGCTCTGGAGAGAGCTCTCACTACCATTTGCAATGGCAGGGGGGCTGCCATGGCTGGTTAGGTTGCTCTATCCCTGCCCCATTTTCCAAGGCGGTCCTGTGACCATGGCAAAGGGGAGCCCAGGGCGCCCAGCCAGGGGAGGAAGGGGAGCCCTGGGCCTCAGGCAGCTCTTCCAGCCCCCTGAGATCAAAGGCAATGATGGTTTTACAGGCTGAAGGGTTAGAGTCATGGCAGGGGCTGTTTGTTTGTTTGTTTGATTGTTTTGGGGGAAAGTAGAACACAGAACCCTCCCCTCCAAGCTGGGAACAGTGGGCAGCCCAGGATCAGACCTTCCCCTACCCCTGAGCAAACCTTCCCTTACCCCAAACTGCCCAACCAGGTTAGAGGCACACTCCCCTCCCACCTCTCCCCTTCTACCTGTCCCTACTCCCACCCTAGCCAGGGGACCCTTCAAGTGACACCTATCTGGAAGCAGGGCAGGGCAACCTCAGCTGCCTCCACCCACCCCACCCCCCCTTCCAGGGCACAGCGCAACAGTTCCAAAAAAATAGAGATTTGTATTAAAAAAAATTAAATAAAAGCCCAGCTCTGCTGATAGGCCAGTGTCCCTCCCTCCCCCCCTTACCCCTCCCTTTCCAGCTCCACCCTCATCCCCAGTGGCCCCAGGAGTATTTACAACATGGAACAATAGGGCCAGGGTGAGGAGGGGCACTGCAGCTGGGGAGGGGGGGGCAACAGGCAGGCCCCCCACCCCCAGAGGGTCCCTAGACCAAAGACAACAACAACAAGAAAAGTTGCAAATCAGGCAGAAATGGGAACATCATTCCAAGGTCCAAGGTCCATATGTACAGATGCTGACTGACCAGCAGGGATGGAAGGAGGGGTGGGGCTGGGAGGAGGGAGCAGGGGCAGGCAGGCAGCCTCAGGGCTGCTTGAGTGAGGGAGCCCTCCCACCTTTTCCATTGCCCACCCCCACCCCCAACCCCACCTTTGGTAACTAAAGCCCTTTGAGGCCCCCCCCACTTCCCAGATCCTACCCCCAAAAGTGTCCCCCTTGTGGAAATCTAAAGAGAGGGGTACCCCCACCCTGATATCAGAGCTCTGAGGGTGATGCCCTGACCTTCCCCCACCCCTCCAGCCACCAAGGAGATAATGGATTAAAGGTGTATGGCCCTTGGCCTCTCTTCCCTCCCCCCTGGAAGGATGGGGTAGTCCCCTGGAAGTTTGGGGGAGGGAATGTAGTCATTGAAAGGGGACCCACCCAGGACTCCAACTCTTCAGTGACTTCTGCTCCCCAAAGTGGGCAGGCTAGGGGAACTGGACACAGGAGAGGTGCTGAACATGGAGGATCCAAGGCCTGGTCCCCATATGGGGCAATGTATCTCCCAGGGCAGGGGATTGGACCTGTATGGGGATGACTGGAGTCTATGCCCAGGGGCCAGGGAGGAAAGAGAGATGACACATAGGAAGTTAAGGACCCTAGGATTGGCTCACCCAAGGGACTGACTGGCAGGGACAGGGATACCTGGGTACCCCCTTGGCAGGTGGGGGGAAGGCCAGCCAGCTGGGGCTGGAGGGGCTGGGGCTCACTTGGGGCTCACAGGTAGATTTCACGCTTGGCCGTCTGGGCAGAGGGTGTGGCTGCCGGCGGGAAGTCCGAGGTCTGGGTGAGAGGGATCTCCTCCAAGGTAGAGTCCTTGCAGGAATCATGGCTGCTGTTGGAGAAGGCACTGTACGAGGGCAGCAGGCGGACGGGGGCCATTTTGGTGTTGCGTTCTTCCGGGGGGCTAGGGCTGCCGGCGCCTGCGGGCTCCTGCCCGCCTCGGTCCTGGTAAGGCACGAAGGTGGAGAGTTTGAGGGCGCTGCTCTTGGACCGTCGGCTTGGGGAGGACTGGCCAGGCATCCAGCATGTGTCCGAGTGGCCAAACTCGCTGCACTCCCGTGTGCATGTGCCTGTCATGGCTACATCAGGCAAGGGTCGAAGGTCTGAGGGGAAAGAATAGAACCCTATTAGGAGGAAGGGCTCTCTCTCTCTCTCTCTCTCTCTCTCTCTCTCTCTCTCTCGCTCCTCTTAACCATCCTGAGTACTCAGTTACACATATACACATGTATGAACATAGAGCCAGTCTCTGCTTCTTAATCCTACCCTCTACCATGAGTGTACCTATTCATAAGGTTGGTTGGGAATTCAATGTAGCCAATTTAAGGCGCACACACACACACACACACACACACTTCCTTCCACTACCACCCCTGCCCTGGCTCCCCACCCCAAATACCCTGGGGAACAGGAGTTGGCCGCCTGACATCACCAGTAGCCAATGTGGTTGCTGGGCAGCAGGTCTCCACGGAAATGGCTGGCACTGGGTGAGAAGTTACTGAAGCAGCTGCCCCCTGTCTGCCCTCACCTGGGGATGGCAGCAAGCAGTAAACCCCATCCCAGCTCCTATACGGGTCGGCCTCGGGGGCATAGCAGGAAAGGTGGCCAATGCCTAGGAAAGGAGCTCCTCTGGCACCACCCTATTCTGCCTTGGCCTTATGCCCAGAGGTGCCTGCTGTACAGTGCTCATTACTCACCTCTTGAAGTGCTATAGCCTTGAAGCACAGGGGGCAAAGAGGGGAAGACTGGGGAGGGAAGGTCAAGGATTCAGATGTGACAGAGGCTGGTCCCAGGGGGTCTATAAAGTTGGGTTGGTGTTAGGGAAGAATAGAGCCTGACCCTGAGGGGATGAACAGTGTGGACCCCAGAGCGGCCCCCACATACCTGGTGGACTTTGTAATGAGGACAGAGAAGAATGTGGGATGGGCCAAGGGGAGAAAGCTTAGAGCCTTGATCCAAGAGTCTAACTGGGGCTCGGCTAGGAAATATAAAACTTTGTAGGCGGCAAGAACTGAAGTTTGAACCAAAGACCCAGGACACTGGTGGTCTCTCAGAGCCAAGGTTGGCTTCAAACTGAAGAACCTCTTAAGTTCCATATGCCAAGTCCCTTATAATCTACAGTGGGAACCTGTGACCTTGAGGTCACATAAGCTTGGATTAAGTCAGAGGTCCAAACGAGGTAGTAGACGGCCACATGTGGCCTTGAGGCCACAGCCTAGGTGATCTAGATCTCTAAGGGCCCCTCCCAACTCTAAATCTCTATTTGGATTCTTTACCATAAGCTCCGTTTCCTCATCAGTCTTAGGATTTCCCCAGTCTCACTACTGGGGAACCTTTTGTTTTCTTTTCAAATCATTTATTTATTTACTTAAAAATTCTTTTCCTTTTAAATTATGAGTTCCAAATTCTTTTCCTCCTCCACCTACTGAGAAGGCAGGTAATATGATAGCAATGATACATGTGAAATCATGCAAAACGGATTTTTCTTAGGGAATTTCTGATGGGGAACTTCACCATTCTCAAAGTAGCCAGCACACTAAGCCCTCACTACCATCTCACAAGCAAAATGAGGAAGGAAAAGTCCTCAGATCATAAGTATTAAGAAATCCCTCTCCTCCACCCACCTTGCCCTTCTTCTGAGCGCATGTGCACGCACACGTGCGCGCGCGCGCACACACACACACACAGAATTCTTTAGGTGTCCTCACCATTCTCAGGATGCTCCATCTCTCCTATGCTGCCATCAGGGGTGGTTCGTTCATAGTGGTCCTCGGGCAGTGCCAGGGGCCCAAGCCGGGGGCCAGAGGATGACTTGCTGGATGGTGTCTCTGACTCCTCTAGCCCACTGTCATAGTAACTATGCTGGGATGGGTCCTGTAGCTCCTGAGCCTGGCTAGTTGCCGAAAAGGTGACACGGCGGTGAGGTAACTGTGGAAAGAGATGTAGTTACAGTTGGTCTTGCCCAAAACTGATACAGAGCCCCGAGGTGGCCATGCTCCCTCACCTTTTGCCCAGCCTCCTTAGATGCCAGCAAAGCCCCCTTCCCCAAAGTCCAAGCCCCAGCAAAGCCACCAATACCAGCAAAGTCCCCACTACCTTTCCCTTCTCATGTTTTTCTTCCCATTTTGCATTCTGACCCTCTCACCCCATGTCTATGATTTGGGAGCTCACCCAAGGGTTACACTCCCAACTGAGACTCTTGTATCATCTCACCCTCCCATCCCCTTTACTAACCCTCTAACCTAGACTTTAGAAAGGAAAGGAAGTGGGGAAGAGAGGATGGCAGGAAGGAAGAAGAAACTGACAATCTAAGTAAGAGTAAGGAATAGGACTGACCCCTTACTGACCCTCTAACCTAGACCTTAGAAAGGAAAGGAAGTAGGGAAGATAAGATGATAGGAAGGAAGAGGCTGACAATCTAAGTAACAGTAAGGAATAGGATTCAGGCATCCTGACTCCTACTGCAATGGTTGACTTTCTAGACCAATGGCAGTACAGCAATTTCTGTGGCAGGTGGGAGTCAAGCTAGCAGGCATCACACTCCCAACTGGAACCTCACCTGCCACTAAGAAAATGGCTACAAAAGTTCAGGGAATGAAAACTTTATCCCTATAGCAATGGGGAATGGGCTTCAGTTCCAGCAGGAAGGCACTGGGAAGACAACATGGTATACCCCAGATATTGAGCTGGGGGAATGAAGGCCTCAGAGGAAGCAGAGATTATAGATGGGGTTGGGGGCAAAGGTTAGGCAGTATATTCGGAGCCAAGAAGCCCTGTGGAGTTAATGATTAACCAAGAAGCCTAGGACAGTTTGGTACCTGTGCATTTGATCCCACCAATGAGCCATCCAAACACTCCCTTGGGATTGCCACCAACTAGGAATGAGTTGCTTAAGAGGCATTATGAAAAATCAAGAGAGCCAAGGAAGGCTACAGGGATGGGGGCTTAAAGGCATGAGGAGCCAGGGTGCTCTTCACTCTCATTTCCCTCTTTCTTAGCTTTGTCATTTCCTCACTATCATCACCCCGTAGTTCCCCAACAGAAACACCCTGAGCCAGAGAAAGCAAGATAGACAAGAAAGACCAAGGAAAGATAGCCTAGGAATAGGCTAATCCTCCGAACTCAGTTTTCTCTCCCCATCTGTCTTCCTCAAAATCCCAGTTCTCATCCAAAGAAATTGAAATATAACTATCAATGGAGCTTAAAAATAAAGTGGTGAATTTGAGGTGGTTTACTGGATAGGAAACAAGGGACAGACAGGAAGTCTAACCCAAAATTACTCCATTATTAGGAATGCAATACCCACCCAAGATTCCCTAGGTACATAGGTCTTGATATCAGGGGAAGGAATGAGTCACAGATTCTGGGCATTTCAGACTGAAGGGTAGAGAAGACAGATGTGGGTATTGAGAATGAACAGGAATCAGAATGGTAGCAGGGGTTAAGATCTAAATGTGGGCATTATCCAAGGTTCAGGCAAAGACCCTCTACTCATTCTATGTTCTGCACTGTCCCACTTTGAGAATCTCATTCATTCTTATAGCCTCAACTATCTTTTCTATTTAGATGACTCCCAAATCCACTTCAATACTTTTGAACTTCAATCTTATATCTCCAGTCACCACTATTAGACATCACCTATATCATGGGGTAGTCAACTGAGCATTGGATATGGAGTCAAAGGACCTGCATTCAAATCTTGCCTTCTTCTATTTACAATGTGTGTCACTGGACCTAAGTTCTTTCATCCTCAAAATGAGAAGGCTATGTTAAGGTCCCATGAAGCTTTAAATTCTTCAATGTCATAATTTAGACAAACCACCATGATTTCATACTCAATTATAGCCAAAACATCATTTCTGCCCTTTAAATCAGTCACAGACTCAGAACTGTAATCTGATTTCTCTCTTCCCTTACCCTTTGTATCCAGTCATGTAGTACTGATCACTTTTCCCTGTAGATTCCTTTGAATCCATTTCATCCTTTTTCACAACCACTACCCCAAGTCCCAAGTCTTTACCACCTTGGTCTTTAGATCAGTACAATTGACTCTTCCTGTTTCTAACCCATTTAACACAAGCAAGAAGATTAATCTTCCCAAAGCTTAGTTCTGGTATCACTTCCCCTTTTAAAAAATCATTCATACCTCTTCATGTCCTGAGAAACTAGCTTCAGTGTTAATCATTGTATCCTATCATTCAAGACCTTTTGGCATGGCCCCAACTTACCTCTGGAGCACGTCTCCCATCACCCTCCTGTGCCAACTCTTTACTGTAGGCAGGCTGGGCATCCTTAGCCTCCTAACTCCCCATCCCATCTTTTATTCATCCCATTCCCCTTGCTGAGAATGGCCTTACCCAGACCCTCCCACATACTGAAATCCTATCCTTCCTTAAAGGACCAGCTCAAGCCTCAACTCCTCAGGGAAGTCTTTCATGATCTTTGCAGCCTTTAGTAATTCCTTTCAATTCCAGTAGCAATCATTAGCTACACTACTCATGTGGCACTTACCCAGACATGCCTTCTGAGACTTGTCTCCCCAACTAGACTACAAATTGCCTAAGCTCGTCTTATCCATCCTCCTGCTCCTACACCCTAGAAAAATAGGATAGATCCTTTTTTTTTTTTGCACATAGTAGGTATATAAAAAAACCGTGTTTTTTAATGATGATGCTAGGTATTGGGCATTGAAATGAGTCTGAGTGTTTCAGAGAAGATTTAGGTTTTAGGGTAAGGAATGGAGCAACAAGATGGTACCATGAATCAGTTATAGAAGGAGAACCTCAGGAAAGGGAGAAAGGGAAAGTGGGGAGGAAAGAACAAAAGGGAGAGAAGCAAAGGGAAAAGAAAGTGAAGAGCAGAGGAGAGGGCCAGCAGGAGCAGCTGTGAAATTCCTGCTAGATTTTATACGTAGAATGGAAGTAAGACCTTCTAACAGAGCTGAAATGCCCTTCTACCTCACCCAACCCCAAACCTGGAGAATAGATTTGAATGTTTAGAGGATACAGGAGAATCAGGGTAGTATATGGGCAGAATTTAGAGGTTGGAGCTCCTGGTCTATGGCTCCTGGGAGTGACTCTAGCCTCTCTGTTACCATGGAGACATGGCCTTTTCTCACCTTGTAGCCTCCCCTAGGACCTGGGGTCCCTCACCCAGGCCTTGGGTAAAGCATTTCCCACCCCCTCCCTGTACATATTTTGAGCAAGTGAAGCCATACCCAAGGGGGCAAGAAGTGAGAGATGGAGAGAGAGTGAGCATGAGCAGTGCTGGGAAGCTAGAGTAAAAAGCTGGAAAGAATAAGGGAAAAGGCTGCAGGAAGAAGGCAGAGTTGGGAGAACTGCTTAACCCCCACCCAAAGGGCAGAACCTTTCCCACCATATACTGGTGAACAAGGCTGGAGCCTCTGGGAGTGATCCCTCTTAAACAGTTTGTGTACATCTCCATCCCATCTCCTCCATTATCTTTCCCTCATACCCAGCCTCCTTGCAGCCCCAGTGGTGGGGGGAAACAAAAGGTAGTATGAATGCTTTCTGGGGTCAGTGATGGGGTAAGGGAAAGGGAAAAAGTGAAATCATTAGGGGACATAAGGAAAAGCAGCCAAGCTAGCAGGGCATTTCTCCAAGGATCTTCTGCCCACCTTGGAGTCCAGGAGGCTCCCAAGCTTTAAACCAACCAACCTCAAAGCCCTCACCTGGGGTAGCTGGACTGGGCACTTCATCTGGTACCTGGATCTTCTCAGATTGAGGTGGGATGCAGGTGAGGGGAGGATCAAACCAGGAAGTGTAAGGGATCAAGCAATTCAAGACCTTGGTTAGGACTCTATGAGGGGAGTTAGGCCTGGATCTTGGACTCTCAGGAGGATGATCCCTCTTGCCAGGTGAGGAAGGTTAGGAAGAGCCCTATTCCACACAGGGCTTAGATGAACTCAGGCAAGTTAGGGAATAGGGAGTTCTATTGGGAGGCAGGGTAAAGTGGGCATCATTCCTTGGGAGAGGGGTTCAGTCTCCCAAGTCTGCAGGAATTGGGGCCCAAGGGGGAAGTGGGGTAGAATGAAGGACTCTGGTGTAGGGTCTAAGTGGGCAAGACAGAGGCTAGGATGGTATGATATGGGAAGGGGGGAGTAGGAAATGATGAAATATGGGATGGGAAGGAAGGTAGGGAACAAGGGGCTGCTTCCAGTCTCTCTCACTCCTTCTCTCAGTTCCAGGTGAAAATAAGAAACAAAAACTCCAAAAATAGAAAACTTTATTTTCAGTGATGGATATAAGAATGCTGGGGCCCAGCCCCTAAGAAGCCCCTGGCCTGGGCTGCTTGGACATGGCCCTGGGAAGAGGAACAAGTTAACATACAGCACACATAAAAGGCACAAATGGAGTTAGGAGAGGTGTGTGTGTGTGTGTGTGTGTGTGTGTGTAAATACAGTAAATTCACTGTAACAAAGAACTCCCTCTATTCCCCACCAAACCTACACTAAGCCAAGTCTCATCATCCACCCTCTCATGACTGGCCTCAGGTAGAGATCCTGAATTCAGGAATAGCTTTGTGCCTCCCTTCATCCACATCCCCCCTCTCTCCCTCCCCCCTTACATTCCCTATATCTGGAGTAGTGCCATCTCCCATGGACAGGAAGAGCCAAGACCAGGCAGAGAGCCTCCTCCCTGGAGTGGAGGTAGAGGCAAAACATGGGTCAGGAGCAAAACATTTTTTGCCCCCCACCACCACTCCATTCTCAGGAAACCACTGGCCTTGCTTGATTCAGAAACCTCACTGTTCAGGCACCTAGGAAGTACCCATACTTATGTCAAGCAGGGAAGCCCCCAACTCCCTGTCCCAAAATGATGAGAAGACAGACTCCAGGGTCAACCCATTCCCTCCCATCCATGGCTCCCTACCCCCTCCCCAAGACTGGGAACCTTGTAATATCAAGGATATGTGTGTGTGTGTCTATGTGTGTGTATGCGCGTGGGCACACGCAGGCAAGCATGCCCACATGCATGTGCTGGGAAGTAATTGCTGATACATCAGAGTAGTCCACTCTCACTCCCACACTTCAGTCCAAATGGCTCCTCGGTAGGGGTGGGGAGGGGGTTGGGGGGTGCTGAGCCTCAGCGACTGGCCTACCTGCTTGCTGGGGTATTTGGGGGGGTTGGTGCGATAGCTGTAGTCCGAGTACTGCTCCGAGCCCGTGGACGTGGTGTCCCCGGTGCCCACAAATGTGTTGGCAGGAGGCAGATCTTGCACCACCTGGTGCTTCTTGGAGGCTGAAGGAGACTGTGGCTGGAGCTGGATGGAGGGCAGTGGTGAGTTGGAACGATAGTGACGTCCTAAATCCGGGCTGCCTGGTGGGTAGTTGAGGGGCAGGTGGATGCGGGGACTGTCACCAGGGGCATCACTCATCAGGTTGAATTTGAGGGACTTCTGCAGTCCAGTATCATCCTCGTCCTCCACAGGCTTCACAGGTTTAGGTGATTTGCTCTTTCTGCCCTTGCTCTTGGGACCTTTAGTGCCTTTACCACCTGGTTTGGGAGCATAAAGATCCTTGGTCTCCTTCTTGCCAGCTTGATAACCACTCTTGGCCTCTCGCTGGCGGCAATAACGCACAAGCACGGCCAAGGCAATGAGCAAGGCCACAGCCACCACACCAGCCACTACACCAAACAGGATGTTGCCACGCTGCTTGGAACGCTCATACTCTGGGTCACCAGCTATGTCAATGTCCAGCGGTGTGTCCAGGCTATGGCCAAGCAGGTTCTCCAACAAAGTACGGTTAGCTAGAGTATCATTGACATAGAGGTGGACTAGTGCGGTGCCATGGCGAGAAGGCTTCCCACGGTCACTGACCTTCACCACCAGTCGGTGGAGCCCATGATGACGCCGCTCAATTTCTTTCTCCAGAGTGATGGCACCAGACTGTTGCCCAATCTGGAACAGCCCATAGGGGTTGCCGCCCGCAATGATGTAGGCCAGCTCAGCATTGATGCCTGAGTCAATGTCCTCAGCTGTGACCTGGCTAACTGTCTCACCAGGCCGGGTCTGAGGAGTCAACAGCCTGTGGGAGGTATTGGAGGGGGCGGTGACAAAAGGTGCATTGTCATTTTCATCTAGCACATTGATAGTGACTCCAACATAGGCTGAGCGGGGTGGTACACCCCCATCCACAGCCTTTAGTTGGAAAGTATATGTGCTTTGCTGCTCTCTATCAAAGCTCAGACTGGAGAGGATGGTACCAGTGCCATTCTGGATGACAAAGTCACCATTGTCTTGCTCAACTGTGAGCTGCACACGGGCATTTTCACCCTTGTCCCCATCAATGACAGTCACCATGCCTACAGGGCTTAGAGCTGGCATGTTCTCCATCACAGAGAAGTTGTAGCCACTCAACATGAACTTGGGGTCATTGTCATTACAATCCAGCACATTGACGAGGACTGTGGCTGTGCCCTGAAGGCTGGGGTTGCCTTGGTCGGCTGCCACCACCTTCAGTTCATAGCTATCCCTTTGTTCTCGATCAAGTGATGTCTTCACCCAGATCTCACCAGTCTCAGGTGAGATAGTGAAGAGGCCCTTGGCAGCTGGCTCGGGCTCCAAGGAGTAGACCAGTTGGGCATTGGAGCCAGAATCAGCATCACTGGCACTGACCTCAGTGACCAGGTCTCCCGGCTTATTATTCTCAGGGAAGGCAACTTCAGTGAGGCTCTGGGTAAAAACTGGTGCGTTGTCATTCACATCAATCACCTGCACCTTGAGGGAGTTGGTGCTGGAAAGTGGGGGGTTGCCGGAATCCACAGCCACAATCTGAATGGTGTAGTCCTTAACCTTTTCATAGTCGAGCGGCGTGGTCGTCTGAAGGAAGTATTTCTTCTTGCTGTCGCTTCCAGTCTCGCTGGCCTGGCGCAGCTGGAATGGGACATCCCCTGCCACCACACACATGACTACTGCATTCTCTCCCTCATCGCGATCTGATACCTGAACCAGGGCCACCGCCGTCTCCTCTGCCACATCTTCAGATATATTAGCCATGCCGTCCTGGTGAGTGACTAACCCAATGCCCCGAATCTCAATGGAGGGCGCATTGTCATTCATGTCCTTTACTGTCACCACCACTTGAGCACGGGCACTTTTGGGGTTGGCCCCTCGATCCTTGGCCAACACAAAAAAGCGAAGGACACTTACATCCTCACGGTCTATGGGGCCCTGAACTGTGATCAAGCCCGTGGTTCGATCCAGCCGAAGCAGCCTCCGTACAACCTCAGGAGCCTGGTGGAACGTGTAGTCTATCTCCGCATTCACCCCTTGGTCAGAGTCGTTAGCCTTCACCTGTGGGGAAGAGGGCAGTGGAGTGAGAAAACATTGATGAAACAGATTCAGGACCTGACAGCACTCTACCCCACCCCATCCCCAATACGATGATGGAGGCCAGGAATTGAGGTGGGAAGAGAGGAGATGCATGGTGGCTTAAGGAGCAATGAATGCAGTGAAGAAGCTGGGATAGATGGTTTATTCTCAGCTCTGTGAAAAACTAGCACTGTAACACTAGGCAAATCATTCAACCATTAGGAGCCTCAGTTTCCCCACAGGTGAAATAAGGCAGCACTACCTATACTTGCCAAATTCACAGGACTCTTGAGAGAATTAAATATGAAATTACATGTGAAAGTATTTTAAAAACCAAAATGTAGAATACAAATGTAAAGAGGTATTATTATTAGAGGATACCCTGACTCCCATATCTATTCTGGATAGAGAAAGGGTCTGAAAAGCAGGGCTGTCAATGGGGGTGAGGGGGTAGGGGGATAATGTGCTTATTGTGTGTGTATATATGTGCAAGCCCCAAGCAAGGGGTCTTTTTTCAGGTGGGGATGTGGGTCAGAGGGAAATAGTCAGCACCAGAGGCCCAGTCAATACCGCTCTGTCAAACCGGGGGAACCGGTTGTGGCAGCTGCCAAAGAGCACAGCAACGTGAGGAAGCCGGGCCTCAGCCTGGGCTGCCACTGGGGGCTCCCTCAGTCAGGAGGGAGGAGGGGCTGGCAGAGGGCCATGAAGCGGGCTGGCAGCTCCTGCCTGACAGGCTAGGCTCCCAACACCAAACAATAGACTGTCTGTCCCTGCATGATGGGCACGCCCTCCCACGCCAACACCGACGCGAACCCAGGCCCCACTCAACCCAAACATGGGTGGCATCAGGGCATTGGGCGGGCATTGTGGACACAGAGCTGAGCACCACCCAGTCAGGGACCAAGGCAAAGGAAGCTTTGAGGGACAGGAGTAGATGGAGGAAGATCTATGGGGTAGGTTCAGGCTTGGAAGAGTGCTAGGCCTGGGGAGTATTCTCTGGGGCCAAAGTGACTTTCCCAAGGAGCTGGCCATGCTAGATATTTCTTTCTTGAATTCCTTTTCCAGATACAGGTATCCAGAGGGTTGACCAAGAAGATTTTCTACTTCCCTAACCCCGGCAAGGTTCTCACCCTTCTCTCTAGTTTCCCATTTCTTCCCTCTCCTGCAGCGAATCATTTCCTCCCATATGACTATACATCTCTAAGCTAGCTCTGTTTTCCACTATCTCTGGCATCTGTCTCTCAGATTCTTTTCTAGCTTTCTCAGTCTTTGCCTTTACCCTGTCTCCATCTGTGTATCTTTCTTGGTTTCTGTCTCTAAAATTTCCTCATTCCTGTTTCTTTGCAATGCCCACCCATGTTTCTTGCTTCTGCTTCCTGTCTTTGCCTCTTTCTCAGCTCTTTGTCTTCCACACCTGCATCCTTCCTTTCTTGTCTCTCATTTCTCTCTTCTATTCTTATCTGTCACTTCCCCATCTCTCAGCTACTATATAAGTTTAAAGGTGGGGGACTGGAGGGTGGAAGGTCTTCAGGTCTGGCAGAGTCATAGACCAGGAGAATGTTCTCTGAGACCAACCTGGCCCTGCCCAAGAAGCTGCCCATGCTAGACATTTCTCTCTTTAGTTCTTTTTTCAGATTCAGGGACCTATGGGCTTGACCAACACTTTTTGCTGTCCTAGCCTCAGTATCCCCCCCGAATTCCAAAATACTGAAAGTCTCTCAATATTCGACTTCCTATTCTTTTCCTCTCCCATCTGCAAGTCCCTTCCTATCATATGGCTCTATACTTTTGTCTAACTCTGCTGTTCACCGTCTTTCTATCTATCTCTGGCAATCTCAGTTTCTATCTGGCTTTCTCACAGTCATTGCTTCACCCTATCTCCATCTGTGTATCTTTCCTGGTTTCTGTCTCAGTAATTCTCCCATCCCTGTTTGTCTGTATTATGCCCATCTTTGTCTCTTCCTTTCTGTCTTCTTGGAAGCTATATCTTCTTCTCATGTGTGTTTCTTTACTATACCTGCCTCTCTTCTTGCTTCTTTCCCAT
This sequence comes from Potorous gilbertii, assembly GCA_028658325.1. Classification (NCBI taxonomy): domain Eukaryota; kingdom Metazoa; phylum Chordata; class Mammalia; order Diprotodontia; family Potoroidae; genus Potorous; species Potorous gilbertii. Next base: position 169,149 of record JAQQSK010001274.1, read on the forward strand.
TTTTGTCTCCCATCCCTTCTCTCTCTTCCCTATCTCTCAAGCCTTATCTCTGTCTCTCGACAGTTTCTGTCTCTATTTCTGTATTTTTCCATTGTTGTTTCTCTCCCATTTCTGACTCTGTCCCTCTTTCTCTTTTAACCCTATTCCTCACTCCAAATTTCTTTGTAAGGTCCCAGACCACCCAAAGATCCTAAGAGTCTAGTGGGAATAACTCCCTTCCACTTCAGATCTCAAGAGGAGGTATATCTTAGGGCAGATAACGGTGTCCAAGGAAGAATGACCACAGGGCTGAATTCTTCCCCTGCACCCTGACTTCAAAGCTCATGGGGAATTAGAGAGGAGTAAAGGTTGGCATGAGGACAAAGTCCAAGATGACAGCAGGAGATACACCCACCTGTCTGGAAAGATGGCTCCCTTGGTCCTAGACAATGGCCCCAAAAGCCTGATTGGCCCCTGGGGCTGTTCCCATGGTTTTGCTAAGGGGAGCCTTAAGTCAATGAACCAGCATGTCCCTCCCTGAGTCGGTTATCTAGCCTCCCAAGCCATGGGCTCCCAACCTGGGAAAGGCTAGTTGGAGAAACCATCCAGGAAGACAGAGTGGACTGAGGGGTCAGGAAGCAAAGGCTACCATCTGCATTGAGTAGTTTCACACGATAGAAGCCATCAGAATGGATGTGCAGAAATCTCACCTGACTTGTGGTCTCACCTGGATGACAGAATGACCCACAGGGCTGTTCTCAGACAATTCTGCCTCATAAGAAGGGCGCTCAAACTTGGGTGCGTTGTCATTGGTATCCAGAACAGTGACCCGGAGCAGGGCGCTGCTGGCCCGGGGTGGGCTTCCCCCATCTTGTACCTTGATAGTCAGATCATAAGAGTCCCAGCGCTCTCGGTCCAGGTGGCCCATGACAATGAGCTGAGGCTGTTTCTCCTCTTGGTCCTCAGCTACTTGAAGCCCAAAGAGCTCCTGGGCCTCAGGTCCTGCCTGCAGCTCATAGGAGGCAACACCGTTGGGGCCAGCATCACGGTCAGAGGCCAAAGGGATGGGAAAGAGGGAGCCTACGTTAGTGTTTTCGGGAATCATCAGTGTGATGACTGGGGAGGCAAAATTGGGCGTGTTGTCATTTATGTCTTGCACTTCAATCTGGCCCTCCAAGAGTCGGGGGCTGCCATTCTGAACCAGGTCCGTGATTGAAACCTCAAATTCCAGGATGCAGGGCTCCCCAGGCAGCTGGTTTTGGCACTCACGAAGTCCTTCGCGGTCAATGGAGGTCTCTGTAGTGAAGATGTCACCTGTCTTGCCATCTACTCGAAGGTACGGGGCACCCACTTCCAGCTTATACAGGTGTCCCACATCAGGGAAGCCGTAGTCAGCAGCCAGGCTGCCAATGAGCGTGTTGGGTGGCTGTTCCTCCTGCACCTTGTACACAACTCTCGTGGCAGCTCCTGGGGAGGGTGCTAGCAGTAGGGCCAGCAGCATGGGGGGTAGCAACAGCCTCCACCAGGAGCCGAGGCTAGACCTTGAGGGCCCCATCCTGGCAGGCAGCGGGGTCGGGAGGGCTAGGACAGAGGAAACATACAAAGGCAGACTGTCAGTTACAAGCAACCTCCTTGGGAGAAGCAAGCCCCGCATCCTGGGCCTGGCCCAGTCTTAGGTAAGGAGCCCAGCTTAAAAGCCAGGCAACCAACTTGCAGGTGGCTCAGTAGCAGAAGGAGAAGGCAGCTGGAAATCCAGGTAAGAGGCCCTAGAACAGAAGCTTCCACAGGAGAAACGCCTGGAGCCAACTGACAGGAGCTCCCCGGTTCAGCTTCCTTTCTTACCTCTCTCCAACTCTGCACCTCCCTCTCACTGGCACCTCCACTTACTTACTCACTGTAATTACCCTGATACTGAGATAGAGAAGGAAGACAATGCTTGGAGCCTCTGTCCAAAAGGTCCCCCATTCTGGTGTGTCTGAACCCACTAAATAAATCCCTAGACCCTAAAAACACTACTTCTTATGCTGGGGCCCTGAAGGGCAAGCATCTTTGTGTAATTTTGTTGGGAGGCCCTTAAAGTTTAGAGATTTGGGGAGGGGTCGTGTTATCTTGGTTGCCCCTATAGTAAAGGTTCTTAACCTGGGGTCTGTAAATTTAGTTGTTTCTTTTAATATCTTGATTATTGTATTTCAATGTGATTGATTTCCTTTGTAACCCTATGAATTTTATTTTCTGCACTTAACTATATTATTCTGAGAAAGGTCCATAAACTTCACCAGATTGCTAATGTGGTTAAGAACCCTTGGTCTATAGCCTTTACTATATCATCCACACTAGCCTCTAATCCAGTAAATGAACATGAATTTAGCTAAGGCACAGGTGAATTCTGAAGTAACGAGAAACAGCAACTTAGTGATGGGAAATGGAAATTGTACATGTCAAGCATGTAACTGGTTAAGACAGGGGTCATATGGTCTGGAGAGAGCAGAGACCAAAATCGAGGTCAGAGCTAGGGGTGGGGATAAAACAATGGGGAGCTGCCCTAGCCTGTCCTTGGTTCCCTGGCAAGAGTCCTGATCAAGGACTCAAGCAGGTTGGACTAGGTAAGGAGATGCTGGCCCTTCCTGAACTGCCACACACACAGACACACATATACACCCTCCCTTGCCTCTCTGCCTTCACCACCATCCCATGTACACCTAATCCTTTCCAGCTCCCTTCTGGAAGAAACAGGTCCCTCTCTATCATTTTCAATACCTATTCCCTCCTTATTCTACTTAATACCAGAATCCCCTTCAACTGACTTGTACTTATACCGTTTAGCTTCTATTCTATATGATGTGACTACTCCCCTTTCACGTCCACTTTACCCTAGTTCAAAAAAAAAAAGAAAGAAAGAAAGAAGGAGGAGGAAGGAAGGAAGGAAAAGAGAATGAAAGAAAGGAAGAGACAGACTGAGGTCTAGGAACCCTGTGCAATCCCAATACAAGCTACTCAGTCAGATATCCAAGGCTCTTCACCAAATCCACATTTCTCCCAGTCTCCCATTGTTCTACCTCTTGAGTCTCCATTGGGGTTCAAGCCAATACACCAATGTGTTTGCAGTCTGACCCAGCAATTTCATCCTCCCCCACTTAAGCAAAAAAGAGGCAGTAGATTCAGCCACTTCACTAAAGTTCTAACTCCTAGACCTGGAAATTAAGATCCATTCCTAGTTCTCCAGGAAGAGTGTGGACCTTAAACTATTTCATTCAACTCTTTGGGTCTTGGTTTCTTCCTGTGTGAAAAGAGGGAACTGGGCTACATAATTTCTAAAGTCCCTTCCAGTTATAAATTCTATGGTCTCATGATTTCCAACCTTATCTATTCCTATTCTCCTAGGATAAGTTTTCCTAACCTTTTTATGTGTATCACAGAGTACTTTGGCAGTCTGGTAAAGTCTACGGGTTCTTCAGAATAATGTTTTTTAAATGCATAAAATAAAAACACAAAAGATTACAAAGGAAACTGATTATATTGAAAGCTATCAAAATATTTTTTAAAAATTTCACAGGACCCAGGTTAAGAACTCCTATCCTAGGAGAACTCTCAGACGCAGCCAGATAAGCATATGAACCATATCCCCTGCACTAGTATTTTCTAGCTCATATTCAGTACCTCATACAGGTGACCTACCTCCTTGTTCCTCTCCACATACAAAAATTTAGCAGTTCTTCCTTGAAGAAGCCTCCCCCATTACTCCAACCCACACTAATCCTCTCCTTCCTCTGAACTCATAGCACTTATTTGTACCACCAATTAAGCAATGAATCAACTACCAGCTCTCCCATTATTATTTGGGTTATTATTCCTTAGCCTTTCATGCGTAAGTGTTATCTCCCTACCTAGACAGTAAATTCCAAGGACTATATCCTCCACCTTTCTTGTATTCTATATAAATAAAACCTTGCTCTTACCTAATTTGAGAACAAAGGGATGCATCTTCATTACTAACACCCACAACCACATACAAATACCCAAGGACTGTCACCCAGGATTCACAATTCTTAGGATTAGGCAAGGGTAAGGGAATCAGAAAACACCTGGTTTAAGACTATCTATCCTCATTTTGGTCACTTTATCCTGAGGGTCCTGCCTGCAAGTTACTATACAACTAGGGAACAGCCTAAGGTATGTATTTGGGGGGAAAAATATATATATATATGTCATCTAGTGTCGCACTCATGATTTGAGGAAACAGCATAAGAAATACAAGCCAGGTCACCTGGATAAGAGATGGGAGAAACAGTTCCAAGAATTTCACACTAACCAGAAATAGCAACCTCCGTCTTCGGTTCTCCTTACATCCCCAGATTCCAAACAACTTCCTGGTTTTATGGTCAGAAATCTCCTTAGCCCTCAGGGTCTTCAGCAATCAGTTAGGTTCTCATACCAAGATGGGAGATAGTCTACAACCTAAAGTTCCTGGGAGGAGAGGCAGTGACTGATAGGTCAGGCTATAAAACCCTACGAATTAGCTCAGAGTGGCCTAGTATTCTATGAGAGAATCAAAGCAAGATGAATTTGTATGGGAAATGGGTACAAGAATGAAGGCAGGAGCTAGAGGGATTTTAGGTAAGAGGGTCAAGGCCAGTGAGGCCACAGAAGATAAAGGTTATGTTGAAAAATAAAGGGGTGAAACTTGAAGGGACAGCCCAGCGACAGAGAAAGACAACTTTGGAAAGTGGTGAGGAAATGAGTTGGAATGTGAATCCTTAGGGGAGAACTTAGATGCCGTGAACCTCTGGTCAATATGCCCTCTGCTTTCCTGAAACTTGGGAGGAGACAATCCCAGAAAAGAGAGTGATGGAAGGAGGAGGAAAAAGAGTTATGAGAACCCTAACTCAACTCCTGCTGGAATGGAAAGGAATCACACTAACAGACAGGCCCACAGGCATAGAGACTGGTTTTAGCATGGGTGGAGCTATAAAACCAGTAGCTTGCTAGTTCCCTGGTCCCCCTACTCCTACCCCACTGGACTTTGTCCTAGGAAGACATTGGTCCTTATCTACCCCATTCAGATTTTTAAGCTGCTGGAGAATTTTTTTTTCCTCTCCTCCCTCATTCCCCACCCAGATTTCAAAGCAAAAGCTAAGTCCCTCCCATTCACCCAAGAGATTCCTCATCAACCTTGGAGACAGAAGCCTGGACATACTAGGAATAGTGGGGAAGGAGGAAGAGTTGGGGGACAGATTATTGAAAGGAAATGTCTTAATCACTCTGGAGCTTGAAGCCCAAAGTGGGCAAAAAGAGTACTCATGGGTGTTCCAGGAATAGAAAGGGGGAATCACGTAGCTTCTGGGACTGGAGGGAAATGAGAGGGAATTTCAGTGGGGAATAGGGGTAGTGCACCTCACTCCCACCAAGTCAGAGAGATGAAGGTGATTGACAAAAAAAATAAAGTGAAGAGTCTGTAGGGAGTGGGGGGAAGGGAGGGAGGGAGGGAGGGAGAGAGAGAGAGAGTTTTTCCTTGAACAGCTCATATTCTATTTGAGGATGATGAAAATACACCCAAAGCAATTTAAGACAAATCATAGAGCAATGTATCAACAAGTACAAAATGATAAAGTACAAATTGAAAGCATAAGGACAAAAAGGAGACAAAAAAAAGGAGTGATCGGGAAGTGAGGGTGACTAAATCACTAGATAATTTTGTGAAGGTTTCTCAAAGAAAGTTGTGAGAGCAGTCCTTACTTCTTTCTCCCTTACCCCTTAGCTTTAACTTGTCTCAAAAGGATAACTACTGATTTTCTGCCACTGGTACTGGATCTGGCCCCACTTTCCAGGGTCCCAGGAGACAGGAGTTATTCTCCATGAACCAGACTCACACTGGTCCCTTTACTGCCGCCCCCTCCCCCTAGGGGGATCTTTTATTTTTCACAGTCCTTTATTTCTGACTCAGCCACAAGCTCAGTCTTACTTGCTTTTCCTATAAGGCCCATCTCCCCTCCTTTGGACACACACCCAACTCTCCCAGTCTTAGTCCCAGGGTACCCAGGAATTTCAGACATATCCAATGGTTCCCAAAGCACAAGGGTTTGGGCTTTTATCTTAGAGCCCATAAAACACCACCCCACCAGTACCCTTCTAGCACACTATGCTCTATTCCTTCCTCAGTCCTATAGTGCTAGCCTCCCTTTTCCTGGAAATTCTATTTCAGGATCCACTGAAACTGTCCCTGTTCACAGTTCACCTCTCTATGCTGGCCAGGTATCTTAGTATTTGAAACTCTCCTTAGATTGAATGGACAAACTGGGCCTCCCCACAACATACATCTGGCATTCCCCCAGAGTCGGTGGAACAGGGGACTATGTATGACTGTCACATATCCCACACATCCATGATGGTTCTGCCTTCCTCCAGTGCAACAAAGCAGTTTCAAACTCAGGGAAGTTGAGCTCTAAAGAAGGTTTGGGGGCCTAAGGGAGGGAAAAGGAAAGGAATGGGGCAACACAGGACAAGGATAGAGCTTCTGATGTGAAAGGGACTCTCTCTCTGAAACCTAAGTGATTGGGGAGATGTCTCCTCCTGAGACTGTAAACAATAAGAGGGGATCACCGAGGCTCCAGAAGTATCTGACTAGTTCATGGTGAGGATTCCAATGCACCCCCCAACGTGAACACTACCTTCCTGGGATCCCCAGGAGCTCCCTAAAATTGCGCACACGTGCGCACCCACCCACCCCCCCAAGCAAGAGTGCACTTTTTAACCTAGCATTTTATCTAAGCAGATCAAGAGAAAGCTCAAAAACTAAGAAGGAATGTATGGGTGATGTGGTTGGATGAGGAGGGAATCACACAAGTAGGAGCTCAAGACAGGTATAAAGAGGTGTAAGGGGGTGGGTAGTAGGTGTGTGTGTGATTCATTGGCAATTTGTCCCAGAGAATGGAGAGTAGGGGGAAGAAAGGAGAAGACACTGGCAGGAAGTGGGGGAGGGGATGAATTTGCCTCCAGGCCTCAATTCCCCTCCCTCTTTAGGCCTAGCCCAGCCCCATTCTGAGGCAGTTAGAAGTCCCCAACCTTCACCTTCTCACAGGTGGAGGGTAAATCCCTACAAGATATGCAAGCAAAGGGGAAAGGTCTTCCCTTTCTCGTATGCCAATCGGGAATAGGGTGAAAATGGAGGTCAAGCAAAGGAGAGTCTGGGAAAAAACAGGAAAGAAGTGAGCCAGGAGAGGAATGTGTGTTCCATGAATTACCCAGAATGACTTTGCATGTCTTTCTGTGAGCTTAAATGTGCATCCTTCAAAATGATAGTCATATGCAGATGCATTACTGATCCTTTGAGCTCTGGAGTCTTCTACTGGGCTACAAGTGACTTTTATGTACACCACTTGACTTTTTAAAGCCCAGTTCATATATCACCAGGTGTGCCCTGGTGCCACAGGTGTGTTTGGGCTAATGCAGTGACACAACTGTGCGTGGGAGACAACATTTTACCCATTTCCTGGCAGAGATGGGGTAACATAGCCACTTGGGGCCACCTTCCCAGGACAAGGTGGCAGGCACCAAAGATTCCCAGAGAAGGCTACACTTAACCCAACCACAGCTCGATGAGCATGGTCTAGGGACTCCGCTGAACATTTAATGTAAGGCCCTCCAGGGCAAGGATTGCCTTCATTTTGTTTTTGTACCCCCAGCTTGGAACACAGTGCTTATCACATAAGTAGTCAATAAATGCTTTCTGATTTATTCATTTATTGTATCTCCCTCCATACCATAATCAGAATTACTGACTGATGAGCCCAAACTCTAAAGAGTTTCAAGATACTGACTACTAGGAAAGGGGAAATCAGGAACAGAGGCCAGGGAACCTGGAGCATGGAGAAGAGCCTTGAGCGCAGGGAAGAAACAACAGTCTGAATCTTGAGCAGAGAGCTGAGCAGTAGCAGCAGCAAGGGCTCTGGCAAGCCTGACATTTATAACAATGTCGTGATTCAAGTAGGAGAGACTACAGGGTAAATCAGGGGAACAGGGTCCCTGAGGGGCTGGCTAGCCAAAGGAGCCCTCCCCTATCCGAATTTAGTCACCTGGGAGAAAAGGAGGCTGTGTGTGAAAGACAGAGACAGTCTTGGGGTGTGTGCTGATAGGTAGGTGTAAGTGAACAGTATGTTAGTGTGTGTGCCTGTAGGGTGTGTGAGAGAGAAGCACTGTACGTTAGGGTGTATGTGAGATTGAGTGCTGGGGTGTGTGCTCACCCTGATGTGTCTTCGAGTATTTCTGAAGATGTTTTTATTCTCGTGTCTTTGCATCAGGCTGTGTGATATATATATGTGGGGTTTATCTCTGCATCTCTAAATCTGGGGGGATGGGGGGATTAAGAAGCGCTCCAGGGAACTGGAGGCACAACAAGTGTTATTGAGGGGGGAGGGCTAGAGAGATGATGTGTGTGGAGGGGGAGCTTCGCTCGGTAGATCTCTCCTCAGAAAGCCACCTCCCTCCCACCGCCCAAACGCCGGCAGTTTGCGTACCCCGCAAAAAAAATCATGCGTTTACCGCATCCCAACCCCCGAGCCTCTCTTCTCCATCCCCTGCCCCCAAGCTCTTTAACCACCGTTCCCCTTGACGCAGCTTCTAGGCTCAGCATCCATTCCCCTGCCCACTCCCAGAGCCGGGACTCCAGGCGGGAACTGGTCCAGGCAGCCGGGCCGAAGGGAAGGATGCAAAGCGGATTCACCCCCACCCACCCACCCACTCCCACGCTCTAACACACACACACACACACACACACACACACACACACACACACACACACAGATACATACACTCACACACACACCCCCCGAGACTATGGGAAACTAGGCGAGCGGAGGAGGGCGGGTAGCAAGGGTGCTCCCGGGGAGTCCCCCCTCCCGCCCACCAATGCCCCCCGCTCTGGGCACCTCCCTTCCTGCGGGCCTTAACCGGGTAGAAGCGCACCCGCCACCAAATCTCGTTCCTTGTCCCTAGGGGAGCGAGGGGCACCCGCCTCAAGGGATCCGTACATGTAGGTTGGACAGGGGCAGCGACAGAAACAGGGAATGATCCCCCAGATCAGACTCTCTTCTTACTCCCACCCATCCTCTCCCCGCTCCATCCTTCACCCACTCCCCTCCCCCACCGGGCAACGCCGGCCATAGCCACTCCGGCCGCTCGGGTCCGGTCTCCGATCGGTTCCCACAGCCTACGCCGCCAGGGCTCGAGCTATGCCGCTCCTTACCCGCCTTGAGGCAGCGCCGGCTCCCGGCTCCGCTGTCCATGAGCCGGCTCCAGGCGGGGCTCAGGCTCCGGCTCCCGCGGACTGGGCTCGGGCTCCAGGCGCACCAGCCCCGGGCTGCTCCGTGTCCGTGCCGAGCTTCGGCTCCTGGAGTGTGTGAGGCGGCAACAGCGGCGGCGGAACGAACGGAGCGGAGCTAGAAGCCCGGCCCGCCCCCTCCCTCCCTCCCTCCCTCCTTCTCTCGTTCCCTCCCTCCCTCCCGTCCTGCCCGCCTCACTCCTCCCCCCCACACCCGCACAGGAGTGGGGTGGGGGTGGAGCTCCAGGGCCAGCTCTGCTTCCAGAGGGGACCCCCAAACACCCCTCAAATACCCACACTCGCACCCCCAAAAGCCCCAACCAATTCCCACCTCGTCTCTAAGACTTCCGATCCCCCGAGAGCTAGATTCCTGGACTCTGGATAAACTGGGTCCCACACCCACCACCCCCTGGATTTTATCCATTGCCACCATTTCCCCCTCGTCCCTGCCCCGTGATTCTTACCAGGTTCCAGCACCTGTCACCCTAAGGGATGTAGAAATGAAAATGGAGGAGGAAGTATGCTACCAATGTACAGCGCCATTACCCTTGGGACCCTTTTTGGTTTTTCAACCAATGATTTCTACCCCCAGACCCTGGAGCTCCCTCCTATGGATGTCACCAGAGTTTCTATGATTTAGGAAGGTCCTCCACACACCTCTACCCATCCACAAGCTCCACTCCCCAGAAGACGCAGTGGTCAGACTTAGTGGCTGCACCGGGCCGTGGGGGTGGGGCACTAACTGAGGGGTAAAATGAAGAGGAAACAGTGCAACCCTAGAGGATCCTTTAAGGGTTATGGATGAAAGATTAGGCTGCTGTGAGGAGGCTGAGGTAACATAAATCGTTTTGTTTCCACCACTCCTACTTCCCCAGGGGCATGCCAGTGTGCTCCAGTACCTGCCCTATGGACGGCAGACATAGGGCCATGCAGACACAGATTACACACAAGCTTCCAGGGATAGACAGCACACGCGGCCATGCATTGTCACATAGCATGGCATACACATCACAGTGTCACACGAGCGGTGCCTCACGCACACAGAGCCACACACGCCTGGTGTCACACATATACCGTGTCACACGCAGTGTCTCACATACACGCAGGGCTTCTGACGCTCCTACTCTTCCGACATCAGCTCTCTGGCTCCACCTAAAGGCTTCTGAGCCACACAAACACCCGATACACACCTCTAGAAGTATCTAGAGGGATGGAGAGAGACTCACAGAGACAGAGATAAAGCAAAGAGATTCATTTAAGGGGAGGGTGAGGCTTACCCCATCACTCTATTGTTTCCCTTACTTTGCATTACTTTGTATCTCTCTGGGCATGTTAAAAGCAGGGGGCAGGGCAAAGGAGCCTGGGAAGATCTTGTGGTACAGCCCGTCCCCACGAAGGACATCTGATACAAAGATGGAGCCTGTATTTCAGGAGTTTGCCAACCTTTACCCCACCGGGTTAGAGTGATGAGGGATGATAGATCTCATTACAAGCATAAGAAAGAGGGCTAGGAGAGACAGGGATAGAAGTGACCACTCTAATCACTTCTGCTTCCTCCACAATGTTCTATTCCTTGTCTCCCTGTCCCTTCATTCCTGACTCTCTTTCTGTCCTTGTCATCTTGTCCCTTAGTACTGTTCCAAATCCTTTATCCCTGTCTTCCTGCCTCTTTGTCTATCTCTGACTATCCTTGTTCCTTTTTTCTACCTCCTTGCTATATTCAGGTCCTTTGACTCCCAACTAGGTGCCTTTCACATTACCCTTATGTCGTTCATCTCTGTACTCTGTTCCTTTTCTCTGTGTCCCTCATTACACTACTTTCAATGTCCTTTCTGGTTATCCATTTCTGTTTCCTTAACTCTTTATCTGTTTCCTTGACCTTGTCTCTGTCCGTTCATCTTTTTACTCAGTCTCTCTGCTCCTCCAGTTCCTATTCTTCTATCTCTCCATCCTTACTGCTTCACTAGTACTATTATTATGTCCCACCTTACTCTCCTTTTCCTCCTGTCTTTCCTCTACTTGAAGCTGGGTTTTCACAGCAGTGGAAATGTTGGGATGAGTGTTTGAGAGGATGAGAATTTCCCGAAGAAATCCTTTCTAGGCAACCCCCTTTAGACCAGGTTTTCTCTCTCAACCCCTAAATGACCAGTCCTCATCCCTTAAGAAGCCAGAGTTGATTCTTGAGGGGAAATATTGTTAGATATCCCTCTTTGCTTTAAATAGCATGAAGTGAAGGGTCAGACCCAATCTATTGCCATCATCTTGGCTAGTTCCAGACCTCTCTCTCATTTCTCTCCTTTTAGTGAGGTTTGAAAAACCTCACTGGAGGCAAGAAAAAGCAATATTTCGGAAGAAAATAATGAAGTTGGGAAATAATCTTTAGCAAGCAGAGTTGCCCTCCAAATCCCCCAGCCTCCCAACCCCCGCCCCCCAGCCACACGCAGCAAACCCGGCTCCCGTCTGCTGTGAGCCATTCAAAGGCTCCTCTGTTCTCTTCTGCTCACTCAGGGCTCCACAGGAGAAGCAGCCGCAGAGCTGGGCAGGAAATGCTAATCACACAGATGTTCTCCTCCAGTCCCTGCTCCTCCACAATTAAACCCAAATCTTCCACTGAGTGGAAGAAACAGAACCGGGCCAGACCAGCTCCAATTCCTACCCACTCCTCCATCTTCCTATCCCCAACCCCTATCTTCAAAGTTTCTTCTCCCAAAACCTTGGGAAGGGGGGAATCAAAACCCAGAAGCAAAGGGGCACCCAAGGGGGATGGGTGAGAACTGAGCTCCCATAGGGGAATGGGCAGGTGGAAAAGATATAAACTGAGGAAGGTGGCCAGGATTTTGGAGGAGGAGGGAAGTGGCATCTGAGGAGACAGAAGACCAGATCCTGGCTTAACACCAAACTGGGAGGGGAAACTGGCTAACGAGTTGAGCAGCTGGGAAAGGGTTGCTTTAGCAAGGGAGAGTGTTACCCTAGGTCCTGAAATTCATAGTATCTGGGACCATAGCTGGAATTTTTTGCCTAAAGCTATACAAAGGTTGCTGGTGGTGGAGTGGGGATATAGGAGCAGGGTTGGACTGTAGTTGGGATATGCTCCTAAGCCTAAGATTGTGGTTAACACTTGTGTCTTGAGGCTTTGAATATAATTGCTCCTTGATTTATGGTTGGAATAGTGCCACCTGGTATTGTATCTGTAAGTGATGGTTTTGGATAGTTAGAATATTGTTTCTTGGAACTGTAAATGGGATACAGTTTTCCTCCATTGTAGCTGGGATGCTGTTGCCTAGGAGTTGAAAAGCTGTTGCTTGGGATCCTGGTACCTGGGACACATTCTGTTACCAGGAATTGTAGTTATGCTACTCTTGTATCTGAGATTTTAGCTAAGAGACTGTTGTTACCTTGGCCTGTAGCTGGGATTCTGTAAGAAGTATGTACTGTGGTGTAGGGCTGGGAGATGCCAGGGAGCCCAGAGTTGGGGCTGCTGCTCCAGGGAGCCCGTAGCAGCTGCTTTGCTGTGGAGCTGGGAAGCCTGTTTTCATTACTGTTTTAACTCTTTTTTTAACCTTGTTTTTCTCTCGGCTGCACTTTCACTCACTCATTAATTTTGGTATTTTTCTCACGGTGCCTCAGCCCCTGTCACGGCTGCCATGGCAACAGGAGGCAGTGTGCACAGTGCCAAAATATCTGATCAAAAAATAACCAAAATAAGCAAACGCCATGGCTATGCTAAGGGTTGTGTAGGGAGGGAGAGTGAAATGGAGAGAGAGTGCTCTCAGCCCAGGGAGATATTGTGGTCCTTAGGGACCTCCTTTGCTCCCTCCATTCTTCCTCCAGGAATACCCTGCCATCCCCTCCCCCAGTGTCAGCACCCTTTTTTTTTCCAGGAGCCTTATTGCCCACTCCCCTAGCCTGGGGCTAACATTCCCAAGAGACCAAATCTCTTGCCCAATTTCCTCTATTAAAAGGCCTCTTTGCTCTTGTTTCTGTCATCCATGCCAAGGGGTCAATTTTTCCTTCTTGGAAGAACTGGAATGAGCTTCCCAGGCTCCCGCAGGCTGGCTCCCCCTTCCCTTACTTTATGCATTTCTCCTACCTTTCAATATCCTCCCCTGTCTATACTTCCCTCTTACCTTGGCCCCAAGCTGACAATCTCAACTTCCTCCCCCAGTTCCACCCACAGAGAGGCTCCTGATTGAAAGATGAAGAAGGGAATACCCAGCTTATGGTACACTCTCTTCTATCTCTTGATCCCCCAAACTCCTCAATAAGTTACGTGGATTGGTAAAAGGTGGCCCAAGTATAACTGGCTCCTGGTGACCTCTGCCCTCTCTTCAGGAGATTACCTCCTAGCTCTGCTGAGGAGGGCTATTTCGGTGAATCTATTGAGCAATCCATTTAGACCCCCAGACTTAACCATCAGTTCCTTCTCTACTATTCCTGAAACCTAGGATCCCCAAATTCCAAGGGTTCTGCTTCTCACCTCTCAAATATACCCAGGGGTAAAGGAGTTAATAATACAAGAGGTCTTGATGGGGTAAGAAAAGGTTCTTGGCTTCCAACATATTTTCTCCCTTATTGATACCTTAAGTACTGCCCCCCATGTCTACAATCCCAGTGAGTTGGAAAACCCCTAAGTATCCCCTCTGTATTGCCAGCTCTCCTTCAACCACATCCCTGCAGCTCCTCCCATTTTTTCACCTCCACCCCTCACCAGTGATTATAAGCTCTCTCCATCCATTCCCTTCCCCCCAAGAATGGTAGAAAATTCACCTCGAGCACCACCCCCCTTCTCTCTTGTCCCCTCCCAGCAAGTGTGGAGGCCTGCCTCCTGGCAGAGCCTTCCCAGCCCTGTTTCCATGGAAACTGGGTAGGCTGTGAAGTAGGGGAAGGGGGAGCTGGGACAAGAAAGGAGAGCAGAAATCTAGCTTCAGGGGCAGCCCAGGAGGGCACTGGCGCTTTGGGTAGAGGTAGACTTGGTACCCTTTCCCTATCCAGACTGGTCTCGGCCCCGATTTTTTTTAAACGATGAATGGAGAAAACACAAGATTGAGTGTGGTTTATGGGGAAATCACTTGAGAGCTTCTCTCACCTCATGCTCTCTCTTTGCTGGCCACTGGACATAAGAAGGGAAGTCTGGGGAAAATGAAACTCTGACCTCTCCCTCCCTGCCCCACCCCCCAACTCAGTGTTTGTGGCCTCCCTCAGACCCACCTATTTAACAGTTCCTGTAGGGAACATGGAAGGGAACATTAGCAAGAATTTTCCCCTACAGTGATTCCATTGAGTGTCCCCTTGAATCCTAACCAACTTCTCCCCAAGGGTCCCTTAACACTGCGACTTTGAAGCAAGAGGCTGGGATCGACTGTTCTTGAAGAAACTAGAGTCGAACTCTCCGGAAGGGAGAAGGAAAAGGATGGAAGGGAAGGGGAAGTGAGAGGAAGGTTCCAGCCAATGACCACTCTAACCTTGCCTCCCCAAGGCAGCAGAGGGGACAAGGAAGGGGAGGAGTACAGGGAGCCCCAGGGAAAGAGAGCCTGCTGTGACCCCGTGGCGTGCTACATTCAATAGCCCATTGATCTCTGGGGGCTGAAGGCGCCATTGTGCCCGGCTGGGGGGACGGGGGTGGGGTGGGGTGGGGTGGGGAGGTTGTCCAAGGCGATGTCAAAGGGAAGGAATGTGTCTGGCTCTGATGCCCTGGGGGCTCTAGGCTCAGAATCTCAGCCAGGTCCCAGTTCCGGCATCTTCCCTTCTTCCTCCAGCAGTCACCTCTCTCTTCTTTACGGGAATCTTAATCTCTCCTGCCATTCCACCCTTTTTGACCCTCTCCTTATAGACCAGGGGTCTCATAGTCCAGAGAGTGAACTATCCACAGATATCCCTGCGCGAAGACTGGCCTGGTCAACAAAATTATGTGCGTGGAAATGAGGCCCTGAAAGAGGAGCTGTCCAGCAGCTCAGCTCTCAGACAGGTTGCCGAGCTGCTAAAGAAGCACAGAATATTGAGAGAGTGGAAAGAAAAAGTGACCAACTTTAGGAACAGGAAGGCAGCGACCTCGCAGTTTTCTCTTCTCCACATCACCAGCTTTTACTAAAGCTGCTGGATTCCCTGGGCTCCATGACGTCATCGCGTTAGCTCTAAGACACCACTGCCCAGGAGGCCTCCTCGGATGGGTGGTCGGGATCTCGACACCTGGAAGTCTCCTTGCAATCGCTGGGTCTGCTGATCTGGATCCTTTGGTGTTTAGATCAGATCTGTGACAGCCACTTTACCGGTTCTTTCTTCTCAGATCTATTCCCGTGCTGGCTGCTCCCTGTTCTATAGCTTACTGGGTCTAGAGCCCCAGGGCCAATACCCTCATATTCTTCAGACCCTTGGGGTTTGATGGAGGAGGTGACTGACAATGGTAGTCTTACTGCTCCCCCTCATCAATTCCTCCCTACATACACACATATATGTTTCTCCCAGAACTGTGCATGTCTCTTTCCCGCTCCTTTCCCTTTCCCTCCCTCCCTCTCTCCCTCCCTGCTGGGCTGGGGGCTGCTGAATTATCATTTCTCAGCTCCGCTAATGTGTGCCCTGCTGCGAGAAGGGATCATAATTCTGGGAGATGATTAAGTTTCAAATTGTTTTTCTTTGTGTTGTTGGAGACGAGACTTTAATATAGTTCCTCCCTTAGCAGGGGACCTGGCCTAGCCTCAGTCCCCTGCCCCAGATCCTTCTCACCCCTGTCTAAGCCCTTTGCTCTCCGAATGGTTATCCTGGGGAAGGATCCGAGGCTATTTGCCCAAAAATCTCTTCTAAGTAACTCATGTGAGTGGGGGGAGGGGAGCGGAATCTACTTCTTCCTCTGTAGCATATAAAGTCCTCTCCTACACACTTTTGATCCTGCCAGGGATCCCACCGTGACCCAGGAATGGTAGGGTTATCTTTCTTGCCTCTCCCCATTCTTGAACTCTTTCATTTATTTTCTCAATTTCTATCTTCAGCCTACCCCTCCATCCCCTCATCTTCCTCTCAGTTGCCTTCTATTCATGTCTAGAGAGTAAGAAAATTTTCTTTCCCATTCCTAAGTCATTCTTTTCTCATTCTTACTTTCTTCTTTGTCTTCTGCCTTTAACTCTTACTCTGTCCCTCAGTCCCAGTTTTCCTTCCATCTCATTTATGTCTTTCATGATGACATTTATTCATTCAGCATTCTTTCAGAAAGGATCTAGTGAACATCTGGTATTCCACAGGCACTGTGCTAGGCACTGGAAATACACAGACAAAAAAAAATAATCATCAAAGGTTTGCATTCTGAGAGGATGAGAGAGGAGAATCAACATGTACACATACAATTTGCATTTGCAATTGCAAAAGGTATCTAAGTAAGCAACCAAATATTATTGTGCAATGGGAAGGAAACTGAATTTGAAGACAGGGCCTGGGTTTGTATACCATTACAACTATTTACTATTTATGAGAGCTTCAGCAATGCATTTCACTGCTCTAAGCCTCAGTTGCCTCATTTGTAAATTGAAATGACCAGAGTAGGTGACTTATAAGGTCCCTCTCACTCTAAATCTATGATTCTAAACATAAAGTAATGTGAGGGGTGGGGAGGATGCACTAGCAGCTAAGTAGATTGGAATATGCCTCATATAGGAGGTAAACAGGGAAGCTAGGTTACATAGCAGATAGAACATGAGGCTAGAGTAAGGAAAACCTGAGTTCAAATCTGGCCTCAGACACTTACCAGCTGTGTGACTCTGAATAAGTAATTTAACCCTGTTTGCCTCAGTTTCCTCATTTGCAAAATGAGCTGGAGAAGGATGAGGCAAACCATTCCAATATCTTTGCCAAGGAAACCCCCAAAGATCTGACTGGACTCAACAACTACAACAAGAAACAAACAAACAAAAGGAGGTGAACCAAGTCTGGTAGGGAGTTCTAAGAGTCAGAATTGAAGAGAGAGTAAATATCAGACACTTTTGCAAAGGCATTGTGATGGGACTGGAATGTGCAATTCAGGGAATAACAAGTAAATCAGCCAGTTTGCTTGGATGGTAGAGTGATTAATGGGGGAGTGAAGCAATCTACAATAAACACTCTATCTACTTCACCTCCTAAATGCCCTATTATTTTGCAGTAGTTATACAATAAACTAATAGACTAAAAGACACCAGAGGGCAGGAAACAGATTTCATTCATCTTTCTAGCCTTCTTAGCATTTAGCATAATGTCCTATATTTATATAGTAAATATTTGATAAGTGATTGTTGAGTGAATGAGTGAGTGGATGAGAACACAAGTTCTAATGAAAGTCATTCATGTGTGTATATTTGTGGGTATGTGTGAAAATGTGCATACAAATTCAACAAACATGAGCTATTTGTGTATATTCATTAAGAAGGAACCAAATGAAGTTTAAGATACTACAACCTAGGGCCACTGTGATCTTGTTTTCTTGAAAAGTTCCCTGACAACATGTGAGTAGTCTGAAAGAATTACCATTACCTTGGGCAACCACATTTTAAAGTCCTTGGCAAGTATACCTGGTTTATTCGCTTTATAAAAACTAAGGGCTATGAGTATCTGCAGATCAGGGCACCACCCTATGTATGTTCAGTCCTGATAGACAGATTTCATATTAACAATAAACTGAAAATTGGCTGGCTGCTAGTGACCCAACAAACCACATACACACACATACACATCCTCTACTCCATATGGCACAAGGAACTGAGAATCACTGCAGTACTTCCACTTCAATAATTCATCCCAACCTCATTGCTGATATTGACACAAATCTAATTTAACACTGAGGAAACCAGGGGAAGTAGGGAAAGAATTGTACATTTATTCACCTGCAGTTCTATTGCCACAATATAGAATGGAGATTCCCAGAGCTAAAAGGACCCTCTGGAGACCATCCTGTCCATCTCCCAATGCATACAGTTGAATGTCTAAGCCCTTCAGGTTAGATAGGTCTTTATTCTATTCTCTACATAAAGGAGTCAGTGTTGTTCAGAGGAAAGGGTACTGTACTTAAAGAGTCAGTAGACTTGGATTGGAGTCCTTCCTTTCATACTTGCTAACTGTGTGAGTATGGGTAAGTCAATGGCCTTATCTATAAAGTGGGATTAATACTTGCAATATCTACTCAGGATTGCAGTAAATAAAACAATGAACCCTTGAGCTCCTTGAGGGTGGTTGGTATTATTTTTTCTTTGTTTCCCCAGAGCCTAGAAAAGTGCCTAATATTTAGAAAAGTACTTAATAAATGTTTGTTTATTGAGTGTTGTTGTTCAGTCATGTCCAGTTCTTTGTGAACCTTGTGGATCAAAGTACTCCAATACTGTTCATAGGGTTTTCTTGGAAAGGACACTTGGAGTGATTTGCCATTTCCTTCTCCAGTTGATTGAGAAATTGATAGGTAATCATGAGCTACTATTATTATGCCTCTAGGGACAACACATCTTCAGTGATTTAATATTCCACTTTACATCCAACCAAAACCTTTGCTGTGTCTTCATGATGATAGACAGATAGAAGAAATCAAGACACAGGTTCTGCCTCCTCTTAAGGAGTTTACAATCTGTAGTTAGAGGACCCAGATTTAAATTCCTGCTCAAGTACTTACCAGCTGTGTGGTTTGGCCAAGTCACATGACTTTTCTGGATCTCAGTTTCTTCACCTATAAAATGAGATGGTTGGAAAATATGATCTCTCAGTTCCCTTCTAGCCCTAAACTCTATTAAACAAGGCAGTTGTAGAATCCATACAATATAAAAAAAGAAGAGAAAAGAATTTCAGCTCTATTGATTTTTTTCACCAGATTGACTGGTTATTTTAATACCATGTAGACACAGTTCAAGAAACACAATTTAAGACATCACACAGAAAAGTACAAGTCATTGTCCCATGTTGGTCTCAAGCCAAAAAATGGTCTAAAGTACTGAGGATTCCCTTGTACCTGTCAGTCAAAACAGGGGCCCTACTGTCCCCATCAGAACTAATCAACCCCAGAGTTGGCAACTTTTGCTAAGAGGCCCCTGAGGCATCTATTGGTGATGTTTTACTCTTGGTGGACAAAGTCAACTCTTTTTTCTCTTCTCACTTTCCCCCTCTCCTTTTATTCCTTCTCTTCTACCTATGTTTGGGTCTGTCACTGGCCCCCCAATACCACCCTTTAGTGTTGGTTTTTTAGATAGGGTGACTTTAATCAGTGATAAGGAGCTGCTAGTACTTGCTTAAGATATTTTTGTTTTTGTTTTTTTAAGCCAACTTCTCTGTCCAGGGGTCTGTGGGTTGATGAAGAGTTAGTGTTACTCTGGAAGACAACCAATTTTCTTCTCAAGGCAAACCAGACCCTTCAGACAACTTCTTCCCTGATCTGAAATTCTTCATGATAATGATGGCAGATGCATCATGACATTTCCTTCTACAAATGTAAGGTTTAGAATTGGCCTTTCTCTGGTCTCTGTCAAGCAAAAGAATTGAACCTGCTTGAGTGTATTTCTGTAATTGATCTTCCCAACTCTCTAGCTATCATGTCCTTCTCATCCTTGGAGACTCAGCTTAAGTCCCAACCTCCTCCCTAAAACCTTCTCTCACTGCTCTTCTACTCAGTGGTGAAGTCTACCTCCTTTAAATACCTGCTACACTTAAAGTCTGCACTGATCATTCTGGCCCCTAATCAGAGGCTATATCATGTTGTTATTTAACTGTTTCGCATCTAGGTCTTGATTCCTCAGTAAGGTTATAAAGCTACTAACAACAAGGATTATACCTTATACTTTTCTTGTATCATCAGCTCTCAGGAACAGAGACAAAAACAGATGGGCATAAGACTGGGGAGAAAGGTAAATCTGGAACAGTAGTCTTTAATCTTGGCTATCCCTCTGTGGCTGAGATCACATCTCCTTTTCATTTTGCAGAAAGCAGAGATTAGTGTCTTCGCTTCCTTTCAGAGTCCCTTTATAAATGACAAGTGTGGGTATCAGTAAATATTGTTGACCATCTGAAAACTTAATTATTTTATTTTTTCTTCTTTTTATTATGAATTTAACATTCATAGGATTATGGATCTAGAAGGTATGTGGGGGATCTTTGAAGTCATCTTGGGAAACCTTTCATCTTATGGATAAGGAAAATAAGATTCCGAGACTTTCTCAGGTCACACAGGTAGGAAGTGTCAGGGGTAGGATTAGAGCCAAGACTTATGATTCCAGAGTTGATGTTCTACTCACTGTACTACTAAGATATGTATATATATATATGTATATATATATATATATATATATATATATATATATATATATATATAGTCTCTTGGTATCGGGAAAGATAATGACCTACCTTGGAGAAATTTTCAGCATACTAACCTCCCCTTTTATGTACTTTGAGTAATAATATACTATGATTCTATAATTTCCTTAGAATTTGCTTGTGTACCAATGGAAGTGATTATGGAGCAGATATGGAACATCCACATTGACACCTCCTTGACTTGAAGAGTTTGGCTAGAAACCAATCTTCATGATTTTATGGTTTGTTTGCAATTTATATTTTTTTTATTTTTGGCCCTTTCTCATGCCAATTTGTATCATGAAAATGATCTCCACCTAAATACCATCACTCTCAACAGACACCTGTTGTGTCTTTATTACATTTTAAATACTGTATATCTACATCATATAGAATTAATTCAGCATTTTTAACAATAGATGATTGAATTTTTTTAACGTATTTATTAAATTGACCATTTGTTCTGTCATCACCAAGAAAGAACGAGGAATCTCATTCTTCCCTCCTATCTCTACATAAGTATTATCATCATGTTGCTGGTCTGCCTCTCTTTCACCTTAACCTTCTAGAGTAAATTAAGAAGCTTTGACCAGATTCACTTTCCTCTTTCCTTTTCAGTTGGGCATATGATCAGATTCCCAAACCTGCACTCTCTGTCCCACACTTGTTGCCTCCACTAACTCTAATTCAATTTCCCTATCCACACACTGCTCCCAACCAAACACACACTCACAATCCATTAGACAAGGCAATCTAATGGAGAGAGCACTGAACTGGAATTTAGAAAAGAGACCAGAGTTCTTTTTTCAGTTCAATCATTATCTAATTGTATGGAAAGTCCTTTTCCATTTCTGGGCCTCACTTTTCTTGCCTCTTCATTGGAATAAATAATTTCCCCTCTCACAAATACTTTGAAGATCACTTAATTCATCAAATGTATTAGAAACAGCTATATGAGAATATTAATCATATGTGAAAATTCTGAGCTCATTGAGAAAGACTGGGATTTGTTCAAGTGGTTGTGAAGACAAAATGGTCAGAAGATCAGCAAAAGGCTTTCCAAGGAATCTCTGCTTCCTAACTCTACCTAAGGGCTTGGACAGGGCTCCAAGATTGGCAGCTCCTATAAATGGTGTATATTTAAAGGGTAGGGTGGGGACGAGAACAACATAATATAATAGGAAAGGTATGATTAGGCTGTGCTGCATGGATGACAAGGTGGAGTGGGGTGGGGTTGCATATAGGAGATCTGCTCAGTAGATATTCTGAACAGAATGCTGCTACCTAACTGAAAATAGGTATTAAATGGCCACTGAGCATCCTCCTCACCATGGAACCTCTCATTGCAGTTACAGAGCAAGGGATACCTTCTAATCCCATGTATCAATTTGAGTTTATGTGGATGGTGTGGAACCCTCTTTCTGAACCCCTTGTGTTCATAAAATTCATCTTTTTTCCTTTCAATGACCAACTTTTTGATTGTGTAATAGCCTGAGTTTGCTGTTTTTCTTTTTTGGAGTGAGTCTAGATCTGGGATTTCAAAAGTAAAAGGAAATCTTGGCTGGAAATTCCCACTCCCCACCAATGAAGATTAGCTATCCACCTGGCATTTACAGTTTTAGAGAGTTTACTTGGGGCAGTGATGTCAATTTTAAATAGAAATGGAGGGGAATGCTACTAAACCATAAGGATCTCACTGAGCTGTATATTGACTTAGAAAAATAATATTAACATTATTTCTGTTCTATTGTATTTTAATTGATGTGGCTAAATAGTACTCATTTACATTTTAATCTGGTTCTGTTTTCCCTAAGGAGTAGTACCAGATGCAATGTGACCCTCTGGCCTCCTCTTTGACACCCCTGGCTTCATGCACTGAGAGATTCAATGATTATCCATGGTCACCCAGTCAATAGGTATTTGAGGTTGGATTTGAACTTGGGTCAGTCCCAATTGCATGGCATGCTATCTATCCACTGTGTGACACTGCCTCTCAGGTGCCTGAACTGTTCCTAGGCAAGTACTTCTCCTTTGCTCTCACAGAGTACTGGGTATCCCCTTTCTGACGAGTAAATGCCCTAGAATGGAGGAATCTGCAGAAGATAAGAGGTGGCCAGATTTGGAAGATACTTGAATGGCCATCGAGTTGAACCCTCCCATTTTATAGATGGTGAAACTGAGGTGCAGTTATGAAGTGAGTAGGGAGCAGACTCAGAAGCACAGAGATGAGAAGTAAAGAATTAAACTGTACTAACCAGCCAGTAGTTAGGCAGTTAGTTAGGCATTACTTTCCTCCATCTTTCTTCTGTCTCTCTCTTTCTCTTCTTCCTTTTTCCTCTTTCTCTAATCCCCACCCCCCAACTCAAACACATCTCTCCAGGCAAAATGGCATGTCATTCAGTCTGTAGAACAATTTCAGACAGGCACCCAAAGTTGAACATCCATGTTTATACATAGACCCAGCTCAGGCAGGCACCTCCCTTCCCATAGTGCTGATGATGCAGAACGGCTTCTCCCCTAGAACAGGGACCTGTGCTTACTAATTCATGGAGGAACCTCAGCCCCACACAGGGGAGGGGATATGGGCTTCTGCTGAATTCCCAACCTCCCAACTAAGAGGCTGAGGCAGTAATTTGGTGGAAAAAGCCCAATGGTTTCCAGAGTTTATTCTTTTCCAGAGCTTCATAGCAAGATTTCCCAAAAAAGCCATATTAAATAAATAAAACAAAATTCAGCAGATGGGAACATGAATCAATGAAAACTCCCATATGAACGTGAAGATTTATATCAAAAAAACAAAACATCAACATCTGGGAGCTGCCGTGTCTCCTCTTGGCTGCTCGTTTGGAATGGATTCTGTATGTCGCTTTACGCTGCTTTCAAGCCCTGGGAGAGGACAAAAGAAATAAAGAATGGAGCCCATTAAAAAATAGTCATTTTTAATCAGAAATAAACACTGTTTTCACCCTCAAGGCTGAAGTGAAAGTGATTCAGGCAGCTGGAGAGCCTAGTAGTTTAAGCTCCAAATGCTGGAAAAGAGCGCCATCTGCAGTTCACCTAGAAAGAGAAGGCGTTCCCTCACCCTCTGTTTTTGTTCCCACCCCCTTGTTCTTTGGGGTCTATTAACTCCAGATAGCTACAGCAACAACTCTCGTGCGCTCTCTCTCTCTCTCTCTCTCTCTCTCTCTCTCTCTCTCTCTCTCTCTCTCCCCATCTCTCCCTCCACCCTCAAACTCTCCCACATCTGTTCTCTCTCTGCTCAAGCTATGCTCTAACAGTTCCTTCCAATATCCTTCCTTGTGTCTATCACATGATATTCCATTCAGGAGAAGCTCTGCAAGTTTGTAGTGTCAATCAAAAGACAGGTTTGTAGTTGCAGCCTCAACCAGGCCACTTCCCCTGACCCAGGCTCCTATCATATACTCCATTAGAGTTTCCAGCTTACTTGGTTCTCACCAGGTCATCACCCGGTTGTCTGCGCAGCTGGAAAAAGAATGACTCCAGGAAGCTTTTAAATTAGAATGCTCCAGACCAGAATTCTATCCTTAAAATAAGAATTTTGCTTTTCCCAGAGAAGATTGGGGAAGAGGATAGAGGCACAAAGATAGAGCAGTCAAGGTGTGTCTAAGTGGGAAAAAGGAGGAGACCAAAACTGTTCCAGAGCTCACATGTGCAGAAGGGTGCCAACCTCTATCCTGAGAGAGAGCAAGGTGTTATCTTTACTCAAATTCCTGTTACACAGGAAAATAGGGGGAATGTCAGGGAGGGAAGGGGGAAAGGGATGGATACAAGTAGCACATCCTCAACTATGAACACCTTATTTAAGCAGCAAACTTGACAAGTGGGATAAAGGGAAACTGCTTAGCTGAGCTAAAAACAGGAGGAACACGGGTTCCTGTGCTACTAAATCACCAGAACTGGGAGGTCCCGGTGCATAATCCTAGTTAAATCCCTGAGGGTGTTACTCTTTCTTTTCACACCCCATCTCACAGTCCCCCTAGGAGTGAGGAGAAAGATGGGTTATTTGTTTTCTTTTCTTCTTACTACTCAGATAATCACTTCGTTCTTATATAGAAACTTCACCCTCCAACCTCTCTGGTACTGAGTAGAGATAAGTCTTTTGTCCATGGTCATCTCTGCCACAGCCTAAATGAAGGATAGGTTTCTTGCAGCTGCCCTGCTTACAGCTTAGCTCTAGCAAGGGTTGTCATCACCACCAGCATCACCACCACAATCATTGTCATGGAAGTCATCATCAACATCACCACCACCATCATCGTCATCATCATTACCACCAACACCAGCACCACCACCATTATCATCGTTGTTAATAATAATAAATAATATTCATATAGTACTTTAAGGTGTTGTACATATACTCCCTCTTTTGATCCTCAAAACAACCCTGTGAGCTAGGTGCTATCATCAGCACCAATTTTATGGAGGAAACAGGGACTGAGAGTGGTTAAATGGCTAGACCGGGGTCACACAGTTAGTAAGTGTCTAAGGCTGAATTCAAACTCAGGTCTAACTCCAACTTTTGTCCCGTTCTTATACATTGAGCTGCTTTGTGTCAGTCTTGTTCTTTTAGGTCTACCACTCTCCAAGTCTCACAAAAATATACCTCAGCAAGCTGTATTCTACAGTAATAACCCCAGAACATGGAATGAATCTTACCACCAAATTTTGGCTGATTTTCCCACATTCTCTTCAGTATTCATAAAGCTTTTTCTTTTTGTACCGGCTTTTTCATCTGTACTGACTGCTCTCATCCAATAGGCATTTGTTATTTTTTATAGCAGAAAATACTGTGCTAGGCTCTAAGCATACTAAGAAAAAAATAAAAATAGTCTCTGCCCTAAAGGAGATTACCATTTTTTTTTTGAGAAAACAACAGGTAGCCTGATGAATAAATAATGTTTGAGTAGAAGGAGAACACTAATAACAGGGGAACCAAGAAAGTTCTCTTAAGCTGAGTCGTGAAGGGAGCTAGATTCTAAAACATGAAGGTGAGGAAAGATACCACCCAGATCACTAATATGGGGAGATCATGAAGTGAGACCCCCGCCGGAGAGCAACACACTCACCTTCCTTCATCATCGGAGCTCCTTTCAATAACTGCTACTCTGTCTAGACTCATTTCTCAATGGTGGCAAATTTCACCCCTTTCAGCTCTTCATACTTTTGTGATATCAAATACTGAAGAGAAACCCCCATGACCCCTGCAATCCTTGTTGCCCATTCTCTAATTCCCATCACCTCAATATTACTCCTCCTCCCATGTGCCCCTCCATACCTTCCAGTTCACGGTGCCCTCTGGAACTCCCATTCTACAAAAAACAAATTACCTTTCACTTGAAACCTTTTCCTTTTAGGCTCATCTTCCATCTTCTGGTCCTCACTAAAGACCTGGCTGTACCCAGATGATAATGCATTCATCACAAACCTTCCCTTCTAGTACTGTTTGTATCTTTTTTATATTATCCTCCCTCCCCAATTCACTGGTCCTAGTGAGGGAATCAGAATACTCTTTGCTCTCTTTGCCATTTCCAGATGCTTGTTATGCCACCATCACTTAGCATTTCCTCTTTTTTTTTTTTTTGAAGGGGGAAAGCAAGGCAATTGAGGTTAAATGACTTGCCCAAGGTCACACAGCTAGTAAATGTCAAGTGTCTGAGGCCAGAATTGAACTCCGGTCTTGAAGACCTGTGCTCTATTCACTGCACCACCTACTTCCCCTAGCATTTCCTCTTTTGAGGTTAAAATTATCCAAATCTATGATCCCATCCACATCCAATGGCTGTTTTCAGTCTCCTGACTTTCTCAATGAATTCAGTATCATTCTCAGTCCTAATTCCTGCCCTCATTATAAGGGCACATTCAGCACATACACTGATATTCCCTCAAATACTCTAACCTCTAGGCTCCTTGATCTGATTAACTTCCATGTACTACTTTCTATTCATCCTCAGCTACACACAGAGAAGGTCATACTTTTTTTATAGCTTTCTTTTCATATCCTGTAGATATTTGCTTATTGGATAATGGGTCTTAGAACTGTGCATTTGTGTCAATTCTCTCTATAACTTGGTTATCAAACTTTCATTGAGGATATTTGATGCAAAGATATTTCCTCACTCTATTGTTTCTTTTACAGTTTAATCTTTATTGATTCAACTCATGTGAAAGCTTCTTAATTATATGTAATCAAAACTACCTATTTTCTCCCAAACAAAATTTGTCATCTTTCCTCTAAACCCCTTTCTCTTCTAAATATCTTTGTTTCTGTCTTGAGCACCACCATCCTTTAAGTGACCCAGGTTCATAACTACACGGTCATCCTTAATTCTTCATTCTTATTCACCCCACACGTTCAGTCAGTTGCCAAATATTGTCTCCATAGCACATCTCAAATCCTTTTCTTTCCCTGTGATCCAATAGCCACTACCTTAATTCAGGCTCTCATCCCTCCTCGCCTTGTTATTGCAATGCCCTCCTCATTAATATCTCTGCTTCGTCTATTCCCACTCCAATCTATCCTCCACATACCTGCCAAATTGATTTCCCTAATATTGGTAGGTAGTGTAGTATAAAGCTGGGTCACAAGTCAGGAAGATTAGAGCTTAAATTGGGTCCCAGGCACTTACTAGATGTGACTCGGGGAAAAAATCACTTAACCTCTGGCTTCCCCCTCCTTCCCCCCCCCCTTTCTTTCTACTCCTTTCCCTTTCTAAAGTACAGGTCTGACATTTCACTTACCTACTCAATAACCTCCAATATTTCCCTGTTATCTCTAGGATCAAATACAAAATTCTGTTTGGCATTCAAAGCCTTTCAAAACCTGACCCAATCTCCCTTTCCTAGTTTATTAAACATTACTCCTTTTTATTTATTTTATCCAGATTTTTCCAATTTTTATTTAAAGTTTTGAATTCCAAATTCTATCCCTCTCTCCCCTCTCCTTTTTCTGAGATGGTAAGCAATCAGATACAGGTTATGCATGTGGAATTATGCAAAACATTTCCATATTAGTCATTTTGTACAAGAAGACTCAAATAAATAAAAGAAAGTGAAAAATAGAATGCTTCAGTCTGTATTCAATCAATATCATTTTTTTCTCTGGAGGTAGATCATATGCTTCATCACTAGTCCTTTGGGATTGTCTTGAAATTATATTGCTGAGAATAGCTGTCATTCACAGTTCTTAAATTGAATAATATTGTGGTTACTAAGTACAGTGTTCTCCTGGTTCTGTTCCTTCTGCATCAGTTCATGTAAGTATTTCCAGGTTTTTTCTGAAACCATCCTGCTTGTCATTTCTTATAGCACAATAATATTCAGTTGCAGGATTAAAGGGTATGCACAATTTTATAACCCTTTGAGCATATTTCCAAATTGCTCTCCAGAATGGTTGAATCAGTTCCCAACTCCACCAATAGTGTATTAGCACCCCAGTTTTCTCACCACCTCTCCAACATCCAACATTTTTCTTTTTTGTCATATTCGTCATTATGATAGGTGTGAGTTGGTATTTGTATTTCTCTGATCAATAGTGATTTAGGGCACTTTTTCATATAACTATTGATTTTTTTTGTCTGAAAACTGCCTGTTCATATCCTTTGATTTTTTTTGTCTGAAAACTGCCTGTTCATATCCTTTGACCATTTATCAATTAGGGAATGACTGGAATTTTTTATAAATTTGACTCAGTTCTCTATATATTTAGGAAATGAGGCTTTTATCAGAGATAGTTGTTTCAAATCCTCCCCTCCCCCAGTTTTCTATTTTCCTCATAACTAGTTGCATTGGTTTTGTTTATGCAAAAACTTTCAGATTTTATATAATTAAAATTATCCATTCCACATTTTGTAATGTTCTCTATATCTTCTTTGGTCCTAAATTCTTCCTTTATCCATCAGTCGGACAGATAAACCATTCCATGTTCTCTCCCTTTGTTTATGGTATCACCTTTTATGTGTAAATCATGTACCCATTTTGATGTGAGATGTTGGCCTATACCTAGTTTCTGCCGCAATTATTTTCTGGTTTTTCCAGCAGTTCTTGTCAAGTAATAAGTTTTTGTTCCAAAAGCCTGGATCTTTGGGTTTATCATATATTAGATTACAATGGCCATTTCCTATAATGTAATTTGTATCTAATTTATTCCACTGACACAGCACTCTTTCTTAGCCAGTACCACATTGTTTTGATATATACTGCTTTATAATATGGGTTGAGATCTTGTAAAGCCATACTACTTTCTTTCCCATTTCTTTTTCATTCATTTCCTTTATATCCTTGAGTTTTTGTTCTTCAAGTGAATTTTGTTATTATTTTTTTCTAGCTCTATAAAATACTTTGTGATAGTTTGATTGGTATGGCACCAAATAAATAAATCAATTTAGATAGAATCATCATTTTTATTACATTGGCTTGGCCTCCCCATGAGCAATTAATATTCTTCCAATTGTTTAGATCTGACCTGATTTGTATGAAAAACGTTTTATAGTTGTGTTAATGTAGTTCCTGGGTTTGTCTCAGCAAATAGACTCCCAAGCATTTGATGTTGTCTACAGTTGTTTAAATGAAATTTTTCTTTCTTTCTCTTACTGTTCGGACTTTGTTGACAATATATAGAAATGCTGATGATTTATGAGGCTTTATTTTGTATCCTGAAAATTTGCTAAAGTTGTTAATAATTTCAAGTCTTTTTTTAGTTGATTCTTTAGGATTTTCTAAATACAATATCATATCATTTGGAAAGAGTGATAGTTTTGTTTCCTCATTGCCTATTCTAATTCCTTTAATTTCTTTTTCTTTTCTATTGCTATAGCTAACATTTCTAGTGCAATATTAAAATAAAGGTGATAATTGGCATGCTTGTTTCACCCCTGATTTTACTGGGAAGGGCTTATTCTCATTACAAGTAATGCTTGCTGATGGTTTTAGATAAATATTACTTGTTTTAAAGTAAGATCAATTTATTCCTATGCTCTTTAGCGTTTTTAATAGGAATGGATGTCATATTTTGTCAAAGGTTTTTTCTGAATCTGTTGAGACAATCATATGATTTCTGTTGGTTTTTTTTATTGATATGATCAATTATACTGATGAGCTTTCCTAATATTAAACCAGCCCTGCATTCTTAGTATAAATCCCACCTGGTCACAGTGTATGATCCTTATGATGTATTGCTATAATTTCTTTGCTAGTATTTTATTTAAAATTTTTGCATCAATATTCATGAGGGAAATTACTCTGTAATTTTCTTTCTCTGTTTTGACTCTTCCTGTTTTAGTTATCAGCACTATATTTGTGTCATAAAAGGAATTTGATAGGACTCCTTTGGCTATTTTCCCAAATAGTTTATATAGTATTGAGATTAACCATTCTTTAAATGTTTGATAGAATTTGCTTGTGAATCCATCTGGTCCTGGGTACTTTTTCTTAGGAAGTTCATTGATGGTTTGTTCAATTTATTTTTCTAAGATTGGGTTTTTTAAGTATTTTATTTCTTCTGTTAATCTGGTTAATTTATATTTTTGTAGCTATTCATCCATTTCATTTAGATTGTCAAATTTATCAGCATATAACTAGGCAAAATAGCTCCTAACAATTATCTTAATTTCCTTTTCATTGGTGATGAATTCACCCCTTTTTATTTTTGACACTAGTAATTTGGCTTTCTTCTTTTCCTTTTTTAATCAAATTAAGCAATGGTTTGTCTACTTTACTGGGTTTTTAATAAGATCTAGTTTTATTTATTAGTTTAATGACTTTTTTACTTTCAATTTTATTAATTTCTCTTTTTATTTTTCAGGGTTTCTAATTTGGTGTTTAATTGGAGGGGGCTAATTTGTTCTTTTTCTAGTTTTTTTAGTTGCATACCCAATTCATTGATCTGCTTTTTCTCTATTTTATTAATGCAAGCAATTAGAGATATAAATTTTCCCCTAAGTACCACTTTGGCTGTATCCCATAAATTTTAGTATGTTGTCTCATTGTTGTCATTTTATTTATCTATTGTTTCTATGATTTATTCTTTTATTCACTTTTTGTAAGATTAGATTAATTAATTTCAATTATTTTTTAATCTCTTTCCCTTGGCCATTATTGAATGTAATTTTTGTTACTTTATGCTCTGAAAAGAATGTATTTACTATCTCTGCTTTTCTGCATTTGGTTGAGAGGTTTTTCTGTCCTAACACCTGGTCAATTTTTGTGGAGGTGCCAAGAATTGCTGGGAAACAATATATTCCTTTCTATTCCCATTCAATTTTCTCCTAAGAGCTGTATCTAACATTTCCAGGTTTTTATTCTGTCCTTTAACTTCTTTCTTGTTTATTTTTTGGTTAGATTTATCTAGTTCTTATTGGGGAAAGTTGAGGTCCCCCACTAGTATAGTTTTATTATGTTTCCTCCTGTAACTCATTCAACTTTTCCTTCAAAAATTTAGAAGTTATGTCATTTGATGCATGAAGGTGTAGGATTGATATGACTTCGTTATCTATGGTACTTTTCAGAAAGATATCGTTTCCTTTTTTATCTCTTTTAATTAGCTCTATTTTCAATTTTGCTTTGTTTGATATCATAATTGCTACCCCTACTTTCTTTCCTTCAGCTGAAGCATAATAGATTCTGCTCCAGACCCTTGTCTTTATCCTTTATCCTTTGTTTATCTCTTTACTTCAAATGTGTTTCTTGTAAACAACATATTGTAGGATTCTGGTTTTTAATCATTATGCTACGTACTTCCTTTTTATGAGTGAGTTCATCCCATTTATATTTACGGTTATGACAACTGTCTATTTCCTTCCATGCTATTTTTCACTTGTTTATCCCCTTTCTCTTACTCCTCACTCTTTCCCTTCTCACAAGTGTTTTACTTCTGATCATTACCTTGCCTTTTACTAGTCCCCCTTCTTCTTCTATTATCTCCATCCCTTTTTACTTCCTCATAGGATAAGATCGATTTCTATATCCAATTGAGGGTGTATGTTATTCCTTTTTTGAGTCAGTTTTGATGAGAGTAAGGTTTAAGCTTTGCCCACCACCACCACCACCCATCTATCTCTCCATTATAATAGCTCTTTCATGCCTCTTTTATGTGGGATCATTTCCTTTCTCCCCTCTCTATTTTGTTTTGGGGGGTATCATCCCATCAAAGTCACCTTATATGCACACCTTCTGGCTATATATGCTTCTTCTAATTGTTCTTATACTAATAAAGGTGTTAAGAGTTATAACTTGTCATAGAGAAATAGAAACAGTTTAATCTGATTGAACTTCTTATATTTTCTCTTTCTTGTTTCTTTTTTACCTTTTTATGTTTCCTTTGAATCTTGTATTTGGAAGTCATTTTTTTTTATTCAGCTCTGGTCTTTTAATTAAAAATGCTTGAAAGTCCTCTGTTTTGTTAAATATCTATTTTTCTCCCTGAAAGATTATGTTCAATTTTGCTGGGAAGGTGATTCTTTGTTGTGATCCTAATTCCTTTGCCTTCTGGCATATCATATTCTAAGTCCTGCAGTTCTTTAATGTGGAGGCTGCCAAATCCTGTGTAATCCTGACTGTAGCCCCATGATATTTGAACTGTTTCTTTTTCACTCTTTGCCACACTTTTTCCTTGATCTGCAAGCTCTGGAATTGACTGGGAGTTTTCATTTGTGGATCTCTTTCAAGTAGTGATCAGTGGATTCTTTGAATTTCTATTTTGCCCTTTGGTTCTAATATATCAGGGAAGTTTCCTTTGATAATTTTCCAAAAGATGTTGTCCAGGGTTTGTTTGACTTTTTTTTTATCATGGTTTTTAGGTAGTGCAACAATTCTTATATTACCTCTCCTAGATCTATTTTCTAGGTCAGTTGTTTTTCCAATTAGAATTTCACATTTTTTTCTATTTTTTTTTACTTTTTTTATTTTGTTTTATCATACCTTTATATTTTATAGAATCATTAGTTTCTACTTTCCAATTTTAATTTTTGAGGAATTACTTTCTTAAGTGAGGTTTTGTACTTCCTTTTCCATTTGGCCAATTCTATTTTTTAGGGAGTTGTTTTCCTCAGCAAATTTTTGTATATTTTTTCTTAAGTTATTAATTTTTCTTCATGATTCTCTTGCATTATTCTCATTTCTTTTCCCAATTTTTTTCTTCTACTTCTCTAATTTGCTTTTTAAATCTCTTTTAAGATCTTCCAGGAATTCTTTTGGGGACCAAATTACATTTTTCTTTGAGGCTTCACATGCAGCCATTTTGGCAATATTGTCCTCCTCTAAATTTAAGCTTAGATCTTCCCTATCACTATAATAACTTTCTATAGTCAAGCTCTTTTTTTTTGTCTTTTTTCTGCTCATTTTTTTCTGCCTTTTTTGGTGGTTTGGTGTTTTTATGTCAGACTCAGTCTCTACTCTTGCACTATCCCAAGTTTTTGTGCTAAGGCCCTGGGTCTTAAGGCTGACTTTCACTGGATTTCAGGGGTTAACTGCTTGCTTTCTGTGGAAGATAGGCTTCCCTTGTACTGGGGTACTGGGAGAAGCCTCCTCATTGGTCTCTCCTGGGTATGGGGTTTAGCTTTTGGTTTGCTCCAGGGATGGGACCTTGTTGCTGGGTTGCTATGGTAACAGAACCTTTCTGGTGGCTGACCCTGGAGGAAAGATCTTGTTCCTGGTTGGCCCCCGAGTGGAGCGGGTGGGGGATGGGGAGGAGACTTGCTTCTGGGTTGCAATGGAAACAAAATCTCCTTGTTGGTGGCCCTAGGTGTGGGGCCTTGCTGATGGCTAGCCCTTGCATGAGTCTTCACTGGTGATCAGCAATAGGGTCAAGGCCTTACTGGTGACTTGTTCTGGGGGTAGGGCCTTACTGCCTTGCACAGACTGCTCGCTTACCTAGGAGACTACTGATTTGCAGAAGGGTGGGGCCCTGATACTGGATTGCCATAAACTTGGAACCTTGCTGCTGTGAGGCTGGCTACTGCTGCTGCCCTTGGACCTCAGTCCCCTCCCAGCCTGGTGAGATAGACCTTTCATCTTGTAGTGATAAGCTGCTTTCCTGCTCCTGTATCAATTCTGAGGTGGTTTTCTAGTTGTTTACAAGGGAATTTGGGAGGACTTCAGAGGGTTCCTACCTTACTCTGCCATCTTGGCAGCTGAAGTAGATGGTTACCCTTTTGATCTTGCCCTCTCTCTCAAGGGCTCCACATCCTTGATCAAGAACTCTGAAATTGTTTTATCTCCTTAAACTCCATGCATTTCTATTCCTCTCAAACTTTTCTTCATCCTCCTGTGATCTATAAATTCTCCACCCCTCAGTGTTTTTCCAGACTATAACCCCCACTTGAACTACAATATCATCCTTTCTCAATTTTGATCTTTTAGTGAATCGGTTCAATTCTACCCTTCAATCTCTTGCTCTCATATTCTATCAATGACTCACAGAATGTCGAACTCTAACCCTGGCTTACTCCCACCATTTATGTCCTCTGATTCTCTACTTTTATGCTGCTGAGCAGAACTAGATGAGGACATCGTGCAATCCTACTGACTAGCTTCACCACAAATTTATGTTATGAAATTTTAAATGGGTTCTCTCAACAGTAAGGATCCTACTCTTCGTAATGGCTGTTGTAACCCTTTTTTCTCCTCAAGCTTCTAACAGTATACCTTTCTCACTCTCCTTCAGTTGAGGGTCTTGCCTTTAAAAAAATATGCTATGAGCCAAGAACCCCTTTTTCACCCCTCCTAATCTTCTCACAACCCCTTGATATCGTTCCACATCATTTTCTCCTTTACTTGGCTCTGATAAAGAGATGGTCCTTTTTGCAATGCCAACCCCTCTATCTGTACACATCACTGACTGTATCCTTCTGGTGTTCTCCAGTAAATTCATTTCCTTCCTACTATCATTCCCTAACTCTTTATTATCACCAATCTCTCTTTATCTATTGGCTTCTCTTTTGCTGCCTACAAATATGCCTTTCCCATTTGTAAAATGACAACAACCAAAAAATAAAAACCTCATTAAATCCTATCATCTCTGATAGCTGTTGTCCTATATCTCTCATGCCTTTCTTGGTCAAGTTCTTTCAAAAATCTATTTAAACTCAGAGATGCCTCTGCTTCCTTTCCTCTCACTCTCCCTGAAACCTGACTTCCAATCTCATCACTCTCTCTAAAATTACTGATTACCAATTAATCTCCAAATCTAATTGTCTCTTCTCAGTCCTTAAGCTCCTTGGCTTCTCTGTAGCACTTGACAGTATTGACCACACTGTCTTGGAAACTCTCTCTGGACTTCTGCAACACTTCTCTTTCTTCATTCCTCTGCCTATCTGACCACTCTTCAGTCATCTCTGCTAATTCATCTTCCATATAATGCCTACTCATTGTAGTGTAGCCCATCCCCAAGGTTCATCAGACACCTCTTTTCTCTCCCACAACTATCAACCATGGAAGGACACTTTGGAGAAGGAGTCCACCATTCCTACCACCACCAATACCAGCTGACCACCACCAGCTACTGAAGGGTTGGGAAAGCAGGCTAGGAATACTGAGGGAAAGACAGGAGGTGGTATGTTCCAGAGAATCCAAACTACCACTACTACCTTAACCACTAGCTTCCCTGATACTCTAGAGGAGAGAGCCCAGCATCCTGTACCCAAAAGTGTTAGGAAAAGTAGCACTTCCCAGATCACCCATCCCCCTTTTAGTATGACCTCTTACAGCCATCATCCAAGGGGAAAACCATTGTAGAGTTTGCCCTCCCAATTATCATCACCAACAAATGATAACTGATGTTTAAAGATAGACAAGTCTAAGAGCCTTGGGAACTGTAGCACTCCCACGGACAATAGGCATTTTATCCAATATGCCCTTAAAGCAATTGTGAAAAAAGGTGAATAAATCTGTGGCTGAAATCTGATGACTGCCTTGACAGGTTCTAAAGCCCTTATCTCCTTAGAAGACACAACTACTGAAGAGCCAGGAAAAAAAGACCTTACCATCAAAGTCCTTGGAACCATCAAATGGTCCAATGAAGTTAAGGCAAGTCAACAAGGATTTATTAAGTATTTACTGTGTGATGGACACAATGCTGTGTTGCAGATACCATGAAAGGCAAAAAGAAAAATTCTTGCTGTCAAGAAGCTCACAGTCTAATGGGAGAGACAACTGATAAAAAATAACAATGTTCAAGCAAGATGAATATAAGATAAATTGGAGATAATCTCAAAGGGAAGGCACCAAGATTAATGAGGACTGGGAAAGGATTCTTTTTGCAGAAGGTGGGAGCTTAACTGAGTCTTCAAGGAACCAAAAAAGCCATGAATTGAAGATGAGGAAGGAGACAGTTTAAGACATGGGGGCAGCCAACAAAAATGCATGGAGTTAGGAGATGGAGTGATATGCTTGAGGAACACTAAGGAGGTCAGTGTCACTGGATTTCAGGGTACATGGAGGGGAATAAGGTTTAAGAAGATTCACAAGATAGGAAGGGTCAGCTTATGAAGGACTTCAAAAACCAAACAAAGAATAAGGAACTACTTGAGTTTATTGAATCCAGAAAGGGTAACATAGTCAGCTCTGCACTTTAGGAAGCTCAGTCTTGATTGAATAAGAAACTTGAAGCAAGAATACCAATCAGCAGGCTATTGCAGTAGTCCAGGGGTGAAGTGATGAGGGCCTGGACAAAGGTGGTTAATAGTGTCAGAAGAGAGAAGGGGGGGGCCTTAGGAGGGATATTAGAAAGGTAGAAATGACAAGACTTGACAAAACTAATTGGTGAGAGAGAGTAAGGAGACAAGAATGACACTAAGGTTACCAGCTCAGGTGACTGGGAAGATGATGACACCCTTAACAGTAACAGGAAAGACAGGAAGAAGAGAGGGTTTTGAGGGAAAGGTAATGATATCTTTGAGTCTGAGGTTTCTATTGGATATCCAGTGAGAGATGTCCAACAGGTAGCTGGAGATGTAAGACTAAAGTTCAGGAGAGAAGTTAGAGTGGCAAATACTTATCTAAGATCTGAGAATCATCTGCATAGAGATGAAAATTGAATTCATGGGAACTAAGAAGATCATCAAAGCAGTATAGAGGGAAAACAAAAAGCAGGCCTAGGACAGAACCTTGAGAGATATCTGTGGTTAGTGGGTATGAACAGGATGAAGATTCAGCAAAGAATTGTTGTGTTCGTCCTTTGTTGCCGAAGAGAAATGATGACATGACTTGCAATTGACTTTGTTTTGAGTTAGTTAAGGCTGTGCAGGTCACTAGCCTCACTTCTCCAGAGCCATCTGAATCCAGTGATCAGATATTCATCAGGATGACTGAAGATGATCCAGGATGCACTGGGAGACCTTGGCCAAGATCTATGCAGGAACACACTTAGGGTAAGGTAATGCCCATTTATTGAATAGGCATGTTTAAGAAGTAGC
Organism: Potorous gilbertii; assembly: GCA_028658325.1. NCBI lineage: Eukaryota > Metazoa > Chordata > Mammalia > Diprotodontia > Potoroidae > Potorous > Potorous gilbertii. Next base: position 206,154 of record JAQQSK010001274.1, read on the forward strand.
CAGGGCATACCCCCTTTAATGAGGCAAAGAAAAGAAAGATATCATGTTGGCAGGGAGAAGTCAGGAAAACGAGGAGAGATCAGTGTCATGAGGCTGTAGAGAGAAAGAAAGTATCAAGGAGAAAAGAGTGATTTAATGTGTCAAAGACTGAAGAGAAGAGGCTATTAGATTTGGCAGTTACAATATCATTGGTGGCTACTTTCAGGAGTCAAGATGGCAGAGTAAGCAGTAAATCACTATAGCTCTCCTATATTCACCTCCAAATGACCAACCAACCATAAAAAAAAAACCCCAGTACAAATCCTGGAACAGCAGAGCCAGCACAAAAATGGAGTGATCTTTTAGTCTGGGAGACTTGGAGGGTCAGTGAGAAAGGTCCACCTCATATGGATAATAGAAGAATGCATTCCAGGACAGGAAGCTTCCTAGCAAGCCAGCAGCAAACCTCACTTCAGCAAACAAGTGGAAGACCCTAAGCCCCAACTCGGTGGAGCAGGTAAAGTTCAACACCAGAAACTTCAAGTACCTTAGCATAGTCAGGACAACTGGCAGACTCCAGCTCCAAGAACCAACACATGCTTTGCCATAGCTCCAGGTAAGTAGGCATCCTCTGGTGGCCTTACCCGCAAGTGCTTCAGTATTGCTCAGGGCAGACATCCTCCAGCAGCTGGACCTACACATGCTTCAGTGTAGCCCTGGGGAAACATAGAAAAACTCCATCTGGCCTCAGCACATGCCAGACATCACCACTAGAACCCCAAATCAGCACCAGACCCTCATGACCTCCTGTAGCACCAGTGAACCTCCATCCCAACCCCACCCCCAGCACAGCTCCAGACATAAGCGCCTCAGGGCAAGATTAGAATAGCATCTGGCAAACAGCCAGGGTCTGCAGTCACTAGCAGAAGAAGTCAGAGACAGTGTCCCTTCCACCCTGGGAGCAGAGCCCAAATTTGAAAGAAAGAAAAAAAAAAAAGGATGAGCAGAAAAGAACAAAAAACAAAAATCTGACCAAATTATGATGACAGGGAAGACACAAACTCAGAAGAAGACAGCAATGTCAAAACATATATGGGCAGAATCCCAAAGAAAAATGGGAAGTCGTCTCAAGCCCAGAAAGAATTCTCAAAAGAACTCAAAATGGACCTTTAAAATCACATAATAGTACAAGGAAAATGGGGGAAAGAAATGAAAGTGATGCACGAGAGTTATGAAAAAAGACTCAACAGCTTGGAAAACTGCTTAAAAAGTAGAATTGGCCAGATGGAAAAGGAGATACAAAAGCCCACTGAATAAAACAATTCCTTAAAGAGTACTGTTGGCCAAATAGAAAAAAAAGTATAAAAGCCAATTGAGAAAAACAACACCTTAAAAGTTAGAATTGGGCAAGTGGAAGCTAATGACTCTTTGGGACATCATGAATAAATCAAACAAATTCAAAAGAATGAAAAATGGAAGAAAATGTAAAATACTCATGGGAAAAATAATCGATCTGGAATATAGATTCAGGAGAGATAATATCAGAATCATTGGACTACCTGAAAGTCATAAAGTCATAATAATAAAGGAGAACCTGGACAGTATCTTTCAAGAAATTATCCAGGAAAACTGCCCTGATGTTCTGGAACCAGAGGGCAGAGCAGTCATTAGAAGAATCCACTGATCACCTCAGGACAGAGATCTCAAAATAAAAACCTCATGGAACATTATAGCCAAATTTCAGAACTATCAGGTAAAGGAAAAATACTGCAAGTGACCAGAAAGAACAATTCAAATACCAGAGATTCACAATTAGGATCACACAGGACTTGGCAGTGCAATATTTAAGGATCAGAGGTCATGGAACATGATATTCTGAAGGGCAGAGGAGCTAGGACTATAACCGAGAATCACTTGCCCAGCAAAAGTAAGCATAATACATCAAGGGGAAAAAACGAATATTCAATAAAATAGAAGGATTTCAAGCTTTCATAAGGAGAAGACCAGAACTAAACCAAAACTTTGTCCTCCAATATCAAGACCCAAGAGAAATATAAAAAGAGAAAAGAAAACAGAAGGGACTCAATACAGTTAAACTGTTTATACCCTTACATGGGAAGATGATGTTTGTAATTCTTCAGAATTGTATCACTAACAGTACAGATAGAGTAAACATAGAGGGTTTCGCTATAAGGTATATTTGAGGGAATGATATAAAAAATAAGGGGTGAGAAAGAGGAGTAAAATGGGTGCAGAAGGAAGGGAGAAGTAGAATAGGGTAAATTATCTCACATAAAGAGGAGAGTAAGACTTATTACAGTGGAGGAAAAGGTGGGAGGGGAGCTATGGGCATTGCTTGAACCTTACTGTCATCAGTATTGGCTCAAAGAGGGAATAATACACACATAAGATGAATATAGAAATCTAATTTACTCAACCGGGAAGTAGGAGGGGAGGAGATTAAATAAAGGGAGGGGGGACTGAGAGAAGAGAAGACAGATTGGGGAGGTGATAGACAGAAGAAAAACACTGATGTGGTGGGAAAAGGTAGAAAAAAGAGAGAGGACCAACAGGAAGAATATGATGGAGGGAAGTCCACAGGTAATAATCACAATGGTGAATGTGAATGGGATGAACTCTCCCATAAAATGGAAGTGGATAGCAGAGTGGGTCAAAAACCAGTATCTTACAGGATGTTACTTATAAGAAACACACTTGAAACAGAGAGACACACAAAGGAAAACCTAGAAAGACTTGTATGAATTGACACAAAGTGAAATGAGCAGAACCAGGAAAGCATGGTACATATTATCAGCAACATCATATCATGATCAACTATGAATGACTCAGCTTTTCTCAGCAACACAGTGATCCAAATCAAATGCAAAGGACTCAAAAAGGAAAATACTATCCATATCCAAATGAAGAACCAATGGACTCTGAAAGCAGATTGAAGCATATTTTTTTAACCTGCTTTATTCTTTCTCGTGTTTTTTAAACTTTTGATGTTTCTTTGTCCAATACTGTGATGAATATGGAAATATATTTTATATGATAGCATATATATAAACTATATCAAACTGCCTACTATTTTCAGAAAAGGGGAGGGAAGGGAGAAAAATTTGAAACTCAAAATCTTGTAAAAATGATTGAATGCTAACAATGAGTTAAAATACAGGGCAGAAGCAGAATCTATTATGCTTCAGATGAAATTTTTAAAAGGCAGGAATAGCAATCATGATCTCACATAAAGCAAAATAAAAAAATAGATCTAATTAAAAGATAAACATGAAGACTATATTTTGTTAAAAAGTACCATAGACAATGAAGTAATGTCAAAAATTTTTACCCTAAGTTTCTCCAGTAAAAACTTCATTCCTCAAATACCCTGAATATAGAACCTGAGTACAGAACTGGTCAAATTCACAAAAATAATAGCCATTCCCCAAATGGTAAATTGTCAAAGGACATGAACAGTCACTTTTCAGAAAAATAAATCAAAGCTACCTGTAGTTATATGAAAAATGCTCTAAATCATTGCTGACTAGAGAAAGGAAAAGGTAAACACCTCTCATCTATCAAAAATGACATATGCTAGAGGGAATGAGGGAAAAATTGCTACATTAATGAACTGCTGGTGAAGTAGTGAACTCATCCAACCATTCTGGAGAAAAATTTGGAACTACACCCAAAGGGCTATAAAATTGTACATACTCTTTGATCTAGCAATACCAATATTTGGTCTTTATCCCAAAGAGATCAAAGAAAAGGGAAAATGACCTATATGTACAAAAGTATTTGTAGCAGCTTCTTTCTAATTCTAAAGAATTGGGTATCAAGGGGATTCTCATCAATTGGGGAATGACTGAACAAGTTGTGGCACATGATTGTGGAGGACTTTTGCACTATAAGAAATGATGAGAGGAAGGAAAACAACATGGCAAAGTGATGCAAAGTGAAGTGAGAAAAACATCATTGTGCACAGTAACAAAAATGTAATGATAATCAACTGTGAAAGACTTAGCTACCCTGATCAATACAATGATCCAAAACAATTCCAAAGGACTTGTAATAAAAAAAGAGAACTGACGAACTCTGTGTCCAAATTGTAGTATAAGTTTCTCACTTTATTTTTTTGTACTTTAAAATATGTAAATTTTTTTTTTTTGCAAATTGCTACTTCTTTCACAACATGACTGATATGGAAATATGTTTCACATGACTGTACATATATAACCTATGTCAAATTGTTTACCATCTTAGGAAAGGGAGAGGAAAGGAGAGAGGGAGAAAATTTGGAACTCAAAATTTTATTTAAAATGAATGTTAAAAATTGTCTTTACATATATTGGAAAAAGTACCATTTTTAAAAATATGGCTAATGTGGAAATATGTTTTCAATGATTTCATATGTATAATTGATAACATATTGCTTGCCTTGTGGATGGGGTAGAGAATGGGAAGGAGAGAGAGAATTTGAAACTCAAAATTTTAAAAGAATATTAAAACAAATATTTTTTTTTAAAAAAGGAAGGCATCTGAGCAATGTGAAAGGAGGGAAGAAGAGGAAGCTTTTTGTGAATGACATCAACTTTTTCAGTGAAAAATGAGACAAGGTTCTTAACTGAAAGAGTGTGGGTAGGGGGATCCATGGGAAGTTTGAGGAGGGATAAAAAAAGTTTGGAAAAGCTGCTGTGGTGATGGGGATACATGGAATAGTGAACTGAATAGAAATATCTAAAAGGATTGCCTCATGGAAATAAAGGTCCACTTAAGATTACAATAATATAAATTTGTAATTGACCCAGTCATAATGGTTTTGTGATTTTCCCCATCTCTGTTCAGCAACATGAAGCTAAAGCAACACGTGGTGCAAATAATTCAAGGCTGAGACTCGGTAGAGCAAGATTAGTGAATAGAAAAGGGAACAAGGGATTCTGAGAGAAGAGGAGATAGTAAAGTTGAACTGGCTCATCAAGGGGTCAAGGTGGATAGAGAAAGAATTGAGGGGTGGAAGCACTGGAGGTCAAGGAAAGGTCAAAGAACCAGGTTTGGAGGGGTGGAGTGAAAACAGGTCATGATCAGATAAAGGAATTTTACAATTCATGAACATAGAAAAACACAATGAATATATTCTTCTTAATTAAAATAACACTGAAGAATATTATTACCACCTGCTTTGTGGCTATATTGTAAGGACCATTGGGACTTTCCATCCTACTTGCACCTGAAACATACTTGTTTTGTTTCCGTCTATTAGAAGGTGCACAAGCTGCTTGGGGCCAGGGACAGTCTTACTATTCTATTTGTAGCCCCAGCACTTAGCATAGTGCTTTATACATAGCATTCCCTTACTAAATGCTTTTCATTCCTTCATTGATCTACATATCTCGCCCTAGTCTCCTTACTGAGCTCCAATCCCACACTTCTCACTACGTATTGGACACTTCAAACTGTAAGCTGCTCAAACCAATATATCCAAAATAAAACTCATTATTTTCCCAACCATCCTTCCCCCAAACTTTTCTATTACTGTCAAGGGCAACACTTTCTTCTCATTTACCCAGTTTTAAAACTTCTTGCTCATCATCCTTTCTTTACTCTCACTTACTCATCTCACATATTCAGGAAGTTGCCAAATTCTGCCTCACTTCATGCCTCACAGATGTCCCCTCCTCCCAGTCGTATAACCACCACTCTGGTTTGGGCTCTCATTTCCACTCTCTTGGACTATTATAATAGCTTTCTGTGTAGTCTTCCTGCCTTTCCCCACTGCAAACCACCCTCCATTGAGCTGCCTAAGTGATTTTCCTAAATCACAGGGTTAATTGTCACCCCTTTTGTCAATAAACTCTATAGGCTCCATTTCAAGTTCCTCTGTTTGATAGTTAAATCTCTGCATAATCTGACTCCTCTCTATCTTTCCAGTCTGTTTATACCTTACTCCCCTTAGTAAACTCTTCATCCAGTCATATTGAATTCTTGCTGCTCTATACCCACAGTACTCTGATACCTCTATTTCTGCCTTTGTACTGCTATCCTCTATGCTTAGAATGCATTCCCTCAGGCATCTTGGAATCCGTGGGCTTTCCTTCAATATGCAACTCAAGCTTCATGTCGACATGAAGTCTTTTCCTGCTCCCCTCATGCCACTGTAGCCCCTCCTAGATCTAATTTTGTGTATATTTATATGTATGTGTATATGTACATACACACAATACATTCATACACACATACATACATACATCTATCTATCTATCTACCTATCCTGTGTGGCCAAGTAATGTATGATGAACCTGCAAGACTGATTTATCATTACTTATGCCAACTAGTGCAATGGAAACAATAATTACAACATACTTCTCAAAACCAGTAATCAAACTTTATTAAACAAATATATGCAAACATCAGTTTATATTGTGTATCTATTATATTGTATATCTATTAGTTTATATCTATTAGACAATAAAAATACTAACCCCACTAGAAACAAGCCATTCCAATTTCTTAGGGTTTCCCAGTAAGCATGTCTCATACTGATATTCATGAATAAGGCTATTTACTAAATTTTCTCATTGGTGGTCTCTCTGTCCTTTTCGGGGTTCCGTAGTTTACTAGTTGTTTATACCACAACTATGCTTATCTTACTATCAAAAAAAGTATATAAAACAAACATCAAAACATTTCATCACTAAATAGTGGCCCACCACAAAATGGAATAAGTTATGTCAAGGCAATAAACTTACTCTAATCATAATACATACTTATATACTCCCATGTCATCCTCCCTATTAGAATGCAAGTTCCTTGAGATCAGATACTGTTTCACTTTTTTCATTGTATCTCCAGAACTGACACATATTAAAGCACTTAATAAATTCTTGCTTCTTGATTAATTCCAGGCTTAGAGGACAGGCAGCTGTGCAATGATATGGAGGCAAGAGATAAAATGTCCCATGCAAGGAACAGTAAGTAAGCCATGTAAGCACAGACAGCATAGGCAGCTAGGCTGCACTGCAGTCAAGGTCCTGGATATTTAGTAGGAAGACCTAGTTCAAATGCAACCTCTGACACTTACTAGCTGAGTGATCCTGGGCAAATCATTTAGTCTCTGTCTGCCTCAGTTTCCTTGTCTGTGAAATGGGGATCATAATAGTACATACCTCCCAGAATTGATAACAGGAGATAGTATTTGTAAATCACTTTATAAATGTTAGCTATTTTTATTAAGCAAGTTTGCTGAAACATAGAAGGTGCTCAGTGGGGAATAATGAGAAATCATTCCGGAAAAACAGGTTGCAGTTAGGTCATGAGGGGCTTTAAATATCCCTTAGTGGAATTTGTTTTTTAATCCTAGAAGCAAGAAAGAGCCACTAGAGTTTCCTAAGCACAGGAGTAACAAGATCAAACCTGTGCTTCACTTAATCAACAAATGTCAAAGGGATTATGGGTACAAAAAGAAATATAGACATGATTCCTATTCTCATGAAATTTGCAACCAATTGAGGTAAAAGGCAGTGTAAAATTACAGGTACGTATCATGAGAGGCTGGGGGTGTTGGTGGATTAGGGTTGTCAACGAAAAGTATTGATGGGGTGCTTGGGTGCATGTGGTTGGACCCCAATTCTAAAATCACATTTCTCTTTTAAAAAATCACATTTCTCCCTATTCTCAAAACACTATCTATCCCAGGCAGTTTCTCCCCAGTCCAAGGACACAGCCTTTGCAAGCAACAACTGTTATTTCCTTTTCTGATATAGCAGCCAGCTGTACCTATAGAATTTGTTAGTTTGAACCAGCTGTGTACTGGCTGAACTGACTGTGCGCTGAGTCAGAACAACATTTACTATTCACTGACTGATCATATGTATTCTAGACTTAGACATACCTATACTCCTTTACATTTATCTTGTCTAACAAGACATTGATGAGAGCAGCCTGGTCAGTCCTGAGTCAGTCCTGACTGCTAGTTGACTTAGGGATATTTCAGGCCTAAAATCACACCTCCATATAGCCCCTCCTTGGCTATTTCCTGATAAATTTGGGGTAAAATACCTGTGTAGTAGATACCAAAAGTGCATGCTCTTTTAAGAACTAACCACTCCTTAACCACTCCTTAATCCCACTCTGAATCACCTAATTAGCATACTTGGCATATGTGATACTATAGAACATCATATATAAACTTTACCTGTACCCTTCTAAGGTTGCAGGTTCCCTAAGAACTCTTGCCCTCTGAAAAGCATAGAAAATCTTCATGTTGACCTCAACAATGCTTGAGTCCATGAATTCTTCTCCAGATGGTCCACACAGGGAATTCTAGAATTCCTATAAACTCCCCCTCCCAGCCCTCATCAGTATCACTTGTGAGAATTTAACTGAATATTGAAGGGTACATAAGAATTAGGCAGAAGAGGAGGCATTCTAGAGAAGGGAAATTATGTGATCAAAACTGTTATGGGAACAGTAAATGTTTGGGTACAACGACTAGATAGGGTGCTTGGAAAATTTGTATAAGGAAGAAGGGAGAAAAAAGGTGAAAAGGACAGAAGTCACCTGGGTTGGAAAGTACCATAAATAAAGGCGCAAAGACTCAAAGAAAGGACCTGCAAAGTTCTTTTTCTTTCTTTCTCCTTTTCCCTTCTTTCCTTCCTTTCTTTCTCTTCTCTTTCCCTCCTATCCTCTCCTTTTTCCTTCTTCATTCCCTCCCTCCCTTCCTTCCTTCCTTCCTTCCTTTATTCTTTCCTTTCTTTAACTGGTTTCCCAATCTTGCCTAGGCTGAAAGTACAGGGGGCACTCACAGGTCCACTGATAAACATAACCTGTTCCATTTTTCCAACTTGGCTCCACTTCAGCCTTCCTCAGGCAGTCTGCTGGCCTTCCATTCCCAGGGGCTCACCATATTGGTGTCAGACTCAATGTGTACACCCAACCATCTTTAGCCCTACTCTAATTCAGAACTCCAGAACTCAAGCTGTCCTCAGCCACCACTTCCCCAGCAATAAGGACTACAATCGTCACCATACCAGTCTGCAAGGGTTTTTTTGCATTTTTTTTTCAAGCAATATAAGCTTCAGCAAAACACAGTCTCCCTCTGAAGCTCAAGGAAACATTTTGAATTCAGGCAGCACATTCATACTATGTAACTTTTAGAAAGGTTATTTGTGTCTAATGGGTCTACCTGAAATCCATCCCTCAGAATTACATCTTCTGAATGGTCCACTCTCAAATTTATTTGTACTAAATAATAATTGTCCCAGAAAAAATACCATAGCTGATATTTTTGTATAGCACTTTCAAGTTTGAAAAACACTCTATGATCTATTATCTCTTTTGGACGGTGCAACAACAATTTAGCAAGATAAACGCTATGGATAGCTACGTTTTACAGATGAGTAACTTGAGGTTGAGAAAAATTAAATGACTTGCCCATGGTCAAACAGATAACAAAGATTCCACCCCAAGTCTCTATTGACTTCCGGACCAGCACTCTTCCTGTCATTTTGCCTCTCATAAATCACCATTACTTCTCCATACTTTTAAAACCTCTTATAATACAATACTATCCAGCAGAACACTGGTCCTTCATTACCTGCGATGAGTCATGAAAATAGACCACCAGACTTCCCCCTAAATATGACTACCTTACAGCAGGCCAGAGCCAGTAAATCTTAAAGCCAGGTGTCGAACCTATATGAAGGAGTTACTTCCTACACTATAAAAGGGATTCACTATTTATGGGGAAGTTTGGGGTCCCTCCTTCTCTACTGCTCACCATTCCAGAAGGGAAGAAAGGGAATAATGCTGTTCCTCAGGGAGTAGTGGATAAAGAGAATTCTAGATTCTGAGTCAAGAAGAACTAGGTCCAAATCCATCTCTCTCTTCCCATTAGCAATGTGACTATAAATCTAGCTCTAAATCTTTGATTATATTTCCCCATCCCTATCAGGGCTGCCCCTCCTTCTAATACTGCCAATTCAGGGTTTGCTTATGTATCTAAATGTTGACTTGACTCTGGACTAGAGGCTTCTTTCTCCATTTACTCAACACATATTTACCAAGCTTTTACTCCATGCACAGAATTTTACTGGAGCTAAGGGGAATAAAAATTAAAACAAAAACCTGTTTCCTGGCTTGGAGAAGCTTTCAGTTAAGTACGAAAGACAGAATATTTGAGTAAATTTAGTAAGTAAAGATCTTTTTTTTTTAAAGTATCTAATACACAGAAGGCACTGATTTTGCATACACTGGCAGAAGCGGGGTAGAGGACCTGAACCTCATCTCCTGCACCCTCATTCCCATCTGTGAAAGAACTAGTGTTTGTCAGCATTTTTTTGGATATAGCTTCTTCCCCATCCCCTACTCTCACCATCATTACTCCTCACTCCTTCCCCTATCCACTCCTTCCACTCCCATCTCACACACACACACACACACACACACACACACACACCATGGAGAGTCATAGGTCTCTTCTTGGGATAGGAACTAATTTTCCCTAAAAAGAGGAAAAAGTTGTTCTAGGACTTGATTGGCCCTGCCTTCTCTGGTAAAGCTTTCTGGTCACTCAAAGGCCTAAAAAGTGTCAGTCATGTAGAGCATAGGCCTCTCAGAATTGGTAGGTACCTGAGATCATTCAAGTCACTATGTCCTTTGCCTAAGAGCTTCAACTAAATGTTAAACTGGCTGTTCCTCCCAAAATGTTTTTTTTTTTGGCATTTCTATGGGGAATCTAGATAGTATACATCCAGAGAAAATAGTACCACTGTATCCTTTTTGCTTATCGTTCCTGTGGTAGGGCAAAGGAAACTTTCTTTTGCAAACTGTTCAGTCAATTGTGTGTCTGATTTCTGAAGTGACGGTGTCGTCAGACACTTCCCACACCATTTTCCTCAATCCTGCTCCACCTATGTTCTATTCTAACCACATCCACCCCTTCTACTATACCCTCTGGAATCCCTTTTCCATAGGGAATGAACTTCCCTTCCTTCTAGACCTCTTCTCATATACTTTCCATCTACTTGCTTTCAATGAGAAAACTCGCCCTAAATAACCCTTCATCCCTGAACATTCTTTCCAGTATTGGCTATACCTTGACATGAACTACCAATGCTATGGTCAGAGGGAGAGTTGGAATACTCCTCACTACCCACTCTGACTGCCAGACTTTCCTGTTATCACTTAGCACTCAGTCAGTTCCACTTTGGAATTCACCCTATAAAATTTTCCACTTTATTCTGGTCATAGTAACTATCGTATCCCCTACATAGAGGAGCTCAGGCCCTGGTTCTCTGTTTTCCTCTTCTCCCTAACTCCCATTCTTATTGTAGGAGGTTTCAATAGTGATAAGTAAATTCCTTATCCTCCCAACTTCCCTGTCTCTTCAGGTTCCGTGACTACATTCCATCTCAGCCATGCACAGGACTTGTCATATCCTGGATCTCACAATTACCTCAAATTGTTCTACTTTCTCGACCAAAAACACTGACATTCTTGCAACTCTAATCTTTCATCATTCCATCTCCCTGTGTGCCTCGCCTCTCCTACATTCATTTTGGGTTACTCTCATCCTGAGCTCCAACATTTCTACATCTCAATATTTTCTCAGGCCATGTGCCTACCTTGATTCCATTTTTTCCCCCTTCTCCATCTTGATCCTGGTGTTAACCAATTCAACTCCACACTCCTTTTCTCTCTAATATTTTGAAGCTCATCCTTTGCTAAACCCCACATAACCATACTAATTGAATACACTATAGGTTTATCATTATTTCATTTTAATTGGGCCCTCACTGCAGCAAAGCATTTCCTTTATTCTTCTATAATTCCCTTTTACTCCCCACAGAAGCAATTCTAACCATTCTCTTTCCTCCTTACACCTCCCACATCTCCTCTTCACCCCACTCTCTCACTTGAGAATGACTTATTTTACTGGGAAAATTAAAGCTGTTTGCCATCTCCTCTTCATTTCAAACCTCATTCCCAACATCATCCCCCACTCTCTCTCCCTCTTATCAAGAGAACCAGTCTCTCAATAATAAGACATCCCTTCTCCTTGCCAAGGTCAACTCCTCTATATTCACCCTTGATTGCATGCCCGTTGGTCTTCAACAGCAAATTGCCCCATCAATCATTCCCTCTATCTCTAATCTTAACATTCTTCCTGTAATAGTTCCTTCCCTACTGCCTTCATATATGCCCAAGTTTTCCCATCATTAAAGAAAACCCTCCTAATTAGACCCTACTATCCTCTCAAATTTTCATCCTCTATATCTCTTCCCTTTCTCAGTCAGTTTCCTAGATAAAGCTGTCTATACTCACTGCTTCTACTTACTCTGATCCTCTTCTTAGTACCCTATATAACCAGGCTCTTTCCCCATCACTCAGATGAGATTCTCTCAAAGTCACCAATAATCTCTTAATTGCTAAATCTCATAGTCTTCTTTCAATCCTCATCCTTTCTGACCTCTGCTACATCTGACACTATTTATTATGTACTCTTTTTAGGTATTCTCTTCTCTCCGGATACAGCTTCCATAGATATCCATAGCGTTTATCTTGCTAAATTGTTGTTGCACCATCCAAAAGAGATAATAGATCATAGAGTGTTTTTCAAACTTGAAAGTGCTATACAAAAATATCAGCTATGATATTTTTTCTGGGACAATTATTATTTAGTACAAATAAATTTGAGAGTGGACCATTCAGAAGATGTGACTTGACTCCCTTTATTTCTGGTTCTTTGCCTGTTTGACTCAGTTGTTCATTGATCATCTCTATCATGCACCTTAACGGAGGTGCTTCAGTCTCTCTGTCCTGGGCTTTCTTCTCTTCTCTCTCTCTCCTTGTCTTGGTGACCTATAAGCTCCCGTGGATTTGATTGTCATCTCTATGCCAATGACTCACAGATCCAGCCCCAGTTTCTCCTGTTTAATCCTGCAACACTAACTGACTATTGGACATTTACAATTGAATGTCTCATAGAAACCTCAAAAGCAAAATGCCCCAAATAGAATTCATTACCTACTGTTTCTCTCACCCTATCCTTCCAAATTTCCCTGTTTCTGCTGAAGGGAACACTAGTCTTCTAGTCTCCTAGGTTTGTAATCTTGGTGTTATCCTCAATGACTCAGCCTTCATCATCCCACATATCCAATCAATTGCTAAATCTTGTTTCTGCTTCACTAATATCATTCACGTCTGACTTCTCTTGATTCACACAACCATGACCTTGGTTCGTGGCCTAATAAACTCTCATCTAGGCTATTGCAATGACCTTCCTGCCACATGTCTCTCTCAATTTCAAACCAACACCTACACAACTGCAAAAGTGCTTTTCTTTACTCAAAAATTATGTTTCCTCTGTTCAATCAATTCCAGTGATTTCCTGTTGCCTCTAGGATCAAATATAAATTCTTCTGTTTATAAACAGAAACTGATTCCAAGCTGTCTTTCTAACCTCATTATACATTACTTCCTTTTCCTTAAGCTATGATCCAGGCAAACTTGTCGTTTCTCTGTTCTTTGCACATAGCATTCCATCTCCCATCTTCCAACTTCATGCATTCATACTGCCTGGGATGCAGACCCTCCTCACCTCTACCTCACTAAATCCCTCTGCTCCTTTACAATAAATCTCATGCATCCCTTCTACATGAAGTCTAATTTCCCCAGTAATTAGTACCATCTCCCCCACTATCTTGTACTTAACTACTTTCTACTTATAAATATTTATTATCTTTAGTTTTATTTATTCATTTATATTCACTACAAAGTGACCAAAGTCTTTGGAACTGTCAAATGGCTTAACGTCGTTTAGATATGGTTTTATTAATGAAAATGACACCAAAGAAGATGCATCATCCTCAGCCTTGACACTGTATCCTAAGGACCATTGAAATTTTCCATTTGTCTTAAAGCTGGAATCTCTTATGCATGGTGTCACCATATTAGAATGTGAGTTCTTTGGAACCAGGGACTGTTTTGCTTTTCTAGTGCATTCTCAGTAATTTGTTGTTATTGTTTAGTCACTTCAGTCATGTCTGACTCTCTATGACCACATTTGAGGTTTTCTTGGCAAAGATTCTGGAGTGGTTTGCCATTTCCTTCTTCAATTCATTTTACAGATGAGGATACTGAGGCAAACAAGGTTAAGTGACTTGTCCAGGGTCGCACAGCTAGTAAGTATCTGAGGTTGAATTTGAACTCATGAAAATGAGTCTTTCTGGCTCTAGGCCTGGCACTATGCCACCTAGTTGGCATTCTTGATATTTAATAAATATTTAATATTCATTCTTTTATTTACATTTATTCTATATATATATATATATGTATTGGTACATAAATATTTGTCTCCCATGTTAGAATATCTGAGAGTAGAGATTACAGGATTTTTTTTGTATTTATATCACTAGCATGTGACTGATAACAAAATAGGCCTTAATAAATGATTCTTGATTGAACTTTTCATGATCCTAGATGCACTTCTCTGAACACTCCAGTTTATCAATGTCCTTTCTGAAATGTAGCAACCAAAACTGAACACAGTACTTCAAATGTGGTCAGACTAGAGTCAAATGAAACTATTACCTCCTAATACCTCTCTTAATGCAGTTTAAGATTACATTAGCTGTCTTGGCTGCCACAGAACATTGCTGACAAATACTGAGTTTGCAAGCCACTAAGATCCTCAGCTTTTTCTCAGAAGAACTGTTACCTAATATGCCTCTCTCATATCTTGTATTTGTGGGTTTAATTTTGGGGGAGGCCCATATAAGACTTTACATTTATTCTATTTTTTTCTTGTTCTAGACTTAAATACCAAATAAAATAAAAATTTTCATGTACATCATAGAACAGGAAGGGACTTTCTCCCAAATTGTGAATCTATGTTGTGGAGAGCTTTTCTAGTATATAATAAATTTGACATGTAACTTTCAAAATTGTTCTTCTTTTCGGTGATTCCTTTTGACTTCTATTCTCTTTCATTTGAGGGGAGTATCCTAATGATAGGCCCATCCCACCTGCCATTCATCCTCCAATTGAAAAGAAACGTAAAACTTTTGTAACAAATATACACAGGCAAGCAAATTTCCACATTGTCCACGTCCAAAACTGTATACCTTACTCTGAATCTATGAATTTTGAGATCATCAGGAGATGACTAGCATTCTTCACCCTTGATATTTTGGAGTTCTTAAGTCTTTCAAAGTTATTTTGTTTACTCTATTCTGTATCAGTTCATATAAAATTTCCAGGATTCTCTGAAACTATCTCTTTCATCTTCCATCATAATTTGTTCAGCATTCCCCGATTGATAATCTGTTCTGAAGTTTTTTCAAGTAATTATGCTCACCTCACTTTGCGTAAGTTCACACAAGTCTTCCCAGGATTCTCTGAAACTGTCCCTTTCATCATTTATTGTGGCCCAATAATATTCCATTACATTCATATACCATAATTTGTTCAACCATTATGCAATTGATAGGAATTAGTCTTCAATTCTCTGTAATTAGAAAAAGAGATGCTATAAATTTTTTATAACTATGACTCCTTTCCTTCCTTCTTTGATCTCTAGGAATATGGCCTAGTATATCAAAGGGCATGCACAACTTAGTGGCTTCTTGGGCAAAGTTTAACTTGCTTTTTCAGAATGGCTAGCCCAATTCACAGTCAAGTTATCAAGCAATTATAAGCACTGCCAGGCACTATGTTAAGTGCTAAGAATTCAAAGAAAGATAAAACAGTCCCTTCTCTCAAGGAATTTATTAATCTAATGGGAAAACAACATGCAAAGTTACATACAAACATGATATGTTGCAAGATAAAGTAATGATAATTTTAGAGAGAAGATATAGCATTAAGAAAGACTGGGAAAGGCTTCTTGCAGAAGGTAGGATTTTGGCTCATAATTGAAGGAAGTCAGAGAAGCCAGAAGGTGGAGATGAGGAGGGAAAACATGAGGGACTACCAGTGAAAATGCATTCAGGCAGAAGATGGAGTATAGTGTGTGCTCACTCAGGTGTTTGAAACATCAAGGAAGTCAGTATTACTGGATTGTAGAGTACATGAAAGTATAAGAGTGGTAAGGTAGAAGAGAGGCCATGTTGTGAAGGGCTTTAAAAGTCAAGGTATTTCATGTTTGATCCTAGAAGTAATTGGGAGTCACGGGAGTTTATTGAATAGGGAGGGCAGGGAATGACATGGAAAGACCTGAGCTTTAGGATGATCACTTTGATAGCTAAATGGAAGATGGACTGGAATTCAAACAGATTGGAGCACCAAGATATGAGATAGGCATAGCAACAGTGCATTAATCTAGATTCTTTGACAGGTCCTCTAATATTTGTCATTTTAATTTTTTCACCTTTGACAATCAGTGGGTGTGAGCTGGAACCCCAGTTACTTTAATTTGCTTTTATCTAATTTTTAGTGATTTGGAGTATCTTCTCACATGGTTGTTACCTTGAATTTCATACTTTGAAAATTTTGCTCATATCCTTGGACCATATCAAATTTTTTTTAAAATATGAGTTAGTTCCATATATGTTTTGGCAATGAGACCGTTATTCAAGACTCTTTCTGAAAAGATTTTCTCCCAGTTAACTATATTGGTTTTACTTATGCAAAAACTTTTAACTGTTAAGCAATCAAAACTGTCTAAAATATCCTTTATGATGCTCTCTACCCCTTGCTCAGTCATATACTGTTTCTCTACCCATAGAAGAGAAAGTTAATTTCTTCCCTGCTCCTCTAATTTGTTTCTGATGTGACCTTTTCTATCTAAGTCATTTACTCACTTGAGGTTATCTTGCTTGATACATCATGTAAGGTGTTAATCCATACCTAATTTCTGCCATCCTATTAGATTTTATATTATTTGATTTGCCCAATAATCTGGTCTGTCAAGATCTTTTAAAATCTTGATGGTCATACAAAATCTTAGTACTCATCTTTGTGGCATGTGAAAGTTTGAAGAGCATGTTATCTCTGTCTTTATCTAAGTTACTGATTAAAATGTTCAACAGCTTAGAGCCAAGAATAAATCTCTTTGGCCACTTCACTTGAAGTCTCCTCTACAGTGACCTCAAAACATTCTGACTACTGTTTAAGTTCAGTTATTCAATCAATTCCAAATCCAGTTGGCCCACATTTCTGCCTCTTTTCCATAAGAATAGTAAGAGATTTTACCAAATGCTTTCTTTAAAATCTAAGTAAACTCTAGCTATAGCATTCCTCTGAATCATACAAATTTTATATTTGGAAGTGTGGACTTCAACAGACATCTAGTGAAACTCAATTGTACAATTCCCAAGATTCCTTTGAACACCCTCCAGCTTATCTACCAGCTTAGTAGCCTTCCCCCAAAATAAATAAATAAAGTTAGTTTGATGGGACCTGTTTAGAAAGCTAAGTTTACTTTTG
Organism: Potorous gilbertii; assembly: GCA_028658325.1. NCBI lineage: Eukaryota > Metazoa > Chordata > Mammalia > Diprotodontia > Potoroidae > Potorous > Potorous gilbertii. The sequence goes on from JAQQSK010001274.1 coordinate 223,557, forward strand.
ATGATCACTACACTTCCTTTTCTAAATATCAACCAATTGTCTCTTTAACAATATCTTCTAGAATTGTACCATAAATTGAAGTTAAACTCAATGGCTTATAGTTTGCTAACTCTACTTCCCTGTTTTGAAACTCTGAAATTTGTCATTCTCCAATCCTGTAGAGCCTATTCCATTCCCCACAGTCTCTCAGGTACTATTGACAGTAGTTCAGCAATCACATTTATTAATTTTTTTCAGTAACCTAAGGTCAAGGTCAGGTGATTTGCATTCATCAAGGGCAGTTGCCCAGTTACTGTTTGTTTTTCTGGCACTATCAGCTCTCTACTTTTTTGCTGTTTGGTTTTGTCCCTTTCAGTCCAAAGATTATTCTCTTTGGCAGAGAAAACAGATGCTAAATTAAACTGAATAACTCCGCTTTAACTCAGTCATGTCCATCCTATGTACCATGGGTAACAGTTCTAGTTCTTACTACCTTTAAAAAATTTTTTCCCCTTAATCTTGGGCTTTCTTGTCCACTACAGCTTTATTTTGAGCTTTTACACTCTCAACACTATTCTTAACAAGACCATACCATACCCTTATATTTGTCCTACAATCTGCCTTTGCCTCTGCCTTCTGTACTTTTTTTAAAATCTAAGTTAGTTGAGGTATCCTATGTATCCACACAAACTCTCTGTAGACAAAGGGAAGAAGGTTCAAAAAAGAAGGGTGAGACATTACCACAGCTTTTATAGACTACAGAGAGAAAAAGTTTCTCTACAGGAGTCAGTCCTTCCTAATGCTCAGGTATTATTTTATTAGTTTTCATCAGCCAAGATCTGCCTTCTTATCTTCTCACCACACACACAAACACTCTCAATCCAATTGAGAACACAAGGAAAACAAAACCCATTACAAATGTATAATCAATCAAAATAAATTTCCACATTAACCAGATAAAAAAAAATTTGTCATATTCTGCATTTCAAGTAGTTCATCTCTCTCTCAAGAGGTGGGCAACATGCTTCTTCATTAGTCTTTTGGAGTCCTGGTTGGTTGTTATGCTAATAAGAGTTTAGAACAATAGTATTCTATCACATTTATATAGTAATCTTATTCATACACTCTACAATTTATGAGCATCCATTCAGATTCCCATTCTTTGCTGCCTCAGAGAGTGGAATTTCTGCATATCTTCAGAGTGTTTTGTTTAGGACTAATCTTTCCCTTAAACTACCCTTCCTCTAATTTCCCTCTCTCTCCTATGTTCCTGTGGAGTGAAATGTATATCTTTATCCAACAATGTGTGGTATGTATGTATAATTCTTCTTTCAATCAATTCAGTTGAGTGTGGTTGAAGTGGCAGCCACTTTCTCTCATTTTCTTTTTGTATAGGTGTCTACTTGGGCACCCTAATTATAAGATAATTTCCCCTATCCTTCCTTTCTCTTTCCTGCTTCCACTGTATGACTCTTCCCCTCTTTCCATTCTTTCTTTTTTTTTTGTAGTGGGGAGGCAAGACAATCCATGTTAAGTGATTTGTCCAAGGTCACACAACTAGTAAATGTCAAGTGTCTGAGGTTGGATTTGAGCTCAGATCCTCCTGACTCCAGGGCCAGTGCTCTCTATTCATTGTGCCACCTAGCTGCCCCTCTTTTCTTAAACTCATTAAGACATAACTGAACCTCTACCAGGCCTTGTCTGATCTGACTATTTCTAAATACCCTGATGATGATAGGGTTCAGAGAGAGCATTATCATTCCCCACATTTGAATGTAAGTAGTTTATTCTTGTTTAGTCCTTTATCATCATTATACTCACCATTTGATGTCCCCTTCACTCCTCAATTTGAACTTGAAAGTTTCTCTACAGCTCTGGTCTTTTCATCAGGAATACTTGTAAATCCTCCATTTCATTAAAGGTCCATTTTTTTCCCCATAGTTTTATACACAGTTTTTCTGGGTAAGTTATTGTCTACTGTAAGTCCATATCATTTGGCTTCTGGAATATCAAATTCTAAATTCTCCTCTCCTTTATAATAGGGGCCACTAAATTGTTTATAATTTTTACTATGGCTCCTCAGTACTTGATTTCTTTCTTTTCTGACAGTATGTATGTATACATACATACACATATACATACATAGGCATATATATATACCATATATACTATATATAGGTCTGTGTATGTTGTGTGTATTAACATTGGTACATTCTAATTTTCAAGGATTTTGTTATTTGAGCAAGGTTTGGTACCTCTTGTGCCAAACTGTTTATTCTTTTTCCAAATCTTTCTTCCATAACTCTCATTTCTTTTCAATTTTGTCCTAACGTACTTTCATTCCATTTATAAAAAACATTTATCTCTTGCTTCATTTTTTGTGGAATTCTTGTTGAGTTTGTGGGTTTTTTCTTAGGTATTGCCTGTAGATGTTTTGAAATCATTCTCTTCTGTTTGTGTCTTGTGTGTCTCTGCTCATTATAGCAGGATTCTTTTTTTGTTTGTCCATTCTTCCAATCTACTTCCTGACTTTGCACTTAAGGTTAGGGTCTTGACTTTGCCTCACTTCTGAGGGGAGGTCTTAGCTGGTTCTGTTTCTACTTTCTTGAGAGTATTGAGCCTTGTGTTGGATTTCAGGAATAGGCTGAGTACTTACAAGTTTAGTTTTGTGCTCCTTAAGTGGTCTGGTCCAGGGCAAAGTCTGATTACTGCAACCTTGGTGGTCTGAGCTCTCCAAGTTCCTGACCTGGATTTGGTTCTATTTTCACACTAGATTAACCTTCTCCCCTCTCAGCTAACTAGAAAACAATTGATTCAGAGTGGCAGAACTATAGGTTCCCCTTTGTTCTAGGATTCCTGCTCTGACCATTTCTCTGTAGGCTGGGTTAGATATTGAAAATGGAGTCACTTGGAGTCTGAGCCACACTGTTTGCTACTGGCTTCTGAACTTGTTCTTTTTTCTGTACACTGCTTAGACTCTTCCTATCTAGGAACACCACCTCCCTCTACAGGATACATTCTCAGTTCAAACTGAATCTGTGACCTAGAACTGGGTAGTGAACAAAAATGCTGCCAGTTGACACCTGTCCCTGGCACAGTACTCCTGCATGGGTCTGGAACCTTGTCTTCCCCTCATGCACAACCTTTTCCTGGGCACTGGGATGTTTGAATGCAGCATGCTCAGTGTAACCCTGTCTTCAGGGCCAAAATGGCCTAGACAGAAGATTCACTCTTTTTATGGATTTCCTCAAACAAGATTTAATTTAGCGCAATTTTTGGAGGAGTTTGTCTGGGGGAGTCACTGTACTGCTTCCTACCACTCCACCACCTGTGCTCCTCCACACTAATTATTTACAATTCTTTTGAGAACTCTTTGTTGCTATGTTTGAGGAATAACATTTGTTCCTGTCTGTGTATTTAATTCCCCATATGTCTTGACCCTTATCAGAAATATTTGATACAAAAGTGTTTTCCCCCAATCAACTGTTTCCTTTTTCTCTCCTAGTTGTGCTGATCTTGCTCACAAAAGCTTTTCCGTTTCACACCATCAAAATTATCCATTTTCTCTTTTATATCTTTTAAGCCTTAAAAATTTCCCCTCTAGTTAAGTTGTAAAATGTCATCTCCATCTATTTTCCCCTAATTTTTATGTGAACTTTTATATTTAAGTTGATCATTCATTTGGAACTCTTGTTACATAGCCTCAAATATCAGTATAAATCCATCTTTTACCAAACTGCTCTCTAGTTTGCCCAGCTCTTATCAAATAGTTATTCCCCAAATAATTTATGTTCTTAGGTTACTGCTGCACTATTGAGTTTATCTCTGATTCTTGCTTATCCTGCCTTTTTCAGTGATCTACTTCTCTATTTTTTAACCACTGACAAATAATTTTTATGATAACTACTTTGCAATCTAATTTAAGGTTTGGAATTATTTTTCTTGATTTTCTAGACCTTTTGTTCCTCCAAATGAATTTGGTTTATTATTTCACCTAGCCACATAAAGCTTCCCTCTTTCCTCCCTACCCAATAGTTGAAGAACATCAAATTGCAAATTCAAATTTTGATTCTTGAGAGCTTCCCATCCATTACAGAGAAGCCATATACCATAAGTTGAAGATGTTCTAGTGGATCTCAAGCTACCTCTTCTCTTGCACCTGGAGTGACAATCAGAAGAATTTTATTTCCTGGTATCCTAACATATGCCTTCCTCTTTCAGACTGACTTTATTTACTCTTTATGTATCTTCTATGTGATTAGTTATTTCCACGTGGCCTCCATTACAATGTGTATACTTTTTGAGGGCAGGGATTTTTATTTATTTTTTGTATCCCAAGCGCTTAGTTCAGTGCCTGGCATCCTAGTAGTACTAAATAAATTTGTCAAATGACTGAATATTTTGTTGAACCTTTGAAATCTATACTTCAAAAACCTACAGTGCATTGTCAGACTATTCTCAACATTTCTTTTCTTCTCTATTGTAAAATCTATTGTAAAATTTTGTGCTTTTTGTTATACTTATTCTATAATAAGTTATTCCCATCACACAATGTTCCTTCCCAACATTTTCAATGCAATAAATTGTTTCTCCTTATTGGTTACAATCAGATCCAGCATAGAACTTCCCATTATTTGTTCCTCTACTATATAGAAGTTCCAGTGGGCTACCCAAGTGAAGATGCCCAGCAGCGAGCAGCAGGAGATTCAGAGCTGGGAGTTCAAGTATGGCATTAGGAATAGATATATTGATTTGGTAGTCATATGAAAAGAGGCAATAAATGAACAGATGCACAAAAGAGGGAGAGTTTAAAGGGAGTAGAGGGTTAGGGCAAAGCAATGAAAATCAGGATTAGAGGGCAGAGGACTAGGAAGCAACCAAAGAAACCAGGAGAGGGCAGTATCACTGAAGGCTAGGGAGAAAAAGTATCCAGGAGGAGGGAAGGGGGTAGGAATCAGAAGGGTAAATAAAATGGACAGAGAAATAAAGTACCAAAACAGAAAAAGTCACCAGATTTAGACATCTACACAACTCAGTTCAGCAAGTGTTTATTTAACGATCATATTCAGAAGGGAAATAAAAAATAAATTAAAAAATAGTAGTTGCTCCTCTTGGAACTTAGTTTTAGTAGGGGAAGACATTAAAACGTATGGTTATAATGTATCTGTAGAATAACTATAATAAAGAGATACAAAATAAAGTGTCTTCTGAGATGCTCAGGGGAAGATTCTTACTGTCAAAGAAACCAGGGAAAACTTCTGGAGAAGATGGCATTTGAGTTAAGCTTGAAGGATAATTAGGAATTCAGACACACACACGATTACAATAAACGCTGTAACGCTGTAAACGCATATAAGGAGCACAGGGTGCAGCTGAGGGAGAGATCAGCTAGAGCTGGGGGGAGGGGATAATGGGAAGCTTCTTTTTTCCAACTGACCTCGGAGAAACCATGGAAAGTTTCCTAGAGGAGATGGCATTTGGATGGGGCTTGAAAACTTAAGTTGGAATTAAAGGGGCAAAGAAGGAGGGGGAGATTCTGTCTCCCCCATACCCTACAGTGGCGGGGAGGGGCTCTGACACTGAGCACGTGACCTCTCCGGACCTCGGTAACTTCAAGCACCTATCGCTTCCCGGCCCACGACCCCGCCCGCCAGGCCCCATTAAATCAAGGCCTTTCTTCCCGCCGCCCCCGGGGCTGACGGTGACACTGCTTTCTCCAGTCCCTTCGGCAACCACTCTGCAGAAAAGATGGAGGTGGAGGGAGAATGATACCCGAGGAATGAAGCTAAGGCTGAGGCCCCTAACCTAGACCCAGCCCGGAGTCACCTCCAGAGCGCGCCTACTGCCTGTCCACCTTTCCCTTCCTCTCGGGGAACCCGTCCTTCCGGTCGAGCTCCAGCTCTCTGATTGGCCGACCCGGCTACTTCCGGCTGTACTGGCTCCCCGGGAGCCGCTGCAGCGATTATGCGGCTCTTCCTGCGTGTAGACTGTGCTCTCTCCGCACCTCGCTTTGTGGTTGTGACAACATGTGGCGACTCCCGGGGATCCTGGGCCGAGGTGAGGGGACTCCGAGCAGGGACAGGGACCTTATCTGCGTCATGTCGCCGAGCCCCAACAGCTGTAGGACGAGTTAGAGCGGAAAACGTGGCGAAAGGCCGAGAGGGGCCCAGCCATCACGGAGTGGGCGGGGCCAATCCGGGAGTGGGTGGGGCCTTGAGAAAGGGGCGGGGATAGCCCTTGGGGGTGGAGTTAAGCTGGGACAGGGTTTTTACCTTTGTGACCTTGGGCCAGTTTCTTGACTTTTTTTTTCAGGATTGGATTGGTTTGCTCACGTGTAAAATGAACATAACACTTGAACAGCTTAGCTCACAACACCGTTTTGTAAACTTTAAACACACTATAATATGATCATTTTCATTAGTGTGCATAACCATCATCCGTCAACCCAATGAGGTATTTGCGAAACTCTTGCAAAAACTCCATAGTGGATGGGAAGCTTTCAGCAATTAAATTTTGATTTTCCAGTTTAGTGTTCTTAACCAATCAAACTATGGGATGGGGGTCAGGAAGAGGTATACTTTATATAGCTAGGTGAAATTAATATAGAAGTAAATGCTTATTCCCTTCCTCCTTGTCAAATAGAGGAAGCCAGAGAGGAATAGGCCAGAGTCAAGAGCAGGTCCTAAGTGCCAAGAAAAGGTGGATGGGGGCTAGGAAAGCAAGCTAGTGAAGCAAGACGAGATCGTTAGGACCTTGGGATTTGGGTCAACTTTTAACAACTATCTTAGGGTATCACGGCTGATGCCCTTTTCCTTATATGATTCAAGAGCCAGGGACCCATGGAAGCAGAGGTTATCCTCAACATTTGAGTTGCTGACTGGCCATATCTCTCCTTAGCTCTACAGCATCTGCCTAAGCACAGCCTTCGCGGTGTGACTCCTGGGGTACCCAGTCAGGATGAACCTCAAATTACTTGGTCACCACAGTCCATCCCTGTGTCCATCCATAATAGGTAAGTATAAGAACTACTTCCAAGGAACCTACCACACAGCCCCTACCCTTCCCCAGGACCCTACGGCCACCTCCTTAACAGACCCTGAAGGTTTTCTTTTCATTTCTTTTTAGACATGAGTCGCATGTCCTGGGTGTGGGCAGTGGCCCAAGGTACCAAGGCTGGAAAAATGCATTCCAGTGGATCTCAAGTCGCCTGTCCAGTCACAGAATGTGGGATGCTATCTCATGGGTATGCCTTCCCTACATCTATCTGTCTAGGTTATAGCTAGGGTCTAAATTTTTAAATATAACCAAGAGATGAAATGATGGGGCCATCATTATGAGTAGACAAATAATTTATCATCTGAATCAAAGGAAATAATGTATGTAAAACACTTTGCAAACCTAAAAGCACTTTACAATACAAGTAGTCACTGTTACACCAAGTATAGATAGCCCGTGAAGGGGAGGGGTTAGAGGGAGAGAGGGACAACAGTCTTTGAGAAAGTTGTTAAAGTGACTCACTACTTCCATCTTCTGTATCAGTTTACTTTTATTCTTCTTCTCCTTTTTTTTAATCTTTTCTTTTTATTATTGACTCTTAATACTTGCAGATTGATTGGTATGCTAGACATACCAAGAATTTTTAAAAGCCTATCCCCAAGGAGATTTTGTGTCTAATTTGGGAAAACAGCCCTAAACATAAAAACAATAACTAATAATACAAGAGAGTATATGCCAAGTTGTATAAACCAGTACTCCAAGAGTTCTTCCCCTGTCAGAAAAAGAAAATTTTAAAGGCAGTGATTCTGGTCTCCCTTGTAACCTGATGGTGACTAGCCAGTACTGGTAGGTCTTTAATAAACATGTCTTGATTTCAAGACTTTATGCCTAATGAAGTAAAAAGGTTATATGAATAGTGTGTCTGCCTTCTAGGGTCTATGACAACAATGTGGAATGAATTAGGCATGTGTGCAGAAAACATCCTTCAGCTGAAGATAAGAGAAGTCTCTTGGTTTCATAGACAGTAGCAGAAAGTAAAGGTGTGTCCGGTGATGTTTGGGCCCATTCTTAAGCCAAGACAATTCATTCCCATTCCATCCACCTCCCCCAACCAAAATCTTAGCGTTGAGTCTGAACCCATTCAGTTCAAACTTTTGAATTCCTGCTACATGCAATACATTATCCTATGTCAGGGGTTCTTGACCTGGAGTCCAGCAATAGATTTCAAGGATTGCGTAAACTTGGATGGGAAAATCAAAAATACATCATTATTTTCACTTGCCACTAACTGAAATTTAGCATTTCCTTCAATGATGAATCTAGGCAACAAATATTATTCTGAGGATTCCAAAAGGCTTCGCTAGACTGCCAAGAGCTCCACGACACAAAACAAAATGAAGTAGCCCTGTGCTAGGTGCGAGAGATGTCACTGTTAGTTTTGTAAGCCAGACCCCAGTCCATCCACATCCATTCCATTCTCTCAAATACCTCTATGGGCTGCATCTGTTTGCAACAGTAACTCCTCCCTCCTGTAGTCCATTCCTTTCTAGGAAGCAGGAGCTCCAAGGGTTTATGAGTGGTATCTAATTCACACAGTCTCCCTTTGAGGAATAAGATGGGATAGGGAATTAATTCCACCCACCCCAACCCACTTATTTTTCCCTTCAGTTAAGCCAGGTTAGTACTGTGCTTAGGGTTAGAAAACAAGTGAGTATTTTAGCTGGTACTGGAACCCTAATGAAAGGCCCAGCACTTTGTTCACTAATCTAAGCAATCAAGGATAGGAATCTTATGTATAAACCAACAAGGAGAGTGTTTTTGACCTTCAAGGCACAGGAATAGCCTTATTTCCTTACATTTTCAAAAATTACCTCAACAGTTTTTGAGTCACATCTATCATGTAAAGATGTTTGTGAGAAAGTCATCCTCCAGGGTTGGGTGAACTCAGGATTGTCCTAACAGGAAATCATGATCTGTTACAGTAACCTAAATTACAGAGGGACCAGTTTATTCACTCTTATTGCTTGTACCCAGTTGGGTTTCTGACAGGTTTTTTTCTTTCTCAGGGAACCCTGGCTGTTCTGGCCCTGCAACTGGCCAAGCAAATCCAATTTCAGGCATCGTTACCTGGTTTCCAGGGACAAGAACAGTGCTCTTGGCACAGTCACCTGGACCAGATCCGTTTCTCCCCTTTGCTGTGCCAAGACTTATGTAAGTTATCTCTTAGACAGGCAGAAGGAGTGGTTCTGGAGTTCCTCTTGGCCAGGATGTAGCTATAGGACACACCTCAGGAAAAGAGCCATCAGCTCTTCCTCATTAGGGGGTCAGAAATGAGGTCAGAGGAAAGTGAACATGGTAAAGTTACATCCACCCAGGGCGTAGAACAGTTCCACCCTTGAAAGTTCTTCTATTCAGCCAAAAGAGGGAGCTGAACAGAGGGTCCTGACAAACTCCTTTGTTTTGTTGTTGTTTAAAAATATTTCTTTATATTAAATTGTATTTTTTCAATCATCAAACATTTATTATTTTCTTCCTCCCACCTCCCACTCCCAAGAAAACAAAACCTCCATAATATAGATATAATCAAGCAAATAAATTCCCACACCGACCATGTATCTCATTCTGCATATTAGCCTAGAACTTCTCTGTCATGAGGTAGATAGCATTCTCAGCCACTGATTCTCTGCAATCTCAATGTCATTGTATTGATTAGAGTTCTTAAGTTTTTCAAAATTGTTTATCTTTATAATGTTAATATTGTAATATACCTAGCCTTGTTTGGAAAATAGCTTCCTACCAACCCCCAGGGCTTTCCAATTTTTTTTATTTTATGGCACCTTTATTTTTAGTTTTTCATACCACAGTAGTTGCTGTGGGACAAACACAGTGTTTCTTAGGTCAGGAACAGAAATCAGCCATCTTATGCACCCACCATTTCAATCCTCAGTCAGTAGCCCCTATATATTAAGCAGTATCCCATACAATCAGATTACAGGTAGGCAAATAATTTGAATGGTCCCCTAGAATTTGTTGTAATGAGATCTGACTTAGAGTTAAAATGATAAGGGATGAGCTCCCTCAAGGAACAAGTGTGCCTTAGGCAAGAAGCAGGTTCAGTTGTGGGTTCTGTCTCCCTTCCCCCCTCCCACCCTCTTAGCCCCCTTGTTTGGCCTATATTTCTTCCTGAAGGCCTAGTACAAATGAGAAATCAGAAGCTCTTAACCCACAACCTTCCAGCCCTTTTCCTACCTAGCTGGACATTGAAACCTCTACTATCCCCTCCCTTTTGGGAGGAAGTCTATAGTCCTCACTGTACTTCAGTCCTCCAGGCCACTCCTTGCTTCCCACTGGTGGTCACCTTGGTTTCTTCCTCTAACCCCTCATACCCCGCTCCAACTTGCCAAACAAACATGGCTACTCATGCTGTTTGGGTAAGTGAGAGGGTCACCCACTACAGTCTCTCATATAGGTAGAGGGCCACCATTTGATCTTAGTCCCATCTGCCCTCCTGCTGTATGCCAAGGTCTACTTGATCTTACTATCTGCCCCACCACTATATTTCTAAGACCCTAGGCACTGCCATCTGGCCTGCCAGTACACTCTAAGGATTCCAGGCTTTACTATTTGCCCTGTAGCTAACCCTTTAGTATTCTTCCATCCACTTTGTAACAGAATACTCATATATTTGTTGTCTCTCCCAGTTAGAATGTGAGCTCCTTGAGAGGTCTACTAGGCTCTCTTTTCTATTTGTATCCTTAATGCTTTAGCATATCCTAAGCTCTTAATAAACACTCTTTCATTCAGAGGGAGCCTTTTGGGGAAATTCACAGATAATGATTTTAAAATGAAAAGTGAGGAAAAGGAAGGAAATGGTGAGTTCCCAAATAGTCCTATAGACTAGTCACCTTAACATGAATCTTTAGCAAAATTCCAAAAGAAATAATCATCACATCAATCATTGTGGGTTCACTAAAAAAAAAAAGTCATGCCAAACTAACTTGATTTCTTTTTTCATAAGTTTACTAAGTAATGGGGATGCCAAAAAAGCATTGTTTATCTTGAATTCTCCAAGGCAGCTAGCGTTATCTCTCTTGATCTGTGGAGGCCTTGGAGAAATGTGGGCTAGGTATAATTGAATGGATTCAGATCATTGAACAATTGTACCCAAAGTACATTTATTAAGGGACATATATCTTTCTGCATGGTGTGGGGAATGGGTTCTCTGTTATTGTGAAAGAAGAAATGGACTTACTTTATATGACTCTGGAGTGTAGAACTAGTATTAGACACAAGTTATGGACAGACAGGTTTGGGCTCAATATTAGGAAGTGTTCTGACAGCTATCTAAAAATGAGTGTTCAACTGTTCTATCATACCCTGACAGGGATGTTATAGAAAGGATTCCTGCATTGGGAGGACAATTTGCGTAAATAGCATCTAAGACCCCTTTCAATGGTGATTCCTTAGGAGGAGAAAGAGAAGGAGTAGCCAGAGACAGGAAGTACCAAGAGAGCCTTAGTGTCATAGAGACATCAGAATACAGGGTTCATTTCTGCCCGAGCAGCAGTCCAGCTCTGGGCAGGACTTTACATATGTTTTATGCCTTATCACTTTCTCCCTGGCATTTTCTAGGGCTGAAGAAAAACATTCTCCCTACAAGTAATCCCCCAACCCCCTTCCGCACTTGCCTTGAGGAACCTACAGAAGAGCAGAAAGAACCTGACCCTCAACACCCTCAGCCTGAGAGCCTTGCTTCCCATAGCTCCACAAGGACAGCCAGACTTAGGGGTTCCTGCAAAACAGGTAATGAACTAGTGTCTCTTGGAGTCAGTCACAGGAGATCCAAGGGGCTGGGAAAGTCTGTGCTGGTCAGTGCCCCAGGATAGGGCAATGGACATCCCTTTGTAACTGCATGCTTCTTGACTTCTGGGATATAGGTTGTTATCAGAGCAAAGGACTCGTTCCCTTTGCTATGTAGCTGTGTGTCTCTGGTCTTTTCCCAGAACCTGTTGGGATTGCTTTCTTGGATGTGACTGGAGCAGGCCAGTGTCATACCACCAGAGAGAGACAGGTATTGGTGAGATGTTGCCACTCAGAGGCTTATATTTGTCCCCTGAACAGGGCATTGGGGCATTCTCAAGGTCTGGGGAGAGATCTGTCTTGACTGTCTCAAACTGATCCTTCTGGCCATTTGTTACTCAGGAGCAGGAGGAAAGAGAGCCTCTTTCCTTAGAGGAAGCCATGTCGTCTTTGCAGAAGCAATTCCAGCTCAGTGTTTCTATCGCCCTCAATTTCCTCGGTAACTGATTGCCACCCTGGGATGAGGTGGGGGTATTAGAAAAGGGAGAGGACACAAAAGGTAATTGAATGGTTTTCTGGAGTAGCAGAAATGTTGAAACTCTGAATAGGGGAGCTAAATTCCCTGGTATAAGTCATGAAAAAGCAGGAGTCATGGGATGAAACCACATACAACCTCCAGAAGTACTCACAGAGCCTGTGCCCACACCTAGAACATCCAGATCATTACACTGTGCCCTAAAGTGATTAAACATGGGTCACAGTCTCAGCATTCCTAGGAAACCAGGGAACCCTCCTGTTCATTGGGGTTAAATCCATAGATAAATTGTCAGGATGGAGATTGCCTCTTCCTTTTGTCGCTTTCTCCTCCCAACTCCCTTCTTTGTGCCTGGAAGGAGTGGGCTTTTATCAGTCCTGCCAAAAGATCTTAGAATAAGTAAGATGGTGGCTGTGGAGTTAAATTGGTGGTTAAATGTGTCTAGCTTTTGCATCATCACCTTTGATTTGAGTAGAGGCTAATCTCTTCTGAGCATAACATGTAACTGTCAAGTAACAGTGGCAGGCATTATATGGTTAAGTGCCAAAAAGCAGTGGTACCAACAGAAAAGACTAGGAATTGAGAAAAGGGAAATATTGCCTTGGGTGGGAATTATTTAGAGAAATTGAGAATTGAGCTGAGCCCTGATAGTTGAAGAAGAAGGAAAAAGCATTCATCAGCATGAACATGGGTTTGCCATTTGAATATGGTCTGTTCTTTCTCTGTTTTCTCTTACATTTTTAGCATCAGGACTAAGGAAGGGACCTATCATCAGGCAATTTGTGTTCTGGGTCCATTGGGTCTTTGGCAAATGTTGTGGGAGTTTCATATTGTTTCTTCTGCCCTGTGATCTCTTTACAGGGACTGAAAATATGAGAAGTGGCAGTTGTGAAGCAGCATACTCTTACTTCCAGAAGGCTGCAGACCAGGGCTATAGCAAAGCTCAGTTTAATGTTGGCCTGTGTCATGAGCATGGAAAAGGGACCCAGAAAGATATCAACAAGGTAAGTGAAGTCTTCTGATTGATCCCCACTCCTCTTCTGTGCCAGGTTGCTAAGAGGGATCAAAGCTGGGTGGAAAAGTCTGATCTCACACTATGGAGAACAGCCCTGACCCAATTGAGAATAAAGAACAGCCCGGGGAGAGTCTCTCACCCAGTAACAGGGGAGCCTTCCAGAGATGAAACTGAATGTAGTGCCTGTCAATTTGTGCCAGGCAGTTTTTTATTACCAGCTTGCTGCCCAGAAGGGCCACCAAATGGCTCAGTATCGTTATGCCAGGTCCTTGCTGAGTAACCAAGTCCCAGCGAGGGAAGCTGATAAGCAGAGAGCAGTGGCCATGTTGAAGCAAGCAGCTGATGCTGGCCTGAAAGAGGTAAGGCTCCTGTCCGAAGGTAGGGGGGTCCCTGAGGGCAAGCATGGCAGGGATTGAGATGTCCCATCTCCTTATTCTGCCTTAGGCTCAAGCCTATCTGGGGGTGCTGTTTACCAAGGAACCGTTTGAGGATCAACACAAAGCCGTGAAGTACCTTTGGCTTGCAGCCAGTAATGGGGTAAGTGGGGAAGTGACATAGGGGCCTTGACTGGGTCCTCTGGAGCTTTGGGAGGGCAGGGGAAGGAAGGGCAAGCAGTGGGAAAGAGTACTAACAGGCAGGGCCAAGCTTCAGAGATGTCCAGGGAATCAGCTTGTCCTGCAGTCTCCCCATGCCCATGGCCTTTTCTCCCTTCATTTCTTGGTCAGCACCCAGGCAGCTTTGCCCTGCATTGTTGGGCAAGAGAATTTCTTTTCAGTTTCATTTGGTGAAGGTATCTTAGGTTACTGACCACCATCTCCTTCAGTTCCTGTCTTTGCTCTCAAAGAACCTCACGAAACCTTATCTGGGTTGAAATGGACCTGAATTTTAATATGCAAGTGTGAGGAGTCTCTCCAGCTGTGTAAGTTAGGAAGGAACACCAAGAAGATGGACTGACAGGGATCTGTCTGTCACCTCGGCTAATCACAATCCAGTGAGAGCCTCTTATGTAACTGTGGAAGCAGTAGCCAAGGCTAGGACTCTCCTAACAGGTCCTTGGTATTAGACCATCTATTCTATGACATCACAGTCTCATAGGACATCATTTGACTCAGAAGATATTTAAACACCTTTAAGAAAATGTGCAAAACCAAGCCTCCAGTATTTATTTTGTGGCTCGAAGATAGAGTGGTGTTTTGTAAGTATTTTGTCTTTTCATCTGGTTCGGCATTCATTGGGTAGAAAAGTCTCACTCAGAAAGCTCCCTCTCCCCATGCCAGTGTGTATCTGTCCTATACCTTGGAGAATGGTCAGAGAGAATTACCTGGGGGCAGTGGGAGGGAGAGTATAGTAGCATGTTAGGGCTTTAATGAGCAAGTACCCATGGTCATACAGCCAGCATGGATTAAAGGTAGGACTTGCACCCCCATGCCTTCTTTCAGTACTCCACACGGCCTCTCACGTATTATAAAGTAGACCCCATTTCTGGCTTCAGGTGGGGGCTGGGGGGAAACTGGATTCTACAGTGGATGGATTGTTGAAGTTGGAGGCAGGAAGACCAAAATTCAAATCCTGCCTCAGATACTTACCAGACACATGACCCTGGGCAAATCCCTTAACCCTTCTCAGTTTCCTCATCTGTAAAATGAGGATAATGATAAGATCTACCTCATGGGATTTATAAGGGTCAAATGAAATAGCCTATCTAAAGTTCTCTGGAACCCTTCGAGTACTTGGTAAGGCTGGTTTTTATTAATTAGGAGAGCTTCTTTTCCCAAACATTAATTCTTATAAAACTAGCCTCAGGCAAGGTTGTAGGAGCTCTAATTTCCAGCACCCTAAAGAGGTGCTCTTTACTCAAACTTCTTACCTGTAAGTCCCACAGTATGCCATATTAGGTTTTAGAATGTTCATCCACAGTTTGTGTGTGTTCAGTTCATTCCCTGTCACGATAAACATAGCTGGCTGACTTCAGATTTCCCATGATTCAGGTTGGCTGTTTTATCCTTATTTGTCTCTCTAGTCTCTCACAGTTTCTGGTGAGGGATTGTCCACAGACCACAGGAACTCAGTACCTCTATAGGTAACCTCTGGCTCTGTCTTCTTTGGACCAGGCTGGCTCTAATCTCAGATTCTCTTTGATAACCTCGGATTTCTTTTTGTGGTGATGATTCATGGATGGTGTCAGTGCTGGGTCTTGGTTCTTGCTTTATACAACATGGGTGAAAATTGCTCACTCTCACACCCTTTGTTCTCTTCTGCTTTAACATGTCCTGTATCTACAATCTTGCATGTGTATGTATGTGTGTCTTTTTTAGGATTCTCAGAGCAAGTACCATATGGGGATTTGCTATGAAAAGGGCCTTGGAGTCCAGAAGAACCTAAGAGAGGCCATGAGATATTACCAGCAATCAGCTGCTCTAGGGAATGAGCCAGCTCAGAAAAGGCTGAAGATGCTCTTATCAGCACAGCTGGAAGGTACAGTTAGCCCTAGCCCTTCTACATGTCTCACCCACACTTCCTTAAAGGAATTGGGGTGAATCATTGGATCCAGCCCACATGGCATGGTCAAAATGACAGATGTTTCCCTTTCCCGAGAAACAGCTATCTCTATACAAAGGTAGTTATCTCTGATGATGGAGAAGATAGTGACCACTGGTAGTTCCTTCTTTATGTCAATTTTTTTTTACTATTTTATTTTATATTTCATACTTTGATAGTATTATCAGTTTTCCTTGGTTCACTTGATTGCTATAATCCCTATAAAGAATTATCCCATTTTTCACAGAGGATTCTATAGGTTGTAGGCCCAAGGTCACTTACCTAGTCAGTGACAGAGTTGGGACTAGAACACTGATCTTCTGACTCTAGTCCAGTAATCTTTCCGCTACACTGCTCAGTGTTCCAGTCCATGGTGAGAAGCCCTCGTCACTGTTAGGACATGCTGTTGCACCTTGTATCTTCCTTCTTTGAGCTCTAGGGAGTAGCGTGTTATTGATAAGGCATCCTCCAAGTGTCAGGAGGATTGCGGTAGAATTG
The DNA here is from genome assembly GCA_028658325.1 of Potorous gilbertii. NCBI lineage: Eukaryota > Metazoa > Chordata > Mammalia > Diprotodontia > Potoroidae > Potorous > Potorous gilbertii. The sequence continues at coordinate 239,918 of JAQQSK010001274.1, forward strand.
GTGTACTGGGGGAAGCAAATCTGTGTTATGTGTCTCTTAGGGTCCCACATGTTAGGTGCTGTTGTGGCTAAAAGCACTAGGCTTGAAGTCAGAAGAGCCCAATCTGAGTCCTCTCTCAGACACTTACTAGTGGTATTACCTTGGACAGTGAGGTTACACCTCAGTTTCTTCATGTGTAAAATGAGGATGTTGGATTTAGTGACCTCTAAGGTCCTTTCCAGCCCCAAATCTATGATGCTGTGATGCTTTTTTTGCAACTTTATAGTCTTAGAAAGTTGCCTGTGATTCCAAAACGTTACATAGCCATTATGTGACAGAAGAGGGTCTTGAACCCAGATATTCCTGCCTCTGAGGCCCCATCTACTGTGCCACATTGCTTCTCTAAAAACAAAAAACCCCAAGATCCTATTCATTGAATGATAGTTCTTATTTCTCTTCCTCACAGCTTTGGGGCACAATAATCCAACCCTTAAAGGTTTGAGGTCCTTCTCTAGCCCTTCTGTTTATACTCTGAATACAGCCCTGAATGTGGCTACCCACCTTCCCCATGCTTGGAGCACAGGAAGCCTTGGACTTCTTAGCAGAATTGATCATCTGGAATCCAGCCCTGTAGCATCTAGTGTGACAGAAGCCCCAAGTCCACACCCTTTTGAGATGCATCTAGTAAAACTAGGATTTGGATAAGGTAAGAATATAGTAATGGAGAAGCCTCCTTAAGGATAAACCTTGGGGTGGTTTGAGGGGATATCAATGAGAATATAAAATAATCTTTTGCTTTCTTGTGAGGAAATTGTAATTGAGAATACCATTCCGTGGTAGGGGCTGGTTCGAAGTTCACTGTAGAGATTTGGGAGTATTTTCACCAACTGTTTTCAGAGCTTAGCAAAGTAACGTATATAGAATCTTTTCCAGTCCCAGAACAATAAGGATTTACTTCTGTTTGGCTTGTGTTTTTTTGGTTTGAAAGAGAATTTCCAATCACAGCTGTTCCCTGAATGTATCTGTTTGGCCCCTCAACAATTACTTCAGTCCCCAAGATGGAAGCTTTGGGAATCCTTCACTAACACTGGACACAGTCTTGGACCCAAAGGAGTTGGTACTGCCCAATCAGATCCTTCTGTGAAGACCTTGAAGAATCTTTTTTATTTTCCCATGGAAAGTGGAAAAGTGAGTGTGAGTTCTATGAGCAAAAGTGTGTGGTTTTCCATAGTCTCACTTGGGACATTATATAACATTAAAATCTCTAATATTTAATAAAATCAGCCAATTAAAACCAAAACTAGGTTTTCTTATCATTTCAACCCCTTTGAATGTGAATGGGAGATGAATGGGGGCAAAAGAGAAAGGGCAGCCCAATGTTCATACCTTAAATCTTTCCATTATAGTTTAAAGTCACATGACTAGATATTGTTCCAAAGGGAATGCTTGGAAAGGAACACATCAACCTTGTTCCATTGACTTCCTTATTTCTTGTTAATAATCCAGATTAATGATTTTACTGATAACTTCTCTTTTTAATAATACTCATCTGTGTTTAATGAAAAATATTTAGATAAAAATCAAAGGAATACGAATGGATAGATGACTGAAAGATTGATATCTAGATAAATAGAGAACATTTTACAAGTTCACAAGGTTTCAGAAAAAAAAGATTGGGATATATTGGCAAAATAATCCTCTTTCACATTCCCCTGTGTTGCTTCAGTTTCATTTGTCTGTGCATCCCTTCATTGAACTTTATCAAAGACCTCTCTCAGTAGGTCTCTCCCACACCTAATATCTCCCAGAGTTTCCTGTGATTTCAATGGCTTTCCTGCAATACTCATTCCTCAGCTTCCCCAGCCACTCTTCTTACAGAATATTACGGAATAAGTCTTCTCACAGAGTATCAGCCACCTGGAGGAGTGGGGTTAATCATCATTGGATAGACTATGCTACAGTCCCTTCCCATGGCTGCATCACAAAGATCATCGAGACCATAATAATTGACATTTATGTAGTATTTCTGGTTTGCAAAGCTTGTGATTTACTTAAAATTTTTTACTTAGAATATCTTGCAATTATCTCATTTGATTTTTACTAGGTAGATACTACAGTATATTATCCCAATCTGAATGAGACTTAGGGAGTTAAATGACTAGCTCATGATTACACAGCTGGTAAATCTCAGAAACAAGATCTTTTCTGACTTCAGATCCAGTGCCCTTTCTGCACCCCTCTGCTGCTTTCAGCCAGATGGGTTTAGATAGCACAGAAAAGCTAGAGACCTTTCAGCTCTAAAGCCCCGTTATCTGATGACTCATCACCAGATCTTTGAAAGGAAGGATAGGGCAAAGCAACCTGGTCAGCAGAGCCTGGGCTGGACTTTTGGGTGACAGTTCTCTGACTGACTTAATTAGTCCCCTGTGCCTTAGCTTCCTTATCTGGGCTTATATTTGTCATGTACACACAGCTTGCCAGAATTTAAAAACCCTGCTGCACCTGCCTAAGTCCTTATGATTGAACTTCCTTTGCCTTTCCATTTCCTTTGGGGTTTGATTTTCTCAGCAATCCAAGGTTGATTCCCTGGCCTGTGTGTTCTGTGACAAAGTGCCCTTACTTAGACTCCTCAATCCCTTCTAACCCACATTTCTTTAGGTTGAAATCCTACTCTTCTTCCATTGTTCATGTGATGTTTGGAACATTTTTGCCTTTCTCGTGGCATTTGTCACACTTGGCATTACATTGAATTTGTTTCCCCATTAGACCTCAAGTTCCTTGAGGCTGTAGAGAGACATCACTGTGAGGTTACACCTTACAACCATCCATCAGTCAATCAGTAGACATTTATTAGTATCTGCCATGTGACAGGCACTGTGCTAAGTGCTGGGAATACAAAACAGAGAAAAAGGCAGTCCTTACCCTCACCCTCAGGAAGCTGAGGATCTAATAGGATGGGCAAAGATGAACAAAGATGATTAGCAATTATTGGATTGTAGGAGGACGGTAACAACAATGTTCACTTCTGGTGGAGCCGTAAATTGGTCCAGCCATTCTGGGAAACAGTTTGAAGCTATGAAAACATCCACTCTATGGCACATTCATCACTGGGTGCCTCCGGGTGCCTGGCACCGATCCTTGCACACAACCAGCACTCAATCAATGTTTGTTGGATGAATGACTGTTCTTTCAGTTGAGAGAGGGCAGAAATAAAGTTAATAATGTATAGATTGCTGTCAGGTTGAAATTTGGTCACAGAAATGACTGGCATCCAGTCTTTGAGCTGGCTCTAGGTGCCATCCTTTGTACTGCTTGTGCTTGGTGATGGTTGAATAGTGATAAAATACTCCCTATGGCTTGACCTCACAGGAGAGAATGAGTACTGTCCTAGTAGAATCTTATGGAGTACTGTTGTCCAAAATTTTAGCTGTGTCATTTTTACCTTTCTGTGACCCATGTTTGTCATGAACTTGAATCATTTTGTGCTGAAACACATTGCAGCCTATTCTCTCCCTGTACAAGAAAAAGCTGTTAGCATGAGAGATGTTTCTATGAGACAGGGGAAAGGAGGGACATAGGTGGTGCAGTAAGTAGAGCCCTGCACCTAGAGACTGGAAGACCTGAGTTCAGATGTGGCCTTAGCTGTGTCTGAGCAACCTGTGCAAGTTACTTGATCTGTTTGCCTCAGTTTCCATAACTGTGAAATGAGGAATAACAGCACAATACAGGATTATTGGTAGGGTTGAAAGAGATAATATTTGTAAAAAAACAAAACAAAACAAAAACCACCATAGTGCCTGGCAAGGAGTAGGTTCTAAATAAATACTTATTCCCTTTCCTCAGAGTGTGTATCCTCTTTCCCTCTCCCCCCAGTTCCCAACGGAATAGATTTTTAAAAAGCACAGCTCATCCAGTTTGCTTGCTGTGCTCCAGTGGCCCACAAGAGGTCAGAGGCAGAGAACAGTTGAAGAAGCACATTGCCAGAATGGTTCATTCATTATGTTCTCCAACATCATGTGTCACCTCAACACATCCCGCAGCTGAGGAGATAATCGCATATAATGCCAGCACAGCTTCAGAAGGCCTGAGACCCCACCCAGGCATGGCCTTTTTGGAACAACTACATGAAGTTTTTAGAGTTTTAGTTATCTGTAACATGAACTAGCACTTTACATATACAAAGAATAATTATTTTTCTTGCTCCTGCCTAGGAGAATGGTTCTACCATTCTCTGAACCCTTTGGCACCTCATGCCTGGATTATTATAGGGTTTTTAAATTCTTTTATTCTGGCAAGCTGTGGGTACATGACAAATATAACCCCAGATAAGGAAGCTAAGGCACAGGGGACTAATTAAGTCAGTCAGAGAACTGTACCCCTACTGAGGAAGAGCAGAAGAAAGGCTCCTATCCACAGGGCATGAAGTGAATGGCCTGAAACAACTAAGATGCCTGGAAATTTCTAGGACAAAGATGAACTTTAAGATTTGCTATTTCATGGTTTTCTACATCTTAGGGGGAGGGGGGCCAAAGGAAGAAGGGAACAACTAAATCTGTGATTTCATTAAGATAGAGAAGACCCAGGGAAGAAACTCCTACTAATGGAAATTAGGATCTGATCTGCAATTTATAGTATTAGAGAGTTGTATGGGGACAAAGAGAGATTAAGTGATTTGACCATGGTCAGGAGCAAAATCTGAATCCAGGTCTTTCTGACACCCAGACGAGCTCTCTGTACTTCTCTACATATAATGCCTCTCTGTTTAGGGATGGGGAACCTGCAATCTCAAGGCCACATGTGGCCTTCTAGGCCCTTAAGGGCCCTTTGACTGAATCCAAACTTCACAGAATAAATCCCCTTAATATTTTAAAGGATTTGTTCTGTACAACTTGGACTCAGTCAAAAAGCTGCACCCAAGGACCTTAGAAGGCCATATGCTGCCTTAAGGCTACAGGTTACTTTGGATACTAAAAGAAAAAAGTCTCTTACCTCAAGGAGCCTACAATCTGCTGCTGTAGACAACATGCAAACGAATGTATGCAAATGTATCCTGGAGACAGGATAAATAGGAAATAATTGATAGAAGGCACTGGAATTGAGAGTTTGGGGAAGGCTTTCTGCAGAAAGTGAGACTTTGGGACTTAAAGGAAGCCAGAGATCCATAGTTGGATCAGAAGAGGAACAGCATTCCAGGCAGAGGGGACAGCCAGAGAAAATACCCAGAGTCAAGTGATGGAGCATCTTGTCTGGATCGAAGGGAGCATGTTGGAGAGACTGGAAAGGTAGGAGGGGCTTCTGATGCTTATGATGATGAGTTTCAAATGCCAAACAGAGCATTTTGTATTTGATCCTGGAGATCACAAGGAAGCCACTGGAGCTTACCAAGGAAGGGCATGGTATGATAGGACTTGTGCTTTAGGAAAATCCCTTTAGTGGCTGAAGATGCACTGGAGTGAAGGGAGACTTGAGACAGGCCAACCATCAGGCTATTGCAATTATCTAGGCATGAAGTGCCAAAGGCCTGCCCTAGAGTGGTGGCTGTGTCAGAGAGAAGGGTGCACATTGGAGAGAAGTTGCAAAGGTGAAATTGACAGGCCTTGACAACAGCTTTGATGGGTGGGGGGGATAGTGAGGAATCCAGGATGACTCCCAGTCTGCAAGCCTGAGGGACTGAGAGGATGATGTCACCCTCTACCAGCAATAGAGAAGTTTTGGGGTGATTGGAAGGGTTTAGAGGGAAACTGAGTTCAAGTTTAAGATGTCTACTGGACATCCAGTTCAAGATGTCTGAAAGGCAGTTGGAAATGAGACATTGGAGGTCAGCAGAGTCCGGGCCAAGACAGGTAGATTTGAGAATTATCAGTATAGAGAAGGTAATTAAATTTATGGGAGCTGATAAGATCACTAAGTGAAGTAGTATAGAGGGAGAAGCAGAATCCTGAGGGACACCTGTGGTTAACGAGAAGAAGATGATTTAGCAAAGGAGACAGAGGAGAAGTCAGAAAAGACCATTAGGGTGAGAATGAGGAGAGAGTGATGTCTCGAAAACCTAGAGAGAAGAGAATTTCAAGGAGGAATGTTCCACCATGTTATTGGCTGCAGAGAGGTCAAGGAGAAGGAGAAAAGAAAAGAGGCAAAGAAAGCTTTACTAGTTAACTATTTCCTTTGACAGATTTCCTCCTATTAATAGGGATTTCATGGTATTCTCTATAGCGACCAAAGTGAGTTAGATTCTGGAAGACTGGACAAAGATTAAAACCCAACATATGAGAAAAGATGACTCATACACACAAATATACTGAACTGAAAATAAAGTGTCATCAGAGGCCAATTCTTTGCCTAGTCATTGAGCTCTTGACCTAACCCCTCCCAACATCCAACAATCCAAATTAAGTTCATCTTCAATATATTAAACCTCAGCCTCAGCTTCTGATAAGATAGTTCACAGATCCATTAAGCCAAGTTGCTTTGGAAGTATTTTATTTTTAAGAGGTCTCCAGAGTGAAGCTTAGGCAAGTTCACTGCTGGCAATAGTCCAAATTATTGGCTATTTCTCATCTCCTGAAGTGAGAAGAGTTTAATCTCAGGTGTCCTGTTATATATAGACATCAGTATTGCCCCTTTAAATGCCACATCAAGGAGAACCAACAGGCTGAAGGCAGAAGGCATCTCTAGAGAAGGAATCTTTAGTGGCAGCTGATTGGAATGTCAGGCTCTGGGGAATGCATAGACAACATATGCATGTGTGCATAATAGTACACACCACTTTGGGAGAAAGTCATAGGAGTCTCCCCCTTGACTTCCCAAAACCAACTTGGACCAAACTGACCAAAGATTTTTTGGAGGGGATGGTCAAAGTGAACACTTATTCTTCCCCTACTTTTTATGTTTGAAGGGAAGTGACAGTCAGAAATGTATGCTATTTTATCAATGGGCCCCCCAGGATTCAGGGCCCTATACACAGGTGGCTCAGTTTGTATCAGATGAGGAGCAACTCTCAGGTAGTAGCTTCCATGAGAACGTTCACCATACTTGATGGTGATAGTTCTTAAACATTTCTACTTCTAGGGACTCTTCCTTTACCTTCTGTGTGTATTTTACCAGCAAACACTCAATCTGCTTCAGTCCAGCACTCGTTCTTCAGCCAAGTCATTCAGTAGGTTGAGTCCTTTAAAGAAGTCTGCTTTGGTTCACTTGCTAACACTGACGATCTTGGAGATGGGCCAGGTGCCTTCCTTGGAGTAGCTTTTGGATGTAGAATAAACCAGAAGTTTTCTGTCTACCTCAGATTAGGTTCCTTCATGGTGAGGTTAGAGATTTCAGGACCTACCAATGGGACCCAGGATTCAGACTAAGCACCAAACCCAACAAGCCTTAAGGTGGACTGAACATACAATGCGCCAGTGCTCCCCCAGACTCTGGTGGGTAGCTTAGGTTCCTCCAGCTCTAAGCTCACAGGCCTCTGCTGCTATTGCTGCTGCCCGTCCTGCTCTTCGTTCCTTTCCTTCCACTTGTACCTATGGCTTCAGAGCCCAGGGCCGCACTTCCAGCAAGTTCTAGTCCCAGAGTCTTGCCACAGGCTGAGAGGCGCTGAAGCACTTCAGAAGCAGCCACAGGGGCATTGCTGTTTTGGGACAGCAGCATCTCAAACAGGGAGCTCATTTCTGAGAGGAAGGTGCTGGCCAGTTGGGTCCCCACAGAGTTCATCTCAGAACCAGCCGATTTACCAAACGTCTGGAAGGTTCTTGGCTCCTCTGTGGCAGTGATTTCTCTACACTGGCTAGTGGCCAGGGAGTCTGGGGAGAAGACATTGTCTCTGTAGTTGGTGTTAAGAGGCAGGGACAGCCTTGCCATCCAAGCTGGATCTGGGACATTCAGCCGATCAAGGGCCAGACCTGTCAGTCAAAGAGAAACAACAATCTTGCTGTGAAACAAGGAAGTATCAAGCAGGTCAAGGGAGAAGCTGGAGGTCAGGGAAAGGGTACTGAACAGTGCAAAGTAGGGAAAGAAAGTGACTAGAGAGGATGAGAGAAAGAAAGGAAGGAAAAGAGCCCAGATAGTGTTTGGGGCAGGAAAAGTCAATGGAGAGCAGAGCTAAGGGGAAGAGGCAAGTCAAGACCAGAGTGGTTAAGAATGTAAAACTAGGATTCAGTAAAACATTAAGGTGACTTTTTAGGTTTACTTATCTGTTGCCCCTTCCTGCCACCCTCTACCACTCCTGTGCAGCCAGGTCGCCCACCTCCTTCAAAGAGACTTTTCTCTTCTTTGGACACTCTAAGGTTACTTAGAACCGCTCCCATTATACAGACAAAGCACGCTATTTTTTTACTTTCTGTCTTTTACTCTTTTTATTTTATTAGAGTCTTCCGGTAAAAAATTACTAATATGGAAATGTTGTACATAATTGCAGATGTATGACCTATACTTGATTGCTTACCATCTCAGGGAGAAAGGAGGGGTAGAATTTGGAACTCAAAACTTAAAAAACAAGTTTTAAAAGATTGTTTTAATGTGTAGTTGGGGAAAATATGTGTATGTATACATACATATACATGTGTATATATATACATATAAATGTGTGTGTGTACGTATATATATATATATATATATATATATATATATATATATATATATATATATATATGCCTTCATTAGATTTGATTTGACTAATAATGTTCATTCAGCCTATGGCCACATTAGCCCTTCTCTACTTTGTGATGGTTCTCTGTGTGATGGCAGACTAGGCCATTTTTTGCCTCAATTCTTACCTAGCCTTTAATTCCTGAATGGGCATTGCCCCAGACAAACTGAGATCTGGGAAAGACCTTAGCTTAGAAAGTCCAAGGTCTCCTACTAAATCTGGGGCCATCATCAGCCTTACCACTGGATTCTAATGACACTGGAGGAGACAGTAAGGCTAATGACTCTTCATAGCCCTGCCTCACTTAAATCCAATTCAGTTGCAAGTCAAAACATCACCCTCCTGATATCATTGGTCCTCTTTGAGAACCAAGGATGAAAAACAACAACAGTGAAGGTCCCTTCCTCTTTCCTGTGGACTTACTCTCTCTCACCCACATCACAGGAGCTTTGCTTCCATCTCTCCCCACTTGACTATGTCCCACACTCCTATTTGTTTCCCAGTCCAGCTGATTCTCTCCTTCTGAATTAAGACACTAGTATTTGCTTTAAAATCAATCAAAGACAAAAAATGAAACAGTCCCTATCCTCAAAGAATTTACATTTATCAAAGGAAATAACACGTACCCATATAAATAAATGGAAAACACACAACAAGTAAACAGAAGGTAATTTCCTTGTGCAGAGGTCCTAGCTGCTGGAAAAAACAGGAAAGGCCTCATGGAGGAAATGGCATTCAAAACTAGAAGGTGGGGATTTCAAGAAATGAGGAGGGAGGGCCTTCTAGGCACAGATGGAGTGTCTAGAGTAGGCCAGGTTGGCTGGATGGCAAAGCATAGAAAGGAGAGTAAGGTGCAATAGATCCTGAAAAGGTCAGATAGAGTCTGATAGTGAAGGACTCCAAATGCCTAACAGAAGAATTTTTATTTTCTCTTACAGGCAATAGGGACTTACTAGAGCTTTCCAAATAAGGGAGTGATGAGATTAGACCTTGGCTTTTAAGAATGGTGCTTTAGGAGCTATGTGGAAAATAGATTGGAGAGGAGAGGGGCATGAGGTAAGGAGACCAACTAGGACAGGGGAGGGAACCTTTGACCTTGAGGCCACATGTGGCCCTCTAGGTGCTCAAGTGCGATTCAATCAAAAGGCTGCTCTTGAGGACCTAGAGGACCACATGTGGCCTTGAAGCCACAGGTGCCCCATCCCTGATCATGAGCTTTGTAAGAGTTCCTTTAGGTTCATAGATCACTTTTATCATTTCTAACCAATGATAACTCTGATTTTTGGGTTTTGTTTAAGCATGTATTGTTTCTTTGGTGGAATATCTCAGCAAGCACAGTTAAATTTAGTAACTCTAATCCCAAACACGAGGACTCCATTATTCCCTTGAGATTTTTTACCTTTGATTCATTCTTCCAAAGCAATTTCCTTAGTAATTCTTCTATAAAGTAATCTCAGTAGTTTGATTGACACTAAATTAGTATGTTAACTGTCATTTTCATTATAGTGGCTCAACCTATCCATGAGCATTTAAGATTTCTTCAACAATTTAGACCTGTTTATTTCCATAAATGTGTTCTATAGGTTTTATAGGTGTATTCATATCATATAGGCATATTTTCTTGGCTGAAAACTTATGCAAGTTGTTTCCTTATTTGCTACTCTACCTCTCTGACCAACAATGCCTCAGTTGCAGCCTAGACCCTGGACCTGGAAGGGGGAGAGCTCCCTAGAACTCTGAGGACAATTCAAAGGCCTCCCTTTCATTACAGACATGGTGCTAAATGGAAATGTGCTACATATAAGCAAGGAGCTTGCTCAGGGGGATGATAATTGAAAGAATATCCACTACCCTCCAAGGCAGAGTGGTACCATGGGAGGAATACCAGATCTAGATTCAGAGGGTATGTATTTGAAGCCTCAAACTACTACTTACTACCCATGTGACCCTGAACAAGTTACTTCAACCCTATGGACTGCAGATTTCTCATCTGTAAAATAAGGTGATTGGACTAGATGACCTCTGACATCCCTTCCAACTCTGTATCTAGGATCCTAAGACTCTAGGTCCTCCATATAAACTGCTCCTTATGTACCAAGAATATTCTAATACCTGTCTTCTCTCCTCAGAGGAGAGAACGGTTATGGTAAATGGTTATGGTGGCAGGGGTAAGGGAAAGCTAGCTCCTTCCTAGACTAGGATGAGTTATGAGACTGATTATTAATGATTGTGTTTCACATAGGGTTGGCACCCAACATGTGAAATGTTGCATGTGGCTTCCTGAGCCATTGCCATGCTTGGAGAGATCTTTGAGAACATAAGGGGCTATTCCTTCCCCCTTTCCCAGTTAGACTGGGGTGAACAAAAATCTTTCTTACAAAAATAGAGAAAGATAAGAGAGCATGAGATTCAGAATGATTGTGTCCATATGAGAAAAGTAAAATATTATATCTGGAAAAATTCCATTCAAGCCTCAGTTGTTTAGCCCCCAATTTCAGCATCTTCACTGTTGATGGAGGTTCCAATAACTACTCCTCATCCTAGGACTAGAAGACTTTCTGCCCAGGCCTAGAGCTGAGAGGTAGAATTGTCTCTATTGTACAAATACTTCCTATGCAGAGTATCACCACCACCTAGTTTTCCCTACAAATTTGTTAATATCAAATACTTCCCTTCTGAGCTAAGTACAGGGATTGTCTATCTACAGTTGATGCTGGGCTCTACTAAAGAGAACTCGGGACTAAAATGATGTTTTTAGATTTGCATCCACCTCTGCAGAGCTAAGCAATGTCTTTAGGGGCTGCTGGTTAACCATAAGTCTAACAGGAGAAAAGGAATAAAGAGAAAAATGAGGAGAGAGAGAAAAAGGAAAAAGGATGAAGAATTATGTAGAGAGTCACCATCAGTTTTATTTTTAATCAGGCAGTTATTTGGTACAGCATAAAAATAATGATAATCCCAGAGCTAAAAACATGTGGAATTTCACTAGAACTCAGATCCACTACTTTTTTGTTGTTAATATTGTTGATTTGAAGACACTTCTGCATTGAAATCTAGGAGGTAGATGGGCAGATATCCCTTCCTGGTAAATTTCTGCCTTTTAGCTTCTCCTACCCACTCACCTTCAGCATCACTCACACTGACTGCAATGACTTCTAAAGTTAGCCACAGGGAATGGGTGCCCAGACCAGACAAGAGTAAGAAAAAAGAGTCAGAACAGGGAAAGACAAGAAAGAGCCAGAGTGGTGAGTGACATCATTACACATCAACTCAGCTTTCTGCAGAGAAGTTACTTTATACTGACCAGATGTTATCCAAAACACACAAATTTTGCATGAAATTGCTGCTGTTCTCCACAAGACTTACTATTTTCCTGCCTATTATCATATCATAATTTTAGAACTGGAAAGGACCTTTGTGGTCATCTAGTCAGTTCAGCTCCCTCATTTTACAAATGAAAAAACCAAGGCCCAAGTGACTTGGTCAAGGTGCATTAATATTAAGTGGCAGAGCCACTTAAGCCACTAAGCTTCTCTGACTCAAGTACCAGGGTTCTTTCCATTGTATCATGCTACAGTTTGGTAAAACCATTAATTTTTTTTTTAAATTCAACTTAATCAACATTTATTAAGTGCCTACTATGTACCAGGCACTGTGCTAAGTACTAAGGATAAATAAAGTGGCAAAAGACAGGCCTTGCCATCATGAGAAGCTGGGTGGCATCAGGCCTGAAGACCTAAATTCACATCTGATCTCAGATACTTACTAGCTGTGTGACCCAAGTAAGTCACTTAACCCTATTTGCCTCAGTCTCCTCATCTGGAAGATGATCTGGGGAAAGAAATGGCAAACCACTCCATCATCTTTGCCAAGAAAATCCCAAATGGGGTCACAAAGGATTGGACAAAACTGAAACGAGTGAAAAATGAGCCTTCATAGTGTTTATAAATCTAATAGGGGAGATGACATGCAAATAAATATATACAAATTAAGGTCTATACAAGATAAATAAAAAATAATTAACAGAGGGAAGGCACCGGAATTTAAAGGGGTTGAGGAAGGCTTTCTGTAGGAGGTGAAATTTAAAGGTAAAAAGCCCCAAAAACATAAAATGAAATATTAAGACAGCAAAAGCATTAAGCTTTTTAAAAGCATTAACTTCAGACTTTTGTTGTGAATAGGTCACTGCCAACCCTGAAACAGAGTCACTAATCCCAGTGCGACCTCGGAATAAGAATACAAGTAGCAAAGGGCATTCTCCATGAGACTATAAGCACCTTGAGGGCAAGGGCTATCTTTCTCCTATTTTTATACCCCCATCATTCAGCACAGTGCTTGGCACATAGTAGTGATAGGTAATGATTGATTCTCTGCCATCACTGTAACTCACTTTGATTCTCTCCTCTACCACCATGTCCTGACCACCCTGGAGGAAGAGAGGTAGAGCTGAAAAAGACCTGGTCACTGACCTTCAGGATGTTTGAAATCTTATAGAAGAAAATGATAAACAAGGGCCTACCTAATAACAGCTGTACAGGTACATGGATCCCTTAAAGAACACAGCTGGATAATGTTTCTCTCAGGGAAAAGAACAATCAGCAAATTCACAAATTATAGTTCTAGTCGAGACAAATTTGCGAATACTTATGAAAGGCAAAGAACAAATTAATCTATTCGCTAGTGCTTTTGGTTTCCAATCAAAGTATAACTTAATTTAAACTTGCTTAAATGAGTAATTACCTTGCTTGAAGTTTAAAAGGAAATACAACTAATGATTTTGCTAAGTGTTCTTCCCAACTGTGACTACAATAGTCTTTCACTCAATAAATATTTGTTGAATTTGAGTTCTGAAAAAAGAAGATCCTGAAGGGATAGAATTAATCAGAGTCAATTGAAGTCAATTGATCAAAAGAAGCCCTTTACCTGTTTGTGGATCAAACAAGCTCTCCAATTCTTCCTCCAAGAGTTGTTTCATCGAGAGGTCCAGCTCATTGTCCGAATTTCCATCATCTGGTTCATGTTCTCCATGGTCCCCCTCTCTGGCATTTTGCCAATCTGTCTCCAATCCTGCATTTCTGTAAAGGAAACCAAATCACTTCAGGAAGCAGCAGACTTCCTAGAGTTCTCTCTCTCTTTTTCTCACTGTAGAATTCAATTTGACAAATATTTAAATGCCTACTATCTATGCAAGGCTCCCTTTTGGTTCCTTCTCCAGTACATTCTGTTCATGGTTTCAGAACCTACTCTAGGCCAGAAGTGTAAATTCAAAATAGTTACAACTTAGGTTTCTCACTTAGAAAGTATATCCAAGTATAAGAAAGTATATCTTGATGTACTGCTGTCTGCCCTATTTTACTCTTTAGAAATTCTGTGCATTCTTCAAGGTCCAATTCAATGTTGTCTCCTCTAAGAAGCCCTTCCTGATACCTCTAGTATATTCATATAGTACTTTGATTGTACCCCTCTTATGGCACTTATCATATTCTACTTTGTATCATGTTCATCTGTACTCATGTCTCTTTCTTGAGGGCAGCTATGATATCTTGTGTATCTCAGCATGTTCCTCTCTGCCTGCCACAAGATCTTGCCTATATCAGACACTCAATAAGTGCTTTTTGAATTGAATTGAGTTGAATTTCCATGCCTTCCTCTCAATCACAAATAGTCTCCAAGTGAAACCTGAGAAACATCATCTCCTAGGGCTGCTTCCATGTGGAATAACTGATGCCCAGGAGCAGGGCCATTTTCAGAGGAAGCTAAATCTAGCTCACTAATGAGTTGTAAGTCCTCAAAAATAGTGAAACCCACTCAAGGGGACAAACACCCACACTTAACACAAACTATTATTTCTATCCTTTAAGTTAGACTTAGGTGACAAAACAAGAGGGGAATAAATTTATTAATACAAAACAAAACATATCCTGTGTGCAAAAGAAGCCCAGACACCTCTGTAATCAGCAGACAAATTAGAGCCTCAGAAATGAAATCATTTCCTTCACAGCTCTAGGATCTAAATATAGTGGCAAAAGCACAGCCCAGCCTGGGACCGAAGGATGGCAGGGGGTGGGGGACCAGGCCTAGAATTCTGACCCAGAATAGTAAAGACTGAAGATCAAGGAACTTTGGAAATCACTGACCTGAGAAAAATGAGGCCAAGAGGCGGTTTGGGATTGAGAGGATGGCCAGGGAAAGAGACAGATCCAAGGTTTTTGAAGACACTTCCTTGAGTAGAGCTGAAGGTTACGTGTTGCTTACCTGACACTACCAGTCTTGGCTGAGTATTTGTTTCCTCTGTGGTTTGGTTTGGGTTGAAATTGGCCCTGGTGCAGCAAGGACAGCAGCTGGGATATTTGCTGTAAGACAGGAAAAATCTGTTGACTCTACACAATTCCTACCAAGCACACTTCCTTGCCGGATGTTTCCTTCAATACTGTGCTTTCTTTTTATAGTGTTTCCTCTGGCTTCAGATGTTTGTGTGATTAGGACAGGGGGACAATGCAGAAGTGACAGAGACCTAGGCAAGCAGATTCCCCAAGCTCCCTTACTTTACCCAGGAAAGCTATAAGCTAAAGGAGAGAGGAGCTTAGAAAATATGCTATCCTGCCCTTTCTTTGTCCATCTTTCTCCTACACACACAGACACACACACACACACACACACACACACACACACACACACACCCCCTGCAAGGTGACCAGAAGTAATGGTCCTTACCAATTAGGGAGATGGAGGTGGGATGTATGATGGAGGAGGAAAGACATTTCTTGAAAACAAACATTTAAAAAAATCTCACTCAGGCACTAGTAAATTGCCACACAACATTTCTTTGCAAATGTTGTTTAGTTAATTGCTGTCTTAAGAACAGATGAGGGAGTTCAGATAGGCTAAGTGACATGCACATATGTACTTACATAACAAAAAAATAAAGCAAGAGTTAGGTACAAAAAAAAGGAGAAGGGAAAGAAAGGAAGCCTAATATTATATTAGTAAAAAATGAGTTGTGTGTTTGTTTTCACCAACATTTAAGCTTCTACTGATCAAAAGAGACATAATGCTCTGGTGCTGAGGGAAGGAGAGCAGACTGGGACCCAGGATACCTGGGTTCCCCCTTTGTTGTGTGATGTTAGGCAAGGGATTTAACCTCCCTTAGCTTTTGGGTTGGACTCTTTATCTGTAAAACAGGGCTCATGATACTTGCTTTATCTCCCTTACAGGGATGAAGATTAATGAGCTATATTTTTTAAAACTGCTATACAAATACAAAAAGTTTTTCTTATTTTTGTTACCAGGATCAGTGCTTCAGCCTTAAGGGAGGTTCTTCAGGATGACAGATTGTCCCAACGGAAGAGAGGTCTGAGAATTCCCAATGTCAAATGTGATTTGGAAGTCAGACCCTTGAAAGGGGAAAAGAGAAGCCTCTAGGCTGGGATTTGACTGTGACTGTGAGGTTTTTAAAGAAGTAAGGGTCAGTAGGTCATCGTCCCATTTCCTGGAGCACACCCGACCCCAGCCCCAAAGAGCCAGGCCCATTCATCTGCTGCAGCTGGAGAAAAAGCTGTCTATTCTAAAAGTGCTATCTGCAGCAAGCCATTTCCTCCTTGTCTTATCTGCTTGTATGACAGATAAGAAAACAGCAGGATGACAAGCCACTTAACACAGTAAAATGTCTCTTTAATGCCTCCTCCCTTCTTTCCAGCCTCCTCATTAAGTAACAACCCCCAAGACAAAGTCTGCCCTTGTCTTTGAGGGGCTTGGAGGGCCATTTTGATGTCTGGGGCCCATGTTAAAACTACTCAAAAGGGAGACTGGCTATTTGCCTGGTAGTCTGTGAGTCTGTATTTTTGGCAAGTTCTTGGGAGAAGGTTGAGGAATTAGCCCTGTCCTTGGAGGGCAGGAAATTTGCCTGGTCTACTTGGCACCACAGGAATATATCTGATCCATTTTGTGAATGTAATGTGGTGTAGAGGAAAGAGCTTTGGATTAGGAAGTCCTAGATTTGCTATTGACTAGCTGAATGACCTTGGGTGACTCTCTTTTCCCCCTGAGCATCAATCTCCCTGACTTAAATGATGGCGTTTACTCACCCCAATTACTTCACAAGAGAGTTGTGAGGATCTAATGAAATCTGAAGGGATTTGGGAACCATATCCCATAAAGATAAAGCACCATGAACATGGTTTAGTATCATAGATTTACAGAACATCTAGTCTAATCCTTTCATTTTATAAATGAGGAAACTGAGACCCAGAAAGATCAAGTCAAGGAGCAGAGGCAAGAATAGAAGCCAGGTCCTTTGACTCCAAATCCACCAGTCTTTCCATGACTCTCACCAGCTGATTTCTCTTTTCCTGGACTTAATAGATTAGATTGCTTTCCTTTCTCCTCCTTCCTCCCTGCCCTCAGCAAAAAACAAAACAAAAAAACAAAAACAAGCCTTTAGTTTCAAGTCCAAATTATTCATCTTTGTTTAGTTTTTTTTTAAATTTTGTCATTGGCTGGAAATAACTACAATTTAAACATAGAGAAATGACCAGTTTAACAGCCCAGTTTCAGTGCTCTAGTATCTAAAGTGTAGCCTTATCCATATTGGGTAGAACCACACATCCAGTGAGCCTGTACTATTTGACCTGGATTACAGGTTTACTTAATGGAATTCTCATTTTTCAGTCATTTTCTGTCTGCTACATGTTATATAATAACAAAGAGTTAAATGAAACATAAAAAAAACCCACTACACCTGAGACAGAATCCACAGTCATACTCTTTTGCATGGATTGTTTGTTTTTCCTCTAAGAGGATGCTTGTATTAACAATACCTGAACTGGGGGGGAGTCAATGGTGAGCTCTTCCATGGGGTTTCGTTCTGTGAAGGCAGCTACAGACAGTCTGACCAGGCTTCGAAGGATCTGATGGGGGTGGTGTTCTTTGTCTGGGTCAGCTTTGACATTCAGATTTCGCTGCCTCCTAAGAGTTGCAGTAGAGGCTGGAAGGGCTGGCACTGGTGGATGGTTCCCTTGCTCTTGGGATGGTTTCATTTGGGGGCTCCCTAAATTCTTTGAGGCCTTGGGGTGAGGTTGGCATGTTGTTGGCTGGGGGTCTGGAAGACTCAGATTTTCTCGAGAGGCATTTCTCTGCCTGGGATGGTGGAAAAGGAGATTGTAGGTATCTTGTAACACCTCTCTATCCTCAGGGGAAGTTCCCTGGTTCCTTTGGTTCCTAAGTGTCCTGTACAATGTTGGGGTTAAATATGGAGCCTGCAATGGAGAGTCCCAATCTGTTTCTGGGACATTTTCTTTTCCTGCATTCTTATGGGGCAGCCTGGCCTCACTAAGCTCTTCTGCCTGGCCCTTGAGCACTGGCACTAGGTGAATGTCAGTTTTCTGGATTTGTTTCTGGGGTCTCTTGGGCTGGTGTCGGTAGGTTGACTCTGCTTCTCTGCAGTTATAAGCTCTGTTATCTTTACGGTCAGTTCTACAGATGGACACAATCAGAACAAGAATCAACAAGAAGATGGCCAACAATACAGCCAAGCAAATCACTGTCAGTGCTGAGACACTCAAGGGACTAGATTCTTGTGCCAGGTTCTTCAGGTGATCAAGGCTATTGGTGAAAGTGACTTTCACCAGAGCTCTGGTCTCCAAGGGAGGACTTCCTTGATCAGTGACAACAACCATCAGTTCCCATTCACTGCCAACGAGGCTGCTGGCATTGGTGGCATTGATGTATAGCTGTCCCATGTGAGGGTCAAGGAAGAAGAGGTGAGCGTCATTTCCACTCTGAATAGCATAGAGAGGATTTCCGTTGTCCCCAGAATCTGCATCAATGGCTACAATGGTCACTAAGAGAAACAGCTGTGACCTAGAGGCCACTGAAGAAGACACGCCAGAGCTGGATGCTCTAAACGGATCAGGGGTCTCTGAAGCAACCATAAGGTGACCAGTGGAAGAGTTCACAAACACAGAAATCGAGGCTGCCCCACCACTAAGGACAGGCTGTACCACTATGGGAGGATTGTCATTGGTATCAAGGAGGCTGACCCTCACAGAGGCACTAGAAACAAGCTGAGGTTGACCTTTATCTTCGGCTATTACCAGAAATTGAAAAGTTGTTATTTGTTCATAATCCAGTGTAGTAGATGCTGAGATCTCCCCAGTGTCAGAGTCAATAGCTACCAGATGGGAAAAAGGAGATTCCTGGATATGGTAAGTAACTTTTCCATTTAGGTCCAAGTCAGCATCATGAGCCTTAACAGTGATGAGATGGGAAGAAGGTAGATTATTCTCCCAAATGGAGATGTTGTACTTGCTCAACTCAAACATGGGGGCATTGTCGTTGATGTCACTGATCTGAATAGTGATCTGTTTCTCGACTGATAAGGGCTGCTGTCCCTGGTCTTGGGCTAACAGCGTCAAGTTATATTCAGGCCACCTTTCCCTATCCAGAATGGCATTGGTCAGGAGCATATAAGTGTTACCATTTGTTCTTTTTAGTTGAAAATGTCCCTGTCCTTGACTGAGGGAGCAGTGAACTAGGCCATTGTCCCCAGAATCCAGGTCACTTGCTCTCACCAGGGCAATGAAGCTGTCCCTGGGAAGAGCTTCAGATATCACAGATGGCTGAGAGGCCCATGTAATATGTATGCTTGGGGAGTTGTCATTGACATCTAGAATCTTGATAAGCACTTTGCAGTGAGCTGGAATAGGGTTGGGACCCAAGTCCCTGGCCTGTACATCTATCTCATAAGCAGGGGTTTTTTCATAGTCCAGGGGCTGACTCAGAATAATCTGACCTGTCTTGGCATCAATACTAAAGGTGTCTTGCACATCTGGTGGCACATGCTTACCGAGGGAAAACTCAACTTCCCCATTTGGGCCTTCATCAGGGTCAGTAGCTGTGAGATTTATGAGAAGGGTCCCAGGGACAGTATCTTCCCCAACTTCTAAAGCTAAGGAGCTCTCTGCAAACATAGGACTGTTGTCATTGGAATCCAAAACACTGACCTTAACTAAGCTAGTGCCCGACTTGGGGGGATCCCCATTGTCAAAGGCTGTTAATACCAAGTCAAAGGATGCATGCAGCTCCCGGTCCAGCTCCTTAACCACCACAAGCTCTGCATGTTTGCTTTCATCAGGCCCCAGGATCACCTCCAGAGCAAAGTGCTCACTGGGAGAAAGTGAATAGGAGTACAAAGTATTAGGGCCAGTGTCAAGATCCCAGGCTCGGTCCAAGGGAATCCTGGTTCGAAGAGAGGCACTTTCAGAGATCTCCAGCTCCTGCTCTGCTTTGGGAAAGCGGGGGTGGTGATCATTGATGTCCAGCACCTGGATCTCCACATGGATCAAAGCTAAGCCTGCTGTGGCCAGCACATCAAAGGATATCAGACAAGGATCTTTCTGTTTGCAAAGCTGCTCTCTGTCGAGCCTCCTCCCAGTGCTGAGTAAACCATCTTTTGAGCCAACATCAATGGGAAGCACCTGAAGTGGCTGTAGAATCTGGAAAGCCCCTTCTTGCCTGCTTCTCTCCTCCCAGCCCAGTTCTTTCGACAGTTTTCCTATCACTGTTCCATATGGCACTTCTTCTGAAACTTGGTATTTGACAGTGAGAGTGGCTATCTCCTGACTATCTGCTGAAAGAAAAAAGAACCAGCACAAACCAGAGAACTGAAGCCATAAAAAGAATGCCATGCTTACCACCCTATCAGATGGGTTTTGGAAGGGGATAAAGTCCCTTAGGGGCTGGAAAAGTCCTCAGCTGTTTCCTGGGGGGAGTGTTTGGCCTTGTCCTCTTGCCACCAAGCTTGCTGGCATGATCAGGTCCCATATTCAGATGCTGAAAAAAATAGCAAGATTTCTAGGCAAGTCCATCTTCATTTGAAGAGAGCCGTGAAGCTCAAGTTCAGAGGGAATCAAAGAAGGCTTCACTCTTACACCAGTCCTGACACTTGTGCAAAGGATAGAGAAAGTCCAGCTTAAAACGGGACTTTACCAGGTGAAATGGGATGTAGGGGATTCAGACTCCAAATAGTTGCGAGAGCAAGGAAACAGAGAGGCTGCTTTTTCCTATGGAAACCCCACCTACAGGAAAGGGAGGCCTGTGAGTTGAAATGTCAGTTAGAGAAATAGCATTTCCCATGAAAGCTGAGTATGAAAAAGAACCCAGCTCCGGCTCAGGAGATCCTCTGCTGGGAAGGTGCTGTCCAATAACTGCTCTGCTACTGCCAGAAATCAATCCCTTTCCCTAGAGGGAAGGGCTACATGGAGCTACCCTTTCCTAGTGTCCAACTGTTCCCATCTGCAGGCCATGCATGCCCCACAGTGTAGGCACAGTTGCCACTCCTGCCCTTCTTCACCTTTTCCCCACTGTGGCTCACTGAACAAGGGCTTTAGAATACTCACTCTGTCCAGGCACTAAGGACCATGCTCTTTATTTAACTTCTTTCTTCCTTTATTACCCTTCCCGCTCCTAATCACATAGTTTCATTGTTCTTCTTGCCCTGTTTTGAGTCTTGCCTGGGGGATTCCCCATCTTCCACTTTACCATCTTTTCTCATGCTGTTTTTAATCTATCCTCTTTCTCCCTCTCTCCCTTCCTCAATTTCTTCTGTTCTTTAATCCTATTTATGACCAACTCTACATTGACCTCTAGTTTCCCACCACCACCAACTCTCACAAATATTTTCATTGACTTTTGTGTAAGTATACCCACCCTTCACCTTCCTCCCACCCTTGGGGGAAACGAAGGAAGGGAGTAAACATTGATATGTCACCAAGTACCAGGTACTGTGCTAAAATCTGAGAGGGGAGATTACCCCCATTTTTACAGTAGAGAAAACTGAGTTAAATAACTTGCCCAGGGTCACAGAGTCAATTAATATTTGAGGCTTAATTTGAACTCAGGCTCCTGACTTCAGGCCTTGAATGTTATCCACTGTACCACTTTCCTCAAAGCAAGTTAGAAGGTTGTGTTGAAAAGCAAGTTGGGTGGAAAGTAAGAAGCATGCATAACTTTGCTTTATTCCTATGGGATCAGATTATTTTTCACGACTTTCCTCAATCTGGGGTTTCAAGTGTCATAGAGATTGATTGATGTGGTAATAATCCCCCTCTAAATTTCCTGGATCCCGTGGATCATATATACACGGTAAAGATGGTTTTCTCCTTTTCCTCTTGTTTTACTTTCTTGCCTAGGGTAAACCCATTTTTCATTTCTTTTTCCTGTCCAAGAAAATGCAAATGCCTATTGCTACCTCCCTATCCATTTTTGGCACAATGATTATACGTCTTGAATTTTCTAAAAAAGTCCTGATTCCAAGAAAAGGAAATATACATTTATGAGGTTTTTCAAAAGGAAGATCTTATGTCATACCATGTGTTCCAATTCCTGGTTTCAGCTATATGAATCACTTTCATTGTAAGAAACAAGAAAAGGCTGCCTGCTATGCACTCTCGCATCTGCGAAGGAGCTAGAGAGCAAATAGTGCTGAGTTTTCACTGCCATCTGCTGACCACAGGCTTTTATAACACTCCCACAATGTTGCCCAATTGCCATCTGGTGGCCAAAGACTTAGAAAGAGGATTTGGGATGAAGTTGATTTCCAGAAATGTTTTCGGTAAAGCCAGAACTGTTTTAATAAGAAAAAAGCCTTCCCAGAGAACTGCTTTGAAGGAAATAGTACTCATTTGTATACAGACGTTCCGGTATCCTTATTTTTTAATCAGCCTAATTACATTATAATCATATGCTTTTATGTGAGCAGTATCACCACATATTTATTATCTAGAGATATTATTACTGTGGCTGGTATCAGTGGGAAAAACATATCTCACTTCTTTACAAGTTTTCCTCAGATAATGAATAAGATATTAAACCTCAAACACAAGATGATTATATACCTTTTCTCTAATTTTAACTTTTTAAACTGTAGAATAAGCATATTTCTACCCAAACTTTTTACATCTCTCATTAAACGTTATTTGATACATATATGTATTGTTGTTGTTTTATGTACTTCTGTGCTTTGTATTTTTGCTAGGTCTTCTGTTTATGGAACGTAGTGGAGCATTTGGATATATGTGCAGTTAATTTCATTTGTCAAAATGGGAGGGGAAATTTTAATAGCTTGAATTTGCTTAACATATAATAATAGGCCAGTTAGGCAGGCAACAAGCATTTATTAAGCACCTATTATGTGCCAGGTGACATGTTAAGTGTTTGGGATTTAAAGAAAGGCCCAGAAGAGTCCTTGCCCTCAAGGAGCTCACTGTCTAATGGGGGAGACAACATGGAAACGACTGCAGACAATTCTCAACTTTCTTGGGGATAACAGTCCTAGAAAACCATGAGAAAGTTAAAAAAAAATCTAACGTTAATACATTGAACTTATGAGAAATAGGGGCTTAGGTTCCTACAACCATCAAAAACTGTAATCTTTTCCCAAAATTGATAAAAATACACTATTCTGCATACAATTCTTTGTAACAAACATTCATTCTGAAATATGCACTTTCCTCACACTGCAACCATGAAATGACCCGTAAGATACAGTACACAGAACAAAATTAGTATCATTGAAAACTTTTGTTCTAGTTGCTAGCAGTTCTCCAGAATTCTATGATCTTTTGTGCTAACATCTCAATTTTTAAAAATTTCCAAAAAACTATTGATTTTACACAATATATACTTTTCATAATACATGAAATTTATAGTACCACAAATGGCATTAAATTTCATCTGATATTTGTTCAGTCACATCCAACTCTTTGTGACCCTATTTGGGGTTTTCTTGACAATGATACTGGAGTGGCTTCCTATTCCTTCTCCAGCTCATTTTACAGATGAGGAACTGAGGCAGAGTTTAAGTGACTTGCCCAGGGTCACACAGCTAGTAAGTATCTAAAGCTGAATTTGAACTCAAGAAGATGAATCTTCCTGACTCCAAGCCTGGTGGTTTATCTACTTTCTGCACCACCTAGCTGCCTTCACTATTAATACTATACAGCAAGCAATATTTTTAAAACCAAAACATTTTTTAACCTGAATCTTATCTTCCACCGTGTCAGATGGAAGTGTGAGGGCATTGTACTCTGTGCTATTACTGCTGTAAACCTCTATGCCTTGGCCACTCTCTGAAAACCAAGGAAGAGGTTGCTAGGACTTTAGCCACTGCTATGGGTAGAGGCTGAGAATCGTAAGGTCTAGAAATCACCTCCAAAATTCTGTCCTTCACACCCATCATGAAGGACCCACCAGCTTGAAAAAATGTCAACTATATCTGTTTCATGCTCTGTTTGAGATCCTTAAGGGTCTCAGAGTATGTGCACAGTTGCCACTGGGAAAGGAAAAGTGTGGTTACTAAAAACATCACAGAAATGCTTGAAGTCAGGAAAGTTAAACCTAGGATAGACTGTATGTACAAACAAGTTACATACAGGACAATCAGGAGAAAATCAACAGAAGAAAGGCACTAAATTGAGGATGATAAGGAAAGGTTTCTTGTCAAATATGGGATTTTAGCTGAGACTTGAAGGAAGTCAGGAGGCAGAGATGAGGAGAGAGAGAATTCCAGGCATGAGGACCAGTCAGTGAAAATGCCTGGAGTCAGGAGATGGGGTATCATATGCAAGGAATAGCAAGGAGACCAGTGTCACTGAATCAATGAGTATGTAGAGGGGAGACTGGGAAGGTAGGAACGGACCAAGCTGTGAAAGGCTTTCAATTCCAAACAGAATATTTTATATTTAATCTTTGAGGTGATGGGAAGCTTATTATTGAATAAGGGTGTGACACAGTCAGCCCTGGGCTTAGGGAAATCAAACTTACAGCTGAGTGGAGGAGATGGATTGAACTACAGAGAGAAACTGTCCAATAGGCTATTGCACAGTCCTTGTATGAGGGGATGAGAGCCTGTACCACAGCAGTATCAGTGTCAAGGGAAAGGGGAGTATACAAGGGAGTTGAAAGGCAGAAGTGACAGGCTTTGCCAATAGATTGGTTATAGGGAGCAAGAGTGAGAAGCCTAGGATGACAGCTGTTTCATGATGCTGGGTGACTGAAAGGATGCTAGTGCCTCAGCAAAAATAGAAAAGTTAGGAAGAAAGAAGGGGAGGTCTTAGGGGGCCGAGGGTTGAGTTCAGTTTTAGAAGACATCTATTGGAATTCAGTTTAAGATGTCCATTAGACAGTTGGAAATGCAAGCCTGGAAGGCAGGAGAGAGGTCAGGGCTGGATAATTAGATCTTTAATTTTTACTTCTGTATAATCTCAAAATAGGTTCCTCTTATAAGCTTATTTTAAAGTGTTATTGCAAGTAAATTTCTTTTTACAAAGTAAATCTGAAAAACATATCAGGAAACACAAAGATAAAACATGCATGAATATTCAAGAGTTGACTCTCTTGATTAACCTTGTTATATATTCCTCATCTTCAGGTGCCTTTATCATTGCATTGTTTTTAATTTGAAAGAGCCATCCATGAAATCCCTCCATCACATTACGGGGCTTTTCAGGTTTGGGTTTTTTGTTTTGTGTTTTACTTATTCTTTCTCATTCAGCATCTTCTTGCCTGCCTGTTGGATTAACTTTTCTTATGAGAGGAGGGAGAGTTTAACTCCTACCAAGTCCTGTCCCTTGGGACAAAGAGTAACTTGGACCCTTGGAAGGGAAACAATATTGAGAAATACTTTAATCCCGAACTTGGGGCAGCAGGGTGGAGAGAGACTGTCTTAGGGCATTCAAGAAAAATTTCCTCTTCATCACAGGGAGGGTTTCTTGTATCACACTTATGCCCTTGTTTCACACTTGTCTCCACCCTGATTTCACTTACATTCTAGAATGTGCCCAAATGTCCTAGAATTTTTCACTTGGTATCTATCTATCTATCAATCAATCTATCTATCAACATCATCCCTTGAGATTTTTCTTATATTGCAACATTCCTTTGACTTTTTCATCAAATTCATTGGTAAAAAATTGTAATTGAATGGTTTTGAGGAATCACTTTGTAAACCTCAAAGCACTATAAAAATGTAAGTTGTTATCATTGTTATATCCTCCATTACTGAAATCCTACCTACTCTGGTGCTTTGTCATAGCATAGAGATAACCTTGAGTTCTTAGATGCCATGTGAACAATATGGCCTCTACTATAGGTGTAATAGGAGACTGTATTATCTATTATTCAAGGACCAGCCTAGCTAAATTTGGAGGCTCATTAGTGGGTTGGCTACCCTAGGTAAGGAAGACCATCTACTATAGTCTAGTAGAAAAATTACCTTCTGTGTTGACTGACTACTCTGATGACCCCACAGATCTTTGAAGCAATATGTGTGTCTATAAGTGCATATATATATATATATATATATATATATATTATACATATATATATACACACACACATACACACCTATATATAATATATAATACAACATATATAATACATACCTATAAATAATCATTAATAATGGTACAATTAAAATAAGAGAGAAAAGACATAGTTGCTTTTACTAGTTGTATATATATATGTGTGTGTGTGTGTGTGTGTATGTATATGTACCTGAAGTTTAGATTATATTCCAACATTTTTATCTTTGTCCAGATTACATTAATAATTGATTACAACATTGCTAAAACCAGTTTGGAACCGCCCAGTTGGACTGATCTTGATATGACTTTGATATGCTACAATAACCACTTGGATTTGGGGTGGGGGAAGGTCTAGTATCTCTTGAAGAGATTGCCTCTACTCTAGATATGCTTCCTCCCTCTTCAGGGCATGCCTAAGTTTCTTGCCTTTTTCTGGAAACATTAATGCCTCATGTTTATACAACAGGTACTTTCCCCAGGCCAATCCCTGGTATCTCCCTGCTTATGTCATCAGAGGTGGGAAGCCAATCAGATGAGCTCAGATGGAGAGCTACTCTCTTTCTTCCCCTTTCCCATTCCCCCAATATCCAGAGACTTTACTGTTAAGTTGCCCTAAGGGAGAGTTATTTTTGAGGGATTCTTTGCAGTTGGAGGAAACAGGGCCTTGGCTATGTCCCACACTGACTACAAGTGAAAGAAGACACATTTGACGAAGTTAGCTCAAAGGGCAATTTTGTCCATTGTTTCCTCCCACCTACCACCAAATTTCCTCCTCTTACACTTGAGGTCTGGCACCTTACCTGCTTGTACCCTTTCCTTGTTGTCCCTGTCCTCCATGTTCCCCTCCCTGAGGTATCTCACTTTAGATTTCTGCCCTTCTCTTGTGTGAGGTGAGATGTACTGTAATACAAATCTCTTGTGCTACACACATCACTGGCTTACTTCCTGATTCCCTTTTTTGCAAGACTTCCTCTAAGTCTCTGAGGCCATAAAAGCTTCTTTGCTCCAAACTAAGCAGAGAGAGAGAACTCTGAGCCTGATTCTGGGCCTTCAGCGTTGCCTGCTTTTGAAGAACAAGTCCTGTTTTGACTGAGACCTAGTAGTCAGACTGGGACTGAGTTGGAGACAGTTAATATTCAAGTGTCTAGAAAGCAAATGAACGTTACAGCAAAAGATTCTTTGCAAGCTTCTAATATTTCCTGTCTGTCTTATGAATCTAAAGGTTGTCTGAAGATGATGTGAAAAATAATAATAGAACAATTAAAATAAGAGAGAAAAGACATAGTTACTTTTACTAGTTGTATATATACAACTTCAGGACCGACAATTCATCCTTGGGGTTGAAGAGAGATATAGACAATCCCTTTAATTTCCATTATTAACAAGATCTCTGTATGCTTTCTCCAATACTCTCAGCAGTTTTTTTCCCTAGATCTACTGTGTTAAAATGAGCTTTATGATGACATTAAGATGATCCTCTGAAGTTTCTCTTCAGCAGCTTCACTTGGAAATCTTCTCCTGAAATGATGTAACCTAGAGTTATTCTCGGTACCCATGCATCACCCCCAAACTGGGTCTCTGGTTTTAGAGTCCCATGTGAAAGGAGAATTCCTATACCTTATTTTCTGAGACTTCATTTCTTAATGTACTTTGCTTCCAGAGTTCAGAGCAAACTTACAAGTATGTCTACACATACATATATATGCATATATATATGTATATATATATATATATATATACACATACACACACATAGGTATATCACAACCCAATTTAGACAACTCAACATCAACATATACTGATTAGCTCCAAAAGGTATGCATGAAAAAGCATGTCCCTGACCATCAAAGAACTTACATTGTAATAGAGAAAGACAATATCTATAACCAGGGTGTTTGGTGGGTCCATGCAGCAACAGAGTGATTGATGGTAAGAAGATGGCTTGGTCAAATGGCATGCTCTAATCTGGGCTGGCTCTCACTAATCAGGACAGCGTGGCTACAAGATCCAGAGTTTCAAAGTTTAAATAGCTTAGCTCCTCTGGGACCTCATCTTTGGAGGTTGTAACAAATGACAAGAGAGGTGGCAAGAGAGCTAATGGTCTGATCTGGGAATGGTCAGTAAGACTGTAACCTAAAACTCACTATATCTCATAATCTAGAGAGTCTCCAAGTCAACTAACCTCACTTCCTATTGTGTAGACTCAAAATGAGAATGGAAAAAGCTGGCATAGCTCATCAGTGATCTCTATCAGTTAAAGTCCCTTATCTAAAACCTTGATCTTAGTCTTATAATATTTCTCTAATCAATTGATCAAACTCACTCTCAGAGAAGACCAAGTTTACATACTACCCATTAGGTAATAGCAATACTGAGAAGCAGAATAATGTAGTGGAAAGCTCATTAGACTTGGAATAAGAAGAAGACCTGAGTTTTGTAGCTGTCCAATGTATTCACCATATAAATATGATCACTATTGTGGCTACCTGTGTGTGTGTTCGTCCTTCATTGCTGAAGAAGACCATGCCATCAGAGAAATGGTGACATGACTTGTACTTGACTTTGTTTTGAGTGAGGGAGGGCTGTGCAGGTCACCAGCCTCACTTCTCCTCCAGCACCATCTGAATCCAGTGACCAGATATTCATCAGGATGACTGGAGATGACTCAGGATGAGGCAATTGGGGTTAAATGACTTGCCCAAGGTCACACAGCTAGTGTCAAGGGTCTGAGGTAAGATTTGAACTCAGGTCCTCCTGACTCCTGCACTGGTGCTCTATCTACTGCACTACCTAACTGCCCCAATTCATTTAGCACTCTGAGGTTTAAAAAAGTCCCATCTATCTACTCAACACTACTGTGAAGTAGGTCCTGGAAAGCATTATTCCCGTTTCATAAATGAGGAAACTGATAAGTTTAAGTGACTTGGTCAGCCTCAAGAGCCACACATTTGAATGCTACTAAACTAACAAACCAAAAGATAGGATTCAAATCAGGACCTTGTATCTTAGATGTGCTACCCTCACAATCCGGGCCAAAGAACAGGTCATGAAAAGGCAGGGAGTATACTGCCCTTAGAATCAGAACACCTGAAATTTCATTATTCTTAAAGTAATCAGATTCTGGCTGACTCAAATACTTCCCTAAATTACATCCTGAATTCAGCTCTGAACCATAAAAACTTCTGTAACCATACTCTCAAAACCAATTTAGAACCTAAATAGGAACACGGCCACTTTCAATGCTTGTCATTACTAACTAAATCTTGACAACACAATTCCAACTCAGGGGCTATCATCTTCAACTATCTCCATTCACTGTCTGTGACATCACGTGGTGTCACAATTAAACCTATGACTGCCTATCTTAGATAAATCCTTATGGGTTATCCTATAGACTCATACTGGATCATGTAATCTCACATACATGCATTTGGTAATGAAGGGTACAAGGAAACATACCAATGACACAAGGATTGCTGTTTAATAATAAAGCTCTACTGGCCTGTGATGGAGAAGGTATGAGCTCTTTCATGGGGCCCAGACACTTTCCTTTAGGCTGAATTATTTACTAATAGCAGCTGGCTGAGTATTTCATTTGGTTTCTATTCTGAGGTAGGGAGGAGGCAAAGATTTTTTTCTCCATTTCTGTCTACACTGATGGTTAGTGAAAACAGTGAATTTAGTCAAATGAACATCATTCATCTGGACTGATTTTTCTAGGTTTTTGTATTGTAGAGCTATAGTTCAATTACAAGCAAGGCTTTAATAGAACTTGATCTATGAAAATTCAAATTTATAAAATGCAAATGGGGGAGGGATAATTGTTTGCTTTATAAAAAGGCTGATGCTTAGACTCTGCTTTAGTCAGACTAGTCTTGAACCCTCTTCCAGTCCTTCCCCCCGGACCTACATTATTCTCTCTTTAACTTCTTTTGTACTTATTTTATGTACTGCACAATGTGGCACTTTTATGATCTCAATCTATAATATAATCTATAATGTATACTGTCTTAGTCACTCAACCCTAGCTGGATGGAATAAGAATTCTCAGTTCCATCTCTTTCCCACCCTCTGTATTTTACAATTAGAACTGAAGACAGACTGTGAGGGCATGCATATGTGAAGCGTTGCTTGGAATACTGCTTCACTATGGCTGCTCGCTTGTAACCCTGATAGTCTTAAATTAATTCCTCTTTTAGTGCCAGTGGGTATTACAGTGGATAGTACTGAACGTGACTTGCATTTTAATACACTAGATAGTACTGGACTTGGACTTGGGGTTAGGAATCTTTGGGCTTGAATACCCTTTTTGATACTGAATAATGTGTCAACTAACCATTGACTAGACTCAGTCTAGGATCAGTCACTCGGTCCCTCTGGATCTCAGTTTTCTCGTCTATAAAATGGACATATGTTGTTATGAAGTAACTAACATTTACTTGGCTTGAAGCTCTACCTAAACATCAGCTGTGGTTCTTATGCCCCCCAAAACTGTAATGAGATAAATGGGAATTCCTTGCTACAACCTGGGTCTAGGAGGACAAGGTCTGATGAACTTTCACAGGGACATGGAAATCCTGGAAAGAAGAAAGATGTGAGCTCCATTTGGTGGGACACCGCCGTTGTGTTGAGCTCCTACCATAAAATGATAGACTTTACAGCTGGAAGGGATCTTATTTACCTTCCACAGGGTTTCTCAACCCCAACTACGTTCTGTGTTTTTAATAGCAAGACACTGCCCCGGGAATCGCGTTAGCCCTTTGTCCTTCCGACCTCGGGGCAGCTCAGCCTGCAGGACTTGGCCCAGAGGGGGAGGCAAGGCAGAAACAGGAGGCAGTGCACAGGTTAGGAAGCCTTAGTGACCTCTCGGCGAGGTCCGGCTGCCTGGACTGGGCCAAGGTGAAGTGACTGGGACGGCGGGGCCCGAACCAGAGAAGCGGCTAGTGGAGACCCCACTTAACTTCCATTTCCTCATTTGCCAGTGTGGGAAGATCTCCGAGGTTCTCCAAGATCTCAGAGCAAACGAGGGGGAAGCAAACAGACGGCAGAGAAGTAGGGTGCTTCCTGGGGGCGCGCCCAGGAGTTTAGCACAAAGAGCCCTAGAACCGTGCCGATGGATGAGTGAATGAACGTACGCTGTATTGTGATCGGGGGCAAGCCACTGAGCCTCCGCTCCCTAAGGAGCCAGGGGTCGTGTGCCTGGATAACCAACTGGGGCCTGTTTATTCCCACACCCACTGTAAGGCCCGAGGCCCAGTAGCGCGGGGACACCCCGGATTCCACCTCTACGTCTTCCCCCTCCTCCGCCGCCTGCTTCCCTTTCTTTCCTGCTTCCCCTCTTCCGGCCGTTCCTGCTCTCACCACCTCCACCCTGCAGGGGGCGCCGCTCCCGGAGCGTCAGCGTCTGCGCGGCGCCTTCCCTCGGCAGTCGGCCCCGCCCTCCCCACCCCACCCTTGCCCACCCCGCCCCGTCCCATCTCATCCCATCTCATTCCGTTCGGTTGCTCTGTGGTTAGAGGAAACTGCCTGCCGGGCCAGGTGAGGTGGACGGCAGGGAGCGGAAGTCGCCGCCGACCTCCACGCCGATCTCCTTCTGGGGGTGGGGGCCGGGCTGAAAGGCGGCGGCGGCGGCGGCGGCGGAGGCGGCTCACCAGGCCGTAGCTACCCTGGCGGCGACGGCCCTTCGCTCACCCGGTGCCGAGGCGCCGGCCGCGCGGGCTGACCGGTCTGGAGGAGGGGGTTGGGGAGAGCGGGGCGGAACCTTTGGGGCCGAGCTCGGGGTGCCACCGGAAGGCGAGGGTGCTGGCCTCCAGGCGCCCGGTATGGAGAGGAGGGGAGACGAGACGAGGCGGGGCCGGGCGGTTGGAGGGGCCGCCCGCTGAGGATGCGGGCGGGGTTGTTAGTGCGGGTTCTGAAACTGCCCCGAAACACCGTAAAACAGCCCCTCCGGCTTGCCCGAATCCGTCCCCGGAACGTCGGGGGACGACGGAACCGAGGCGCCCCGAGGGAAAGGGCAGGGCGGACGGCCGCCCCGCCCCCCGCCCCCCGCCCCCGTCCCCGTCCCCGTCCCCGTCCCCGTCCCCGTCCCCGTCCCTGTCCCTGTCCCCTTCCCCATTCCCATTCGCGGACTGGCCCCTTTTTCTAGAAGGAAGGGAGCCCCCACACCAGTAAAGTTAGGTGGCGCTGGGGCGAGAACACCGAACTTGGAGTCGGGAAGGCCCGAGCTTAGGCGCTTAGTAGCTGTGTGACCCTCTGCCTGCCTCAGTTTCCTCATCTGTAGAAGGAGGAGAATAACAGCACCTCCCGCTCTGAGTTATGAGGATAGAATGAGGCAACACTTGCCAGTGTTAAGGCGCCAACTCTTATTACCGTTATGAAAAGACGGGGGCGGAAAGAGAAAAAATTACTAATTACTTTGCTCATTCGGTGGCTGGCGTAAAGAGATTGCCTTTTTATAGGGTTCAGAGTTTGCAAAACACTTTTTCCTACCTCCGATTTATGAGGAAAACAGATTAAATGCAGACTGTTCAGAATCAGACTCTAAATCTGAATGCTTTTGATTGGTACCTGACATTTCCTAGGGTCGTAAGAGCTGGAAGACACCTTTAAAAATCATTTGGTCCTTAGAAAGAGAAGTAAAGCAGACCCCAGATGGGAATAATTGGAAATAATTGCTTTTGACTCTTATTTTCTGTCCTGTGACCTATCATTTGGTATAACTTTTTTTACTTCTGTTGTATTAAAGATAAATCTGGTGATTTTAGAATGGGCATCCTCCAACAGTTGTAGATACTGTAATTGAGATGTTTTTTGAAGGCCTATATTCTTTGCCTTAAAATTTAGTCCACTACAGCAAAAAAATAGGGTTGACAGATTTTTAGCCTGTTGAAAGGAGGTTGAGGGTGCTACTGAATTCTTTAAGCCCATTGAAATAGAGAAAATAATTCTAATATCACCCTACTACCCACCCGGGCACCAAGCTTATAGTTCTTGTTAATTGCAAGAAATGCTCTGGGCAAGTGTGGAACTTGTTCCTGCTCAACTTCATTGAAAGTTAGGAGAGTGGTATTATTTTCTCTCTAAGATGTATTTGTCAAATAGTAAATTCTTATATTTTGCTTGTGTACCAAATTGCATCAGAGAAGGACAGGCAGCTTAGGTAATGCTTTTAATGTGGCAGTACTTTGTAAATGCTTAACGAGATAAGGACCAAGAAGAATTCTTTCATCGTAGCAGCAGTCCTTAATGACATAACCTCCTGAAGTTGTTATTTTAAATATGCCTGCCCACTGACTGCTTAACTTATTTTAAAGTAGTATGTTGAATTAAAATTTTAAGATGGTAGATGATGGCCTTAAAATTAATTGCCAACAAAGCATTTCACTTCTCACAACAATTAAGTTTGTAAGGAAAACCTAAACAAAACATTTTTAGGGTTTTTTGTCAATTTTTCCCTAAGGAATTCAGAACATATTCTGAGTACAAATTAATTCTGAGATCAGCTGCCCAAAGGCAAAGAAGGATATTACAAAAGAGGAAATTGGAGCTCAGAAAAGCGCAAGTAACTTAGCTAAACTGAATCTGGCAATTCCAAAAAACTTCAGTACTTCACACAGCTTGGTGCTACACCTACAAATCTCCATGGCCTGTTGAAAAGAGATAACTCTTTAAAAAATACATCGAAAATTGATTATGAATAATCTGTTTTATGAATAATTGTTTCATCTTAGATTCTCCGAAGTGCTTTACATTAGTGTAATATACCATTAGGGAAATAATGAATTCGAACATAATTTTCTTCTAAGAGCTCAAAGCAATTCAACAATCTCCTTCCATTGGTTCATAGTATATTCTTAAAATGTCAGATCTTAACTGCAGAAACTAAGGCAAAGGTAAATTATCAAAGAGTTTCATTAGTAGTAGCAGTCAGGAATGAAATGAAGTAAATATTTATTGTTCAAGATATTGTAGGATTACAAAGTCTATGAAATTAGATTCTCTGTCTTTTAGGTACTTATAGTTTACTTAGAAAAGTAACATGGGGGGAAGGGAAATCTTAATTATTAGATGGCATTTAAGTGCCAGATCAGTGGTATATAGAAATTGTCAAAGTTTTTATCATATGAAATGTGTTCAGAGGAAGTGAGAGGTTATTCTGGCTGAGCTGATCAGAAAAACCTTTATAGAACATATATGATTTGAAGAAGGTCTTCGGAAAATGATGAAATTCACAGAAGAAACACCCTGTGATCTTAACTAGGAAAACAATGAACTAGTTGGGAATTATGGACATTCATGTGAATTGGAGGGTATTTGAAATTAAATAGAGAATTTTTTTTTTTACTGTTAACAAATGTGCATTATTTAATGCAGGGCTTTGTTTTTTTTCTGATATGTGCTTTATCCGATTTTTATAAATTGAGTGATTTTGCTGTTTAGAAATCCTCTGGTTTATATTTATTTATGTGAATAATCATACATAGTCACATTTTTTACAAATCAAGACTTTCCTGTTGGATTTGCTTTATGTACATAAACACACACACATTTTGCTAATAGGAACACTCTTTACTCTGAGTGTATAATATATACATACATTATACCTTAAAATAATTGCTTGCTAACAAAGTGTTTTTAAATAGAAGACTAGTAAACCTGTTTTTAATAGATGAATTGTTCATAATTAGCATATTTTGAAAAACAATCATCTTGTTTTCATCTCTAATTTGTGTAGCACAATTTTTCTTCTTGCAGAATGTTATACATGTCAAGCAGCTGAATTGTCAGAGATTAGCAAATATGATTTTTACTATATTTTTTTTATACTTAATAGAAAACTTAACCAGAATTTACAACCAAAACCTGAATTTCGTAAGGTTCCTTTCAAATAACTAAGACAACTATGTGGAAGATTCTTTTTTTCTTAACATAGTTTATATTCTGGACACAGGCATTGTTATGAAATTAAGAATTGCAAGGAATTTAGAAATATGCGAAGTGATATCTGTATGCATGTGTGTGTGTGTGTATGTGTATGCATGTATGCTTAAGACTAGCTTTGATTACAATCATTATCAAGCAGTGCCCACAGATACCACTTGTGTATGCAGGGAAGAGTAAGAAAGAAAAAGAAAAGGAAGAATAAAAGGGTAAAGGGGGAAGAAGGAGAGAGGAAACAGTGTATCTGGGGTTTGTGATGGTGAAGGGCAAATTGAGTACTTCAAAGTTTCTCTTTGAGGGATTTACTATATAGATAGCCTAAGTAAGTTAACCACCGAGTTGGAAGTTGATAGTTCAATTTGGGCTTGGGCTTATGTGTAGTGTTTCATTTAAAGGAAAAATAATGAGAATTCAAAATATACGTATTGAGAGAGCCTAACACCCACCACTACAATTACTTGTTTTCTACAAATGACAATTAAAATATAAAATGAACCTTAGTTTCCAATTTGAGCAACTCCTGTTAGATAATTCTTGCTGGAAAATGAAAGAAATTAGTGGCACTCCCAAGCTAATTAGACTGAGAATGCCAATTACAATATTAGGTATCATTTTCTTGGATGTGTTATTTAAAGCAAATATTTTGAATCCTTCCACTTAATATTAGGTGGACATGCAACTTGAGAATGATAAAATTTCAATAAGGAATAATCTTGTCCCGCAAATCGTTTTTGCCATTTTGTTATTTTGTGAAGAATATTAAAAACACATGCACAAGCACACACATATTTGTGCTTTACACAATAGATATTCTGAAAAGCTATATAGAGGGTGACGACTTAGTCATTTGACTTACTGAGAGGCAGTGTGGTGAGATAGAGTCCACTGAGCAGTTTAATTAGAATTGGATTCCAGTGCCAACTCTGTCACTAACTAGCTGTATAACTTTGTGTAAATCACCCTTTCTGGGCCTTTGTTTCCCTGTTCTTAAAATGATGGCAATAGACTAAATAATCGCTGAAGGCTCGCTCAAACGGTGTCTACTTAGGGGAACCCTGAGGTAAAACTTCTTGTTACAAGAATGATCACTTGAATTTTCCGTTTTTATCAAGCTGCATTTTTGTATATCAGAATTTCCTTAAAGTGAAAAGTATTAGTAATTACAACAGTATTTCTAAGTTTTCATTGCATACTTTGTTGTTTCAGTCATCTCCAACTCTTCATGACTCCATTTGGGGTTTGCTTGGCAAAGATATTGGAGTGCCTTGCCATTTCGTTCTCCAGCTCATTTTACATATGAGGAAACTGAGGCAAATAGGCTTAAGTGACTTGCCCAGGGTCACAGCTAGTAAATGTTTGAGGCTGGATTTGAACTCAGGTCTTTCTGTTTCCAAGCCCAGTGTTCTATCTATACATCAACTAACTGCATCTAGCTATATGAACTTTCTACTTTTTGTATTCTAAAAATTTATAGTCAGGTATTTAAAGCATTCATTTCCCCAACAAAAACCATGTTATAAAGTTGTAAATTAGAGCTAGCTTCCCAAGCAATACCTGCCTGCCCTCCTCTAACCAATAATTCTCTTTTAGTCTAATATCATATCTATAAGAAATTTTGAAGTGCACAGAAGAAAA
The DNA here is from genome assembly GCA_028658325.1 of Potorous gilbertii. Classification (NCBI taxonomy): domain Eukaryota; kingdom Metazoa; phylum Chordata; class Mammalia; order Diprotodontia; family Potoroidae; genus Potorous; species Potorous gilbertii. The sequence continues at coordinate 276,473 of JAQQSK010001274.1, forward strand.
CAAATTCACAAGGGGACACACAAATAGCAACTTTGTTACTACCATGTTAAATATATACTTTTAAAAACTGTATATGTAGCAAGTTTACTGTTTCATATGCAACCAACCACCTTCCTCTTTTTCTTTGTACTGAAATGTACCTGTTTGATGAGTAAGTTCACAATTCAAAAAACACTAGGGACACGTCTTCTGGTGGATAAGAATATGGGATTGTACCTTTAAACTTACTTCTTTGTTACCTCTCTGCTAAATAGAAATAAATAAATAAGAATCTGGAGAAAAAGATGGGGATGTCCCAGACAGATGGAAGGGAAAGAGAATTCTTGTGATTACCATGATAGGGCAGCTAGCTATTCCTAGGTGGCGGTGTGTTTTCTAGAGTTGTATCTAAGTCATAGACTGCCTATAATAGGTTTGTTAAAGCCTGTTACTTTTGTTAAATCTTTGTCAGTTTGGCATTAGCAATACTCTATCCCTTTTCTGCTTTTAAATGCCTTGGTGACTTTTTAAAAATGAATTTTTGTCCATTTATCTTTATATAAAAACCAGTGATTTATTGAATCCTAATGATAGATACTGTTCTATATATTATGATACAGAATAATAGAAGCCATACCACCCACTATAAGAGCATAACAATATTGTAGTTGCTAATTATTCAAAATTAGTCCTCACAAAACCCCAAATTAACCAAAGCTGGCAATAAGCAACAATTTCTAATATGGGAGTTTTTATTTTAGAGATAAGGAGATACTGTAGTATTATACCTGCCTTGTTTTTAAACTACTGCAAGACTGACATTGTTGCTTTGCAGTTGTATAGGTTTTAGTGCTGTTTTTTTGGTGTGGGGTTGTTTGTTTTGCTCTGTCTTCAATCTTACTAATTTAAGTAAATACCCTTAACTTGACAGGAAATTAAATGTCGTCAGAAGACCGAGAAGCCCAGGAGGATGAATTGCTGGCCTTGGCAAGTATTTATGATGAAGATGAATTTAAAAAAGCAGAATCTGTTCAAGGTGGAGAAACCAGAATATGTTTGGATTTGCCCCAGAATTTCAAAATATTTGTGAGCGGTGAGTCATGATTCTTGTTCACTTTTAAAGAGATTTTTCTAAATGCAGCATTTTCTGGTTTTCCTGGCAGAGATGTTGATACCATTGTTATAGCTTGAGGTGTTTGACATTATTAGGAGAATGGCTAACCACTCTATGCATGTCTCTTTGATAACCTGAATAACTTTCTGCATGTCTCTTTGATAACTTAAATAAAAGGGGTGAGTAAATTTTTAGTTGCTATTTTCTTGAATACCAAGTAGGATTTCCAGATAGTTTATGCTTCTTAAAAATGGCTTCCAAAATTCTTCCTAACTACTATTATGTTTGCTGCCATACTCAGTAACTTTTACTTAAAAACAAAAAACAAAGTATCAGTAGAATGTCGCAAACATCATAGAAGGATCTCAGGGTACTTTCCCCCAAAAGTTATTACAGTATAGAGGAGAACTGGAGAAAAGGAAGTAAGGTAATACAAGTGAAACTTTGGTTGTGGAAATGCTGGCCTGCATGAACAAGATATACTCTGCGGATGGAAGATCATGTGTTGGCACATGTTAATCTAAATGGACCATGACACCTGGCCCCAGTTAATCTCAATGCTTCCTACCAGGCTGTTCGGTAAGGATAAATATTTCCCTTTTCTTTGAAATTTTTCTCTAATTTTCTGCTGTTAAAATAGTGTGTATAATTTGGTGACTCATTAAAGTTGGGAATCCCACCAAACTGCATGCTATAGTAAATTACATTTTTACTAAGCAGGTCATTGTGCTTTGATTTTTAAAGACTGATTTTTTTTCCCCTTGAAAGGAAAACTAAAAATTAAAGAGCAGAGATAGAGAGTTAGACATAGGGGACTGAGAGATTTCTCTCTTTTGGGGAAAAAAAACTCCATTTTCTTTCTTATACCACCATCACTCACCTCCCCTTCCTTTTCCTCTCACTCCACCACAGTGCATTGTTTTGTACCCAGTGGGGCACTCAAATATTGACTGATCCTTGAATTCCCTGTTTTTGGTTCAGGCAATCCAACGGAGTGTCTCCAGAATGGTGGCTTTGAATATACAATTTGCTTTCTGCCTCCACTTGTGCTGAATTTTGAGCTTCCACCAGATTATCCATCAACCTCCCCTCCAGCATTCACCCTCAGTGGCAAATGGCTTTCACCAACTCAGGTTAGGTTTGAAACTTACTTTTTATTATCCATTTTCAGGAATTTGAATGCTTTCCTTAACTTGTTGGCATTAAGGAAATTTAATACAATAAGGAGTAGCTTTTAAATTTTTTTACATTTATAAATCCTGTTGTTAATGAGAAACTGATTGAACTAGGAATTAGGGCACCTAAGTTCTTCTAATCATAGCTCTGCTAATTATAGTGGTATGATCTTAGGCAATTCATTTAACTTCTCTGGGCCTCAGTATCTGTAAAATGGGGTTTGGACTAAATGATGATCCTATGATCTCTTAAGATTTCTTTCTAAGTCAAGTATTCTGTTACTATATAATTGAAAATCCTTTTTTTTTTTTTAGGAGGTAGCTAAAATGCTTCAATTCTTTAGTGTAATGTGGACCCATCATAGATTTCAGTAGAAATAATTTGAAATCATGTATATGTGTCTTTTTTATCATCTTGCAGTTTTCCAATTTTATTCATATTAAAATTGAAAAAAAATATGCTTTCTCCAAAATTAATACCCTGTCATTTTTACCTAGGAGTTAATGCTGCTTTTTTCTTTGTATTTGCTTCCCAGCTAAATGTTTGTTTTTTCTTTTCAAAGAAAATCTCTTTTAGTTGCAAGGAACTAAAAAATGAGTTTATGCTTGTAAGAAGCTAATTTCTTATGTAAATATAAAAATGGGCTTTGTTTCATTTTTTACTCTTGGTAAAAATAAATATTTCTTAATTAATTGGTCTCTACATTTGAATTTATAAAAGCAGTAATGTTAGGTTCTAGAAGATATTTAAATATCTCAAATGTATCAAATGTACCTCATATTAAGTGCCTACATTTCCTCTGCAATTTGTTGTTTTTCTATCACAATTTCATTCTATTTTGGGCAAAGAAAAAAGACTTTGGGCATAATATAAAACATTCAGGCACGGATTTTGGTTCAATAGCAGCAAGATTTGTCAAAATCCTTTTGAAGATTGATAGACTGAAGAGTGCTAAGAGATAAGCTATCATTTGCTGAGCGCAAAGAATAAGTAGCCTGCCTGTTTTTCATTGTTGGCCATCTACCTTTCACCTCCTCCAACTCTGCTTTTTAGAATATCATTAAGTTATGATAATACTTACAGAGAACGAGGAAACATGCTTCAAGATTCAAATAGGCCACCTCAGAATTTGTACAAAGGTTATTATGCTTTTAAAATTAAAAAATGGTGCTTTAAATTTTAATATCTGAGCTAGTGGCACAGAGCTTCAGTAAGTCAGATAAAAGAAAATAGTGACCTACTTGAGTCTAAACTGCCTGGAAACTTGGTAACAGCATGTAGATAATTGAAGTAGAATTAATTTAGATTTTTTTTTGTGCTATTTCTGCAAAAAGTTCAATGTATACTTTACAATTTTTTTATTGTCTAAATAGTCTAAAGTATTTTTTTTCATCATTACAATGTTAAAAATTAGTGGGAATACAGAAAGTAGAAAAAAGAGATAGGAAAATTAGGGGTTTATGGTTTTATTACATAAGCCAAAGAGAGTAATTCATTTGATTTTGTTATAATGTTCTGTATCTCAAGTAATTAGAACCACAGACTTCTTTCATATGAAAAAATCCACATTTCTTATTTCCTTCAAATTCTTTTACAGCTTTCATTGTTTAGGCATCCACAATAGCTATAGCTCAATGGTCATTTACCCTCTTCTAGTTCTATATGTGATTTTTTGACCTCTTAGCACTATATATCCAAGATAGAGTTAACAGTTGGACCTGTGTATTTAGTCTGAGGTGGTAGTGTTAGGGAATTAGAATGGATTTCCTCTGTTCTCTCCCTATGGACAAACCAACTACCTTCTCAGAAGTGTTGAGGGGAAAAAAGGAGGAGGAAGGAATTTGGAAGAGGGTTAGATAAGGAGATGGGTCAGTTAGGTGGTGTAGTTGATGGAGTACCAGGCCTGAAGTCAGGAGAACTTGAATTCAAATCCAGCTTGAGATACTTCTAGGTGTGTGACCCTGGATGAGAAACTTAATCCTGTTAGCCTCAGTTCCTTATTTGTGAAATGAGCTGGAGAAGGACATGACAGACCGCTCCAGTGTTTTTGCCAAGAAAACTTCAAATGGGGTCACTGAGTGTTACACCACTGAAATGACTGAACAACAGCAGCATAGTTAAGGAAAGAATCATCTAATTTTATGGTTCAAAGAGCAATTAACTTTCTGATTATTAGTAAATATGAAATTGCTATTGTGTAGAATTAAGTACCACCAACACCATAGATTTTTCTTATGAAAAAAGTCATACCTAAGTGAAAGATTTCTTTTTTTTAACACTGAATTTATCATGAGCAAGTATTAAGGGCCCATCTGTGTTCAATATCAGACACTATGAGAAAGGTAACATGGAATTATGCTGTCACTTTTCAGTTGGAATTAATTTAAATTAACCAAAATTTGTTTGCTTTTTTTTAAAAAAAATAGTTTGTCATTTTGTTATGCTTTTTTAGAGGTCTTTATGGGGTAGAATGCAGGGAGACACTTATATTTGCCTTTCAGTCTAAGCAGACACCATTTTTTAAGAAGAGAATAAAATGATTTTAACTTTATTCCTTGACTTAGGAAATATAGGCCTTTTTTATAACCTTCAAACTGATCTGACCTGTTTTTGTACCTGTACCATTAATCTAATTCCTTTCACTAACTGAGTTTTGTTTTAAACACATATAGGTTAGTGAAATGAAGTTCTAAATCAAAAAATGCACTTGCTAAAACAGATGTTCCTTTAGTGATTTCTATATGTTATACTTTATTATATAATTATAATTAATTAAAAAATTTGGTCATATCTTTAACCTATTTCATTACTAATCATAATGCCGATGAAATTTTATGTTGTGCAAGGGGAATTTGTCAACTTTTAAACTATTCCAGGACACACATAAAAGAGCTAGGACAATAAAGGATCTGAAGCCCTCTAGAACTAAATCCTAGTCTTTTAAGAACATATAGCTTGTTAGATGATTTCTGTTATATTTAATCTGTACTTTTGGCATATTCACTAATTTCTTTATTCTAGTCTCTAAGTTTTTAACTCTGTGGTGTATTTAGACACAAAGGGCTTACTACTTCAGAGAATGAACTGATGATGAGACTTCCAGGTCATTTTACAGCTAAGGAAATGTCACAACTAAGGAAAATGGTGATATAATTTAAAGACCTAAAGTAAAAGCTTAAAAAGGAAATCATTCTGCATCAAGAGTTAGGGTTTTTTTTTTTAAATAGAATTTTTATTTCTGATACTCAGTGATGTTACCTTTTTGTTGTAGCTGACTGCTCTGTGCAAGCACTTAGACAACCTGTGGGAAGAACACCGTGGCTGTGTGGTCCTGTTTGCCTGGATGCAGTTTCTCAAAGAAGAAACCCTAGCATACCTGAACATTGCCTCTCCCTACGAGCTCAAAATGGGCCCCCAGGGGAATGTACAGAGCAGGACATCTCTGGCTCCTAACACAGAACTAGATTTTGGGGGGGCAGCTGGCACTACAGTAGACCAGGAAGAATTTGTGGATGAGAGAGCTGTGCAGGATGTGGAGTCTTTGTCCAGTCTGATACGGGAAATCTTAGACTTTGATCAAGCTCAGCAGAAAAAGTGCTTTAACAGTAAGATGTACCTGTGCAATATCTGCTTTTGTGAGAAGTTGGGCAGCGAGTGTATGTACTTCCTGGAGTGCAGGCATGTCTACTGCAAAGCCTGTTTGAAGGACTACTTTGAAATCCAGATCAGGGATGGCCAGGTGCACTGTCTCAACTGTCCAGAACCAAAGTGCTCCTCTGTTGCTACTCCTGGCCAGGTAACTGATTGTCTTTTGGGGAGCCTCTCTTTTATTGGGAAGCAAGTATAATAAGAGGCTCCTTTGTAATCATCAGGATCATTTATTACTTAAAGCTCATAAATTTATCCACTTGATTCATTTGAAACAATGTGCTATCATTTTAGTTAAAATGAACCCAAAGTCTGCCTAGGGTGGACTTGTCATCAGCTTGACAGTGAAATGAGTTACTGTGTAAACTTTAGTAGCTCCAACTCTGATCCTGGGATTATATTTTCATTTGAGGTCTTCTAATTTGTCTCTGAACTGAGCATGATAGGTTTAAGAAACCCAAAGAAGCAATACTTTGTCACTTTGCCCTTCTGGACACAAATTAGTGTCTTGATCTGAAGGTGACAAGAGGGTTAACAAATCTCTGAGCAGCAGACTCATGAGCTCTGGATCAGAATCCTAAGGATTACCTGATAATCGAGAGTCATTGTGAAAATTAACATGTAGCACCAACCAGATGTTTCTTCCTTCGCCTTCTAGGTCAAAGAACTGGTGGAAGAAGAGTTGTTTGCACGTTATGACCGCCTTCTTCTACAGTCTACTTTGGACTTGATGGCAGATGTTGTGTATTGTCCCAGGCCGTGCTGTCAGACTCCTGTTATGCAAGAACCAGGATGTACCATGGGCATCTGTTCGAGTTGCAATTATGCCTTCTGTACACTTTGTAAAATGACTTATCATGGAGTTTCTCCATGTAAAGTAACTGCAGGTAATTGTATTAATTTGGAAATGGAATTGAAAAGGATTCTCATAGCTTTAGCGGGGAGGGAGGTGGTAAAAGAAAGAACTATTAATTTAACTTGACTTTTAGAAAACTGTTTTCTACTTATTTATACAGCATAATCTAGAGCAAGGATGGAGAATTTATACTTCCATTTCATCTAGAACATGGCAAGTTTTCTAAAATTGACAGTCACATATTCTTAACTCTTCAACAGTTAGATTAACAAATAAAATATATTCAAATCTGAAGGGAAGTTCTTGTGGTCAGATGAGCCTCCCAGTGTCATAATTAGTCCTATCATGATTATTTTCACTATGATTCTCCGAAGATATTGAGAAGAACTCTGCTACATTACACCCTAGAAAGATTACCAGAGCAAAATTTTGGTGATGTCATCTGGGAAGGGAAAAGCAGAGGCAGTTACATCATCGCTGTAGGGCCAAATTGGACATGATACAGAACCAAAAGGGGTTTTTTTAGATTGTATTAAATTTTGTGTTCCATGATCTTAAGCTTAAAATCAGGTAAGTTGAATTTTTTATTCCTATTTTCCCTGCAAAATCAACAAAATTACAAAATAATTTGAAGTACCTATGTTATCTTTTACTTATATGTGTCTTATTTTTTTCCCCTAGAGGTGGAAGCTAAAGCTCGTTTTAATTCTTTCAATTTGCTATACTGAGGTAGAGATGGAAACTGGATACAGAGAGGTTTAAGATATTAATAAAATTGAGAAGAAACCTAAAATCCAATGCTAATATTAATTTGTGGATTACCTTTATTTTGAGATTACAGATGTATCCTTTTGACATAATCATGCTCAAGTAGAGATGTCAAGGAAAAAGGAAAATGTTTCTAATTAGGCAGGGAGCTCACAGAGTAAAAATGTTAGATAAGTAATTCCACTAGCATTTAGAATGAATGAAAATGTATAATGTGGCTAAGCAAAATCCATTACATTAAGAAGAGAATACTCTAAGTAGTAGCTTGAAAAATTGAAGAAAGAATTTAAGGCAATAATTTCAAGCAAGCAGATTACAGAAGACTGAAGATATTGAAAGATTAAATAAGCAGGATTACTGAATAAGTTTGTCTTTTTAAATTTAAGGTCATTTGAGTTCCTTGTAAGTTCTGTTTGAGTAAAATGGGGAATCAAAATGGGAAAAGCAGGTGGGACAGTGGAAATAGGCTCTGATCCCAGAGGACCTTAATTAATAGCTCTCCCTGACATCATCTTTTGCATTAAGCCTTTCCTGATTTCCTTTGCCCACTAAGCCTACAAAAATTACCGTATATTCAACTGCTTCATATATTTTTGTGCTTATTAATCTTATGTTGGTGCTATATTTATATTATTTATACTTTGTTCTCACTACAACCTTCAGTCCTTCAATTCTTTCCCTGGGTATTACCCTGTACTGGCAATATTCTCCATTCCCCGTCTTGTTATTGTTGTTCAGTTGTTCAGTGGAATCTAACTCTTAGAGACCTCACAGACCATAATGTCACAGAGGTTTCTTGGCAAAGATACTAGAGTGGTTTGCCATCTCCTTCTCCAGTAGATTAAGGCAACAGAGGTTAAGATTAATAGAATTTAAGTGACTTGTCCAGGGACACACAGGTGGTAAGTGTCCTGAGGCCAGATTTGAACTCACACAGGAACACAGAAGTCTTCTTGACTCCAGGCCCAGAACTCTATACACTGAACTACCTAACTGCCTCCTAAGCATACAGATTAAGTGACTTGCCCAAGGTTTTCGTTTGTCACCCCATGGTGAAAGTTTAACTCTACACTATCTTCTCTTAATTCCCTTGCCCCTTTATCCTATTCAGTCAGTCAGTAAGCATTTATTAAGTACCTACTGTGTGCCAGGCACTATACAAAGTGCTGGGAATACAAAAAAGGCAATCCCTGCCCTCAAGGAGCTCACAATCTAATAATTGAGACAACAAGCAAATAAATATGTACAAACAAGCTATGTACGGGATACATAGGAAATAATTCAGAGAGAAAAGGCACTAAAATCAAGAGGGTTTTGGGAAGGCTTCCTGTATATTAAATCAGGGCTTCTTAAACTTTTTCTACTTGTGACCCCTTTTCACTTAAGAAATTTTTACATGACCTTGGGTATATAGTTATATAAAATAAGTATGCAAATAAAACATTTACTGATAATAAATCATAAGTTTTTTAAAAACCATTCTTTAACATACATATAATTTTACCATTGATTAAAGATGAAAACAAATATATGTACTAATGAGATGGATGTGCTTATTTATTTTTACATAAAGAATTAAATCTTGGAATATTTAATACTGCAGGATGTAGAACATCAACGTTTTTCAGAGTTAATCGATATTTTGGTTTTATAATCATCAATGCTGAAAATACTGCTTTGCATAAATACATAGTACAAGATGGCAGAAATATGTTTAGGGCTATTTCAGAAATTGCTGGAAATTTTGTACTAATTGCAAGCCAAAATTCATTTTAATGATTTTGTACTTACAGTAAAACTACTGCCATTCATAACACAATAGTCTCGAATCTGAGCCAAGGTGTTTCTGGCAGTGTTCATTGGCATTGCATGGTGGACGGCATGCGAAGTGCAGAGTTCATATGTGTGTTCAGAACCAAGGCTGCAGTGAAGTTCTACAATGCAACACAGGCAAGCACTTCCAGAAACACCTCGGATTCATTCTATGTTTGAGTTTGAATTAATTTTTGGTCGTTGAGTGTTAAGAAAGCTTTTATTATTGCCAAATTTTTTGCACCCCCCCCTTCAGTTACACAACCCCATATGTGGTCACAGCCCCACAAATGGGATTTTATTGGGGAGTTGGAGGGAAAACAGGATGGGGAGATGAGGAAGGAGAGCATTCCAGGCATGAGGAACACCCAGAGAGAATGCCTGAAGCCAAGAGATGGAGTGTCTTGTTCGTGGAACAGCCAAGAGGCCAGTGTCACCGGATCAAGGAATATTTGTCAGGGTGTAAGAAATCTGGGCAGGCAGGGGTGAGGGGAGATGGGAAGGGCAGGGTAAAAGTCATGAAGGAATTTTGTATTTTATCCTGGAAAGGTGAGAGAGTCACTAGAGTTTGCGTAGGAAAATGATATAGTTGGATCTGCACTTTAGAAAAGTTGCTTTGGTGAGTGAATGGAGGGTGCATTGGAGCGGGGAGAAACAGACTGAGACAGTGAGGCTGACAGACCTACCAGCAGGCTACTGCAGTAGTCTAGTCATGAGGTTATGAAGGCCTTCACTAGAGTGGTGGCTGTGTTAGAGAGATGTTGCAAAGATGAATTCGACAGGTCTTGACAACATATTGGATATGGGGGTTGAAAGATAGTGAGAAGTTGAAGGTGACTCTCAAGTTGTAAAGCCTAGGGGACTGGGAGAATGGTGGTGCTCTTGACAGGAAATTGGTTTGAGGGGTAGGGGGAAAGCTTTGGGGAGAAAAATACTGATCCTCTTCTGCCAAGCCTCAACTTTGGATTACTCCCACCATCTGCTGCCTTCTCTTTTACTCATGTACTGCTGAAAAGAGCTGGAGAAAAATCATGAAACTGCTGCCTGGGTCATGTTCTACAATCTCAAGTGGATCCTCATTGCTAATCACCTATCCCACTCGTCATGTAGCTTTTCCTAGACTTTTTAGTACCTTCCCAGACCTCCCATGGCTCCCCCCTTCTCTTACATACTTGGTAACTGAGAATCTTACTCGTATTTCACTGAGAGATTTGAGGCCATTTTCTTCTTCCCTCATCCTCTTATCTTCTTGGCCCAAGTTTCATGCGCAGATGTGACCTTGGTCCTTGCTGAGACAAACCCCTACATGTACCAGTAATCCTGTTCTGTCCCATCTTCAATCGATTGCTTTTTCTATCCCTATTTCATCTACAGTCTCCGTCTGCTGACTATTTCCCTAGTTCTTACATAACCATGTATCCTCCATCTTCAGAAAGCCCTCACTTTATCTCTGTTCTGGCAAGCCATTGTCCAGTGTTTCCGCCTATCTTTTGTGACTGAACTTGAGGCATTGTATAACCATTGCTTGTATTTCCTTTCCTGTCACACATCCTCGGAATAAAACTGCCCTTTCCATAGTTGATGATTCCTTTTTTGGGGTGGGGGGAGGCCATCGGTTCACAGCTGTCAAGTGTCTGAGGTCAGATTTGAACTCGGTTCCTCCTGACTCCAGGGCCTGTGCTGTGTTCAGTGTACCACTGTACTACCTACCCCAACCAGTGATTTCTTAAATCACATTTATTAAATGACCTTTTCTCAAACCTCATCCTACTTGATTTTTCTACAGCTTTTGACACTGTCAATCATCATCTTATGATTCTCTTCTCTAGGTTTTCATGACACTGCTTTCCCCTGGTTCTCTTACCTGTCTTATTACTGTTTCCTTTTCTGGATCTTCAGATCCCAGTTACTAATCTATATAGTCTTCCAAGGTTCTATCATTAGCCATCCTTTTTTCCCCTCTGTTACTATTTCACATCTTCATGCAAATGATTCTTGGATCTATTTATCCGACGCTTACCTGACTTCCAGTTTCACGTCTCCAGCTGCTTTTTGACATCTCATATTAGATGTCCTATAGACACTTTAAACTTAGTATGTCCAAAACTGAACTCATCTTTCTCCTTAAACCCTTCTCTCTTCCTTATTTTGCTATTGCTGTCACTACCATCCTCCTAGTCACCCAGGCTCACAACCTAGCTGTCATCCTTGATTCCTCAACTTACCCTCAACACGTAACGAATCAGTTGCCAAGTCCTATCAAAACAGCTATCATATATGGCCAGTTGTCTCCCTCGTTCTCCTTTTTCTCTGGTACTGCCACTACCCTTGTACAGGCCCACATTTTCACATGCCTAGACCATTTCAGTAACTTCATAGCTGGTCTTTTCACTCCAATTCATTCACCAGTCAATTGTCAAATTGATTGTCCAAAAGTTGAGCAGGCTATATGTGCATGCGTACACACACGTCCTTGTCCTACTCCTTAGCTGTCCAATGACACTGGCTTTTTTATTGTTCCCACGTAAAATAATCCCAGATTCTGACTTTGTGTATTTTCGCTCATTGTCCCCTGTGCTTAGAATTCTCTTCGTCTTCATATCCACCTCCTAGCTTCCCTGACTTCCTTCAAGTTCTAGTTAAAATCTTGTCTTCTACAAGAATCCTTTTCTCACCCCTTCTAATTAATGTCTTTTCTCTGTTATCTCCAATTTATTCTGTATAGGTCTTGTTTGTACATAGTTGCCTACTCCATTAGTAGATGTGTGCTTCTTGAAATTCAGCAGGGTCTGTTTATCGATTTTCTATCCCTGCCTCTTAGCACAATGCCTGGTATGTTATTTTCAGTCATTTCAGTTGTGTCCAACTCTTTGTGACCCACTTTGGGGTTTTCTTGGCAAAGACAGTGGACTGGTTTGCTATTTGCTTCTCCAGTATATAGCATATAGCCTAGTTTATAGTAGGTGCTTAATAGAGTGATCATATGAGAAAGTCAGAAAGTAGATTACTGTGAAGTAGAGATAGGTCCCCTAGATAGATAGCCTGGTTAAATTTGGGTGTGAAAGATTAGACCAGTATAAAGAATGATTCCATGATTGTATTTCCCTTAGTTTAGGCCCCAAGGTAGGCAGAGTTGAACTGATAAAATGTCCTTGAACACAAGTTGTATGTACTTCTGGTCATAATCTTATTGGGTGGCTGACTGGAGAAATTAATAAACATGCATCTTTGCACATTTGCCTTTATATAAAACAGTTTCCTTTTCACTTTCTAGAAAAGCTAATTGACTTGAGAAATGAGTATCTTGAAGCAGATGAGACCAATAAACGATTTTTGGAACAGAGGTATGGTAAAAGAGTGATTCAGAAAGCCTTAGAAGAAATGGAAAGTAAAGAGTGGCTAGAAAAGAACTCAAAGAGCTGCCCTTGCTGTGGCACCCATATAGAGGTGAGTCTGTGGGGACAAATGGAGAGAATGATGCAGGTGGGTTCTCGCTTAACTGCTTTGTCTCAAACTTGTTCAAGTGCACAGACTTATGATCGGTCAAGTTTATAATCCTTTGGTATTTATTAAATCTTATTCCCTGGCAGATAACATATTTCGTTGTTGAATATTACAGTTATCATGTCTTAGGTTTATATGGCACTTCACGGTCTTCAAAGTATTTTCTTCACATTAGACCTTATTTGATAATAATGCCACATCTGCCACATAAAGGTGACCTGGCTTCAGAGGTGGTCACACTGTAGCTGTGGTCTTTGATAGGCCTGTGGATTATTCTAAGCCTGTTTTAATCATAAGCTGACCTTCTGCCTCTCAGGTTGCTCCTGGGATGCATCACCCTGGTACTTTTTTTAAATATATGCTCAGGAAATACAAAAGAATTTTCATATAAACGTAAGACAACTTGAATAGGAAGAGTAAATCTAATGGGAAGAAAAGAAAATGCATTCTAAAACCAAATGTAAATGGTTTCTTGGTTATCTGTGCCATGAATTCTCCTTCCACCTCTCCCCCATCCTCACAAGTTAGGTCAAACAGTGAATTCTGCCTAATGACGTTGGTTGCCTATTACAATCCCTATGAAAAAAATGCCATTAAGCCAAGGGACACTGACATCTAAAGAGCAATGTATTGGAGTTGGAGGATTTTTTATTATTATTTAATGAGATTCAAATTCATTAGAACTTAAAATTCCTCTTTAAGTATGTATTGTCTTATCTCTGTATTTTTCATTTCTAAAGGCTAGGTATTCCTTGATTTGAACTGGCCATCAACCAAAAGTTTTTGCTCTAACAAGTATGTGAGCACTTGTTGACAATTTCCTTTGCTTTTATAGGTCCACAAAATAATTGGCATTAAAGTGGAGTAAATTAATAGTCATGTATAATCCCAGTGGGAGAAGAAGAAGAATTGTAAAATTGGTTAGATGTTGTGCAGAGTCTATGTGTTATGTTCCTCTTTGATTTTATAGCATTGTTATTTCTTCTTTTTCTTTTTCTCTCAGTAGAAATTAGATGGGTGCAACAAGATGACATGTACTGGCTGTATGCAGTATTTCTGCTGGATTTGCATGGGTTGTCTATCTAGAGCAAACCCTTATAGACATTTCAATGATCCATCTTCACCGTGCTTTAACCGGTATGTATTACACAAGAATGGCCTAAGGCAAGCAGTAATTTCCAGTACCTGCTGGAATAGCTTATGTAATACAGTAAACTGGACCATATATCTGTTTGGTTAGGAAGCAAACTGCCAGGGTTCCATTTTTTTTTCTTAATTTGCTACAGTAGAACTTTTAATGCTGGTTTCTGGCGACAGAGTTAGTCCCTGTCTTTTATGGGTTGTGCTCTATATGACTTTTTATGTAATTATTTTTCATAGTAGATATTACTTGACTTGTGGTATCTGTCTAAACCCGTGTAATAACAGATTCTCAAATTCTATTATAATGAAGTCCTTACTTCTGCTGTACTTCAGTACACTAGTCAAGTTAAGATTATCTATTGTGTGCCTTCAGAAGTCATGTAGAAAAGAACTGGCTGTTCCTGACCTGGAACTACTCAATAGTGAAAGAAATAAAACACTACATTTGTAAATAATTTGAACAGAAAGCAGTTGGCAAGTGCATAATAGTATAGGAAGTGGGCACTAAAAGGAGAGAGTTGAGGAGTAGTTAGCATTAAATAGGGATTAGGGACTTTCAAGAGTTGATATACCTCCTCCTGCACTGCCTCATATAGCCAAGGAATCACTCTATGTCATGCATGACCTTAAAACGGAACATACTTGTCAAGGTGCACAGAGTTAAGAGTCTTTTTCATCCTTGGCCACGGATTGTTAAATTTGGATCTGGAGGAAAGTACACCTTCAAATTTCTGTATGACTTTTTAGGTTTATAAAACACTTTCCCTCACAGTTATGCTAAGGAAGAAGATAGAGCAAGTATTTTGCCCAGTGTTTTAGATGAAGAAACCAGAGATTATATAATGTATTTGCCCAAAGTCACACAACTTGGTATGAGAGACTAGACTTGAACCCAGGTCTGCAGCCTCTGTGATAAATGACTTACAATGAACTACATTGTGCTGCTGCTTTCAGGATATTTCAGCAAACCTTTTCAGGAAAACGTTGCATAGCTGATAACTTGGAACTGAGTTCGTCCTTCTACTGTAGAGCGCGCACAAAATTAGAAGTAAAATTCTGTAAGGAGCTATCAGGAAAGAGGGCCCAAAGATGCTTTGGAAAAAAAGGAAAAGAAGTGATACTTCATTTCTTCCCAGTGCATAAAAATGCATTTTATTTTATGTTCTTCCAGGTTATTTCAAGCTGTGGATATTGATGGTGACATTTGGGAAGATGAGATTGAAGATTAGTTAAACTACTTTATTGCTCAAAGCTATAGAAGTGGAATGGTTTGCCCTGTTCTTTGTTGAGTACAATGTGTAACCCTGCAGGAGGTTTAGAGAACCATTTATTCTTCCCATGTAGGAAGTGGAAGAACATGGTTTTATTTTCATTTTCTGCTGATTAAGGCACGTGTATAATTTTCCAGTGTTGTGTAATGTGAACAATTATAAGCCAAAGGTTTTAGAAAACATTAGCAAAAACTAGAAAAAGTATTCAATATCACAATGTGCCCCAGATTCTGAACTATAAATGTTTTCTTTGTTACCCAGGCTCAGAGGGAGAGGGTGCAAAATGATAATCTTTTAAAGACCTTTTTCATATCTCTAAGGCATCTTGCTCTTCAGGGCATCAAGTCAAAAGCACATTCCTTGGGGTCATTTCCCCCCTGGAGTCATTCAGTACTGCTCTTTACACTCTAAGGGATACTGCTAAATCATAGCCTAAGATGTGCCCTTACCACCAATTCCGGGTCACGTGCCTACCATATCAGTCCCAAAAGTAGGAATCTAATTTCCTGCTAAGTTGGGTATAGTTGAATAGTGATAAAGTTGATCAGATCTTCCAGTGGTCTTTTGCACTTCTGGCTTTTAGAATGAAAAGAGCATATGGACATTTTCCCAGTTTATCAGAAATCGTTCATTTTTTTTTTCTGGTATCACAAATACTTGTAGCTCATCTAATACCTATTTTCTTATTTATTTAACCAACAAATTTGGGCCAAATGTTGTCTGGTGAATTGTTATGAAATTAGAAGAACAGTAATGAATCCTTTTACTTTAAAATTATGATTTATATTCAACTCTAATCCATTTTTATTTGAAGTAAAATTCAACTGTGACTTTACTCAGTAACCTACAATCCTCACAGCCTATCTCTCACACATACCCTTTAAGTGGGTTTGGTGATTAATGCAAACTGATTTTAATATTGTCCTGAGCAAAACATATTATGAATGAAATCAGTGAAGCAGAGGGTCAGGTTTCTTTTAGGTAAACATAAGGGAAGGGGGGAAAAACAGGTGTTGGGAAAATGGATATGTTTCCAAGGTGAATAAAAATGATTTTTGAGTTATCTGCTGCTTGTTACTATTTAGAATGCTACTTCCCTGGTAGCAGGACTGACTGGAGTCAGTCCAATCCTGACTCTGAATTCTGCGTTAGAAAAATCATACTTTCCTCAGTGATGAAGAGTTTTTAGTTGAAAATACAGAGCCTTGCTATTCAATTTTTGCAAGCTTTTAGAAAGCAACTGTTTTTTCCTCTCCTGTGATTTGGTAGGAGTGACTTAATAGCATAGTAATATAAAACTTCAAGTAAATTTTTCTGGCTGAAGAAAACCTATAGTATCTTCATTTGCTGTTTGTGAAGCCAGTCCTTTTCCATCCGCATGCAAATGATTGAAAATAAAATTAGCATTTTTTTTGTTTTACTGTGATTCTAGAGTCACATTTTGGACCATATAGCTTTTGATTGGCAATGTAATTGTTAGCTTTCTTTTCTTCATGTAATTTGTTTATACAACCCACGCTGAGAGGGTAATTTGCTCATCTATCAGTTATCGTGAGCTAACTTGTTGCCAATTCAGTCGTAAAGCAATTGTCCATACTAGATAACTGTGTATAATAATCAGATACTTAGGAAGATGGCAAAATAAAATCATAGAATGAACCATTTTTTCTTGAACCTCTAATTGGAGTTAGATTTCTAGGACCTCTTTTTTGACAAAACTGATTGTTTTCAAGGACAGTACCTTTTACAAACACTTTTTTTACTTCACTTTTTAAAATAAACTGAACATAATGTGAATTCAGAAAACTAATTACCTGGTGTGTGTGTGTGTGTGTGTGTGTGTGTGTGTGTGTGTATGTATATATCAGTGTAAATGGCTGCTGAGTGAAAAGACAATTAAGTTCTAATTTTTAAGCAACAGTTGGTTCCATCAGGATTGGGTGCTTAAATCTGTTAAATTGTCTGATTTGTGCAAATTATTGTATTGAGGCCATAAAATATACACTTTTAGGGAGTAGAAGCAGGGAAGCCATCATTACATGGGAAGAAGAGTACTTCCATATGTAAAAGAATGTTCTTAGGTTTAAAGCCCTTACCCTTAACCGTAGACATTGAAAGGGGATTGTGCTTAATTTTTGGCATGTTTTATAAACTTAGTTTTAATGTGGCTTCAACTTTTATCTTCTAATTATTTTATTTCTGACTGGAAAAAATAAGATACTGATTTTTATGTGTGAGAAATACTTCAGAAAGGGATTCTTCATCTAGAAAGTATGCATTAGAGAAAAGAGATTTTATTTATGTTTATAGTTTGGTTTCATGAAGGCCTTGGTTACTGAACAAGATGCTTTACCATAGCCTGAATCCCAGTGAAAACTCCTGTGACAGAACGATATGCTTTTCAGATTTACTGCTATTTCTCAAGCCTAACACAATGGTTGGAAGAAACTACATCCCTCTTAATTTTGTAAAATAGGTTTGACTGTTAAAAATGAGAATGTAATCTACAAATGAATAAATACTTTATTTTAAAAAAGCAAATTAGAAGGCTGCCTCCACTTTCTGAGATTTCCATTGGCTGCTTATGGTATAGTATGTATTATCAGCATGGTATGATTCGGAAGTGGGAAACCTGTGGCCCCCTAGAAGTAGTGGGTGTGCCCTTTTGACTGAGTCCAAGTTTTACTGAACAAATCCTTTCATCAAGGGGATTTGTACTATGAAATTGGGATTCATTCAAAGGGCTGCACTTGAGGATCTAGAGGGCCACATGTGGCCTCCAGGCCCCAGGTTCCCCACCCTTAGACTCTAATTGTTATTTGTTATAATGTGCTAAATGGGTACTAGGTTTGTAAGCTGAGGCTAGCCTTCCATTCAAGCAGCTTTTCTCCCTAAACAGGACAAGATTAGAGACAACAGATACAAATACCAAATCACCTAAAACAGATTTGTGTCATGGTTCAGTAAATTAGAGAAAGCCCATTTCAGATTTTGAAGCCCTCTTTATCCCTTGAAAAGGAGCTAAAAATGGTCGTCATCACTATTTTCTGGCCTCGTGTATACTAAATTTGTTATAATTCAGGGGTGTCCATCATAAATGTTTTGACCCAAAAAAACCAACCCCCAAATCTTGAAAAACAAATGGACTATTTTGAGTTTTTACTTCTTAGTTCCTGCCTCCTGACCCCTGTATTTTCCAAGGTTCCATCTGGTTTTCTAGGATTATTTTATTATCTTTAGTGTTATAAAGACAATCATTTAGAGTTCACGAGAACAAAGTTTCAAACCAGATTGTAGAGTTGTTACATATTTAGACCTAAGATGTGAGTGGTAGAAAAGCATTTCTGGATACTGAGCCACATTCTGAGACTAATAAGGTTATTAAGTCATTATCATGTATATTTAAACTCACATGATAATCCTTATTAACAGGTGTCACCAGTAGATGGCACAAGTCTGTGTTGTGGTCACAGGATGACAGAACATAGTCAATATTAAATGAACTAGGGATGCAGTCAGCTGATTCCATTTGATTTCCTCCCTATATTCTCTCTCCTTTGTTCTCCTTTTCCCCTTTTTGTGTGTGTATATACATATATGGAGTAGGAACTAAACTTGTGATTTCATTGGAAACCTCCTTTGCAACTTAGTGCTGCTAGGTGTACAGAAGCATTCAGAGGCAGGCTTGATGACCAGCCCTTTCCCACTGTGCCCCATCCACACAAAAGGTATGCCAACTGATTATGTTAGAAGAATGCCCAAGCCTTAAGGACAATCTAGTCTACACCAACATTAACAGCTTACTTTGCCATGTAAACAAAGCAGTGAACTCCAAAATTCTGTGGGCTTCAGAGAATGAAGTAAGATCAAGTTATAGGTAAAGCCTTTAATAAATTAGGAGCAAGACAATCATAACATTATCTTGTTCTCTCAGACTTAAACAGCCAGACAGTCTTTTATGAATCAGTTTAATAAAATCAACAAGCAGATCTCTATGGTCAGAAAAATCAGTCGTGGAAGTTCCCCTAGGGTGGTTTTAATATTAATGATTATGAACTTTAAGCATCTACAATATGAAGATTAAGACAGAATTATCTTAACTTCATTTTTCTTTGACTTCAATAAGGGGTAGTTATATGGACATAATAAGATTAAATGCAGGAACAAAAGCAGACAATCAGTTTCATTGGTGTTATTGCAACTGTTAAGCAAAAAACCACAAAGTTATTCCAACACCCTCCAAAATAAAGTTTAAATTGGTTATGAAAGTAGGATCATAGGATTTAGAACTGGAAGAGGAGAAGCCCAGTAGTTCAATAACTTGCCCAAGACCTCACGTCTTCCGATAGAAAATCTTAACAGCTTTCATATGCCAGAAGTATCAAACATGTGGGCCAACCAGATTAAACATGCCAGTGTTCTTTGAAGGGAAGGATTAAGAAGAAGGTCATTACTCTTCACCATGTTCCATTTGAAAATATCAAATTTAATAGAAAATATCACATTGGATGGAAATAAGTCCATTTATCCATCAGCTTATAACAGAATTTTACTAATCACATACTTAATAGAAAATATCACATTGTAAACAAGTCCATTTAACTATCAGTTTAAAACAAAATTTTACTAATCACATAAAAGCTAAAATTGAAGTACAAGTAGAAAACACAGGATTCAAAAGTTCTGTCAGAGGCACCTGAATCACACTTGCAAAGATTTCCCCCCTACAAAATGGAGCCAGCAGCAGCTTGTCACAGGCACATAAAATATTAGATAGTAAGAAGGCTACAGAGTGAGTGGAACGAGTGTGGCCATCATAAAAGTAGTGGAATGAGCAACAGTGGAAGTTCCCATTGTCTAGAAGAGGGACAACAGAATGAAATGTCCTACCTTCAGCAAAATATATCTGGGGTATATGACTGACATTTAATCATCCTTACTGGAGAAGGGTCCTCTGATCTAGCTTAGTAATCACCCTCAGTGCCTAGTACATCATCCATAACGAGTGATGGTAAATGTTTATTGAATGAATATTACATGACGGCAAAGTGCATAGGCATTTTAAATAGAGGTGAGCAAACTTTACTAGGCAGACTTTCCAACGTGGTATAGCCTTGAACTCACAAATTTTGAGAATGAAGCATTGTATTAAACCCAATCCTAAATAGTAAGGGGCCCTGCTGTGAAAGAGACAGAAGACAAGGGAAAAAAGAGAAAAGTAGATACTCCTCCCCATCCCCCCCACACTTGTCACTAATCTTGTTCAGGTCCAAAGTGTCCACTTACCCCAGGACCACTCTTCCTTCCATATGTTACCAAAGAGACCAGAATAGCAACCCTCCCTCACTCAAAACACTCAAAACAAAGTCAAGTGCAAGTCATGTCATCATTTCTCTGATGGCATGGCCTTCTTCGGCAATGAAGGATAAACACACACCAAAGAGACCTAGACCTCTTCTAAACAAAGTATTCATTCACACTTTGTATCTCCCTGTGCCTTGGGGGCATTTGTAAAAAAATATTCTTGTTGGGCACTTCTACATCCACTTTCCCTTATTTTAGCAAGTAGAACATGGCAATAGAAAACAAGAAATAATACACTTGAGAGAAAATCAAGTTACAGCACAGAACACTAATTTCTGTAAGCTTCAACCTTTACAGCTGAGTACAAAATACCCACCTACAGTCATTTTCATCAAAGGCAGAGAAAACACTGGAGTGGGCATATAAATATTTAATCAATGAAACTTTTTTCCCTGAAGACCTGTTCCCTCAAAGTCTGTATCTCTCTTTGGGGGATCAGACAGCTGGCTCCGAGGGTAAGTTACTTTCTTGAATGAATGGATTTTCTGTCTTTCATACTGTACAGTGGTTCCACTAGCTTGTTATGAGCTTTCATCAACCCTACCAAAAGAACAAAAACAAAAATTATGGTTAGCTCCAATTGAGGTACATCAATCACAGAATGGTTTTCAGAGGCCATCCCCAGAGACTCAACTTTTTTCTCCAATATCTTCCAATACATTTCAGGTAGGAATTGCATGGATTCTAATAAAGCTTCAATGCAACAGTTATATCCCATAAACTTTCTTATTTATAATTTATCAAATTATAGAAGTCATTTTAAACACATTAGGATGTTAAACACACCAGGCATGTTAACAATCTTTTCAGCTTAATCACAAAATCTCATTGGAAGGGCCATCAGATCAAATCTATATCTGAACAAAAATCCCCATCTATCTCGAAGACTTCTCTGCTCAGGGATGTTCTGAAGAAATGAGCAACTCCCTCATTCTCCATTTAGTCTCTTTATGCAGCCTAAGATTTTATTGGTTGTTTCTCTGGCTATTAAGCTTGCAGTGTACTATTATCACCAGCTCTCTACCAGCCCAGACGTGTAGAATTCTGGTGAAGGTGTATATAAATCTGGATTTTCCCATAATCAATTTGCTTAAACTGAAGTCACAGTGTCCTTGTATCATGTGATACAAGTCTAATCAGTGCCTTACCTTGGGTAGTTATCTAACAATGTGAGGCCCTCAATCTGTAAGTGTAAAAACTGATCCTTACCACAACCTGGGAATTAGATAGTAGTCTTTTATTATTCACAATATTTGGGATATTTTAACTTTATAATTCTCTCCATTCTTTAAAAAAAAATCTCCACTCTTAAACAATTAGCTCCCAAGCTCCTGTAGAAGTCAAACTTCCTTCTTGAGGGACAAGACCTGTTAAAGAGGTTGTGATTTTACATAAGTAAAATCACCCAGAGATTGAAAGAGCCAAAGTAGAAAAAGTGAAATTCACTCCTCCCCCTCTTTAATTCCATATTAATTCTCACCTTTGAAATATTTAACAGTTTTGACTTTAAGCTCCAGCGTGGCATCTTCATCACACACAAATATTGTACGGGGGTGCTGCTGGAAGGCAGACACAGTCCACATGTGACTTACCCCCTCCTCAATGGCCTTGTGCAGTGCAAATGCCTTGTGGGCACCCGTAA
Source organism: Potorous gilbertii (assembly GCA_028658325.1). Lineage (NCBI taxonomy): Eukaryota > Metazoa > Chordata > Mammalia > Diprotodontia > Potoroidae > Potorous > Potorous gilbertii. Next base: position 298,750 of record JAQQSK010001274.1, read on the forward strand.
TTAAGATCATGACCTGTAGATTGGAAAACAAAGGTAGCATTAAGAGAGTTTACTGGACAGGGAGGTACTCAAGGTCTCCAAGAACTTGCCATGTCCCTGTCACTAAACCAGTTCTCTTGGACCTGTTTGCTCAAATATAAGATTGGATTGGAGTGGATAATCTCTCCACTCTCAGAACATTAATAGCAAATAAACTACTTGATATTTTTGCCACTGATACCAGTATAGAAGCTGGAATGCTGGGATTAGGAAAGGCATTCACGGAGAAGGTGGAACCAGAGAGCTTCGAAGAAGGCTAGAGACAGGTAAGAAGTGGTTGCTTCTGGAGACTGTGGTTAAGATACTATCCACCTTATTTGAAGTCTGGCTTGGGGATGGTGGATGATCAACTGTAGAGAAGATTCCTACATATGTACAGATTGTACTAGATGGAGGTGGTAAAAGGTCCTTCTAGCTTTAGCAACTGTGTGGTTCTGTGAATCTGGAGTAAGGAGGACATTGGTTCAAATCCCACCTTTGGCACTGTGTGACCATTTGTAAGTAGACTAAGTTCTCTGCCTTAGTTTTTTCATCTGTAAAATAGGGGCAATGATACCTTTACTACCTCACATGGTAATGAACAAATGAGTCAATATATATATTGAGTTAATATAAATAGTTTCTTCATCTGTAAAATGGGGGTAATCATACCTTTAATACCTCACATGGTAATGAAGCTCAAATCAGTTAATATACATAATATCAATATATATAAATTTCTTTGCAAAAGTGCTATAAAACTGTCATCTATTACTGTAACACATCCTTGTGAAGAGGCAAATAGGTACTTCTGAGTCATAAACATCTCTTCGATCAGTTCTAACACTGAAACTTGCTTCCAACATCCCCTAGGCTTCCACTTTCCAAGCTGTAAAATGCATACTCTTATTTTTACCTGTCTGAAAAAGCTATATAACAGGGTTCCAGGGAGTAACTGTAAAATCCAAAATGTTATTACCTAACCTAGTCACCAGTAAGGAATTAGATGCTTTAGTTAATGCCTACCAAAAAAAACCAAAAAATAATTAGTCAACTGGCTTTTCTTACATATAAAAATTCTGCAAAATATTTTTAATTTTTTTAAATTTTTATTTAATTTTTAATTTTATAATCAAACCTCATGGTCCAAATACCAGAGCTGAAAGTTAAACCTTTTAAGGGCAAACTACAAAGAAGGGGGTGACAAATAGGTCTTCTATTTTGCTTTCCTTCTCTGAGATTCTAAAATACATGAGGGCTCAGGGAAAGGGCTGGACAAGCAAGCAACATGTCCCTGCTTCAGAGCTCTACAAACACACATGTATTCTCAAAGTCTACTTCTAATTCCAAAAAATACATACTAGGTAACACTGACCATCTAACTCAGGACTTGAGGCAAGAGGCGACTTGAAGACTGGGGCTTTGGGGTTCCTTTCCTTCAATAAAGTATTGGATTTTTTTACATAAAGTAATTATAATGAGTAAATGATATCCAGAGACTCTTCCAGCTAAAAAATTAATTCTATGACTGAATCGAAGTTCAGAGCCCCTAAAACTTGGGATTTCTCCCCCAACAGCCTTGCATCTTGTGTTATTCTTACATATGGCTCTAAGTAGAGGTTAGTTATTATGCCTGTCTTATTTTAAATAAGAAAACCAAGATAACAGTAGCTGAAGTGACTTTGTGCCATCCAGCAGTGGTATAAACTTGGGATAGAAACCAAGTTTTTCAGTTTCCTGATGAGACTTCTCTTCATCAAGATTATGACTTTTTTTTTTTTTTGCAATGCTAGGCAGAAGAAAAGCCTTTAAGGCACCAATATTTTAAAAACTTCAGGGGACGTTTAAAAATACAGTGCCAAAACCATCGATTAATTCAAGGAACAAATGAACCCCCCCCCAAAAAAATGTAAAATCAGAAATGGGGAGGGAGAGAAAGGAAGAGTTCTCCACATTGCAAAAGGATGAGATGATTCCTTTACATTTGCTTTTAAGATGAGCAACTCAACTGGAAAATCAAAATGTTTAAAAAGCCACTTCCTATTGAAGATCTATCACGAATTACAGTAAAGCATCTCTGAAATTTTAAAGTCAGTTGCAATGCAAATACTGTATTCTACTGACAAGATTTCATCCTGAAACAAAATGAACATATTTGGAAGGTTAACTGTATCCAATTAGCCCCACCCACATTCACCACTTCAGTCATTGGGCAATGGGACACAGGTATCTACTAGAAGGAAACAAAACTTCCCCCAATACAGACCTGAAATGCAGTAAAAAGGAAAACGAAGCATCATGGGCCCTGGGCATGGTCCATCTCACATGCCAACATTAAAAATCCCATGTCATGTAATTACACACCCTTGACTCGACAAAGAAACATCAAAACACTACTTAAACAGTGGGGCAGTGTCCCGTAAATTGGCTACCCTTCCCAGACATATGCCCTATACTATTCTGAATTAGGAAGGAAAAGGAATCATACTACTCCTCTCTTAAGAGAAGCTCTGCTCTATGGACAAGAGTCCCAAAGAAATATCAAGGGGACTCAGGGCCCTTCTATTATCATCTCACCTCTCTGGCATCCATGACTGTACCCACACCCACAGTCAGAGCCATCGTGGGGACTTTTGAAAGATCTCCTTCGAAGAACCGAGAATTGGCCATGATGGTATCCACGGCCAAAGTCTTCACCCGGGTCCTAGAAGCCAGACTTGAACCAGGTTCATTGAAGGCAACGTGCCCATCAGGACCAATACCTGCACAGAAAACAGGTGGTACCAGGAAGACTTGATATGAAGTCAGTGTTCCCTTATCAACAGGTGAGATTTCCCTGAACCATCAAGATCACATTGATTAGCCACCAAAAGAACATGATACAATGGGAAACAAGTCCAAGTTCTTCTGCTAATGAGCATTATGGGTGACCTCGGGAAAGTTATAGTCTCTGCTTCACTTTCTTCATCTATTAAAGTGGAAAGACCACCTTCTCTAGCCACCTCACATGTGTAGTTTGAAGATAAAGATAATAAAATCACTTTTGAAAAGGGTTAAAATCATGATACAAATATGTGACCCTACAATTTTATTACTGAACACAATATATCCTGGTTATTTAACTGACAGCTCAGCCTAGCACAGTAAACTTTCAGATATAGTAAGATCAGGGCTGTCCCATTGTGGATTATAATTTAAAAAGTTTACTTTCTCTCACTAGTTCATAAAGTTTATTAGGTGAATCCCAGAATTCACAACACTGGAGAAAAAGAGGTGTGCTGGTTATTAAAAGCACACAAAACATGGTATGTGCACGCATACATAAGGTTAACTATGTTAAAAATAATTCAGCTAAGCCATCCTTTGCTCCTAGCTAATCAACCATTTGTATGCTGTGCTCCTTGTTAGATAGTTATAAAGCATCTAGGAGACAAATTATGTGTGCCCTCAATAGGCTTACAATTTTTTCCAAAAGGCAAAATCCCTTCATAATTTAGGAGTTGAAAAGTTAGGTTCTTCCCCTGCTCCCAAACCCATTTGGTGAAGAAATTATTCTGATACCTTTAAACACACAAGAACTGCCACACTAATTAAGCTCAGGAGTCTGGTGGTGATGGAAATCTGACATCATCACCTTCTTCACCAAATAAACTAATTCATTCTGTTCTTACTATACATAGCAGGGAGTAAACCTATGGAATTTACATAAACTCATGGGACTTTATCATAGGTAATCTAATCCAAACTTCTCATTTTATAGATATGTAAACTGAAGCCCCAAGCAGTCAAATGACTTGCCCAATGTCACAGTAATGGAGGTACTGCCAGGGTCTGAACCCATGTCTTCTGACTCCAAATTCACTGCTTTTTCCCCTGGACCATTTTGCTCTCAAAGGGAGAAAAATCTGAACATAAAATAATGTAGCCAATGAATTGTTTCACTAGATTTATTCAATGACTATTTCATCGAGGAGGGACCTTAAGATCACCTACTAAGCCAGCTCCCTTATTTACAGATAGGGGAACTCAGGCCTTCAGGGAAGTGATATGCCCAATATTACAGAGTAGAGTGTCCATGCCATATGACCTCCCACCATAATGTCCTTTTTATTATTTCTAATAGGAAGCAGGACAACAAAAGGATGGGTAAATTTTAATGTCAGAGGGGTGGAGTGGGAAAGGAAGAAATGAGTTAGGGCCCAGTCCAAGGAAGTAGGAAGCGAAGCAACCTTTTTTCTAAATACACTGTAGGACAGGACCTTGCTTTCACCTCCTCTTGAATACTTACTAACAAAAGAGTTATCAAGTCTGAGCTCACCTCCAACAAAAAGCTCAATGCCTCCAGATTCCTTGATCTTCTTTTCAAAAGAGTCACATTCTGCCTGCAGATCAGCTGCATTCCCATCCAGGATAAAGACATTTTGAGGGGAAATGTCAATGTGCTTGAAGAAGTTGTTCCACATGAAGGAGTGGTAGCTTTCAGGGTGGTTACGTGGGAGGCCTAAAGAATCACAGAATCACTATTACCTTCCTCTCCTTCCCCCACAATAATTGAGGGGACATCTCATAGAACCAAGTCAATCAATCAACAGATACTTATTAAGGCCTCACTGTGGGTTAGGTACTGGAGCAACCCTTAATAAGCCTATATTCTATCAGGAGAAACACCACAAGGTAAATGTATGATGGGGAAGGCAGTAGCAACTGGGAGTTGGAAGGAACCTCATTTGATTCAACCTATAGTTGACAAAGAATCTTTTCTACAGTTCAGGAAGAGAAGCCCCAGCACTCCTGAGGCAACCCATTCCATTTCTGGAAAGCTTCCATTGTTATAAATGTTCTTTGTTGAGCCCAAATCTGCTTCTTTGCAGCTTCTACCCATTGCTTTTAGATCTGCCCTCCAGGGCCAAGAAGATGAAATTTAAACCCCTTTCACATGACAACTTTTAGATATCTGAAGACCAGCATCATGTGCCTCCTTCAAGGCTTCTCTTCTACAAACTAAACCAAATTCCTTCAACCCATCCCCATATGGCATGTCCCTTATCTTTTTCACCCTCCTGCTGTTTGCCTTCAGATTTCTCAATATCCACTGATAAATCAACAAGCATTTTATAAGTGCCTACTATGTGCCAGGCATTGCTACACAGAATACAGTTACAAGAGAGGGTCCTTGTCCTCAGAAGGGACTTATATTCTATGTGTTCAGAAATAAGCAAACATTAGATCAATACAAAATAAACACACACACACACACACAATTGGGGGTGGGGGAATGCCTAGGAAAAAATATTAACAATAAGAAAATCAGGAAAGGTTCCTTGAAGTGGAATTTGAGGTAAGCCTTGAAGAGAATGAGTGTTCCAAGAAGAAAAAGGAATGTGTCCACTGATGGGGATAGGCTAAGCAAAGGTATAGAATGTTATCTATGTGGATCAGCATGTTGTATGTGAAAGGGAGTAATGCTAGTGCCAGACTGTTAAGGGCTTTAAACACCAGAGGAAATTATACTATATTTTAGAGGGAACTGGGAGCCCGTGAAGCTTCCTGAGCAGGGAGAACGACATGGTCAGGCTTGTGCTACCTTTAGGAATATCACTTTGTGGAGGGTTTTAGAAAAAGGAGACACCAGATGTAAGCAGCGTAGTTAAGAGGATATGGATTGCTGTAGTTCAGGTAGAATCACTGAGGGCCTGAATTATTATGGCAGCTTTGCTGTGAATGGAGAGAAGGGGATGAATGCCAATAAAGGTTAAGGAAGGCATAAATGATAAGATCTGACAATGAAGTGGAGGAAAAGAGAAGATCTCAAGATTACTCTGAAGTTGCACATCTGGGTAGCTGAATGAATGGTGGTGCCTTAAAAAAAAATAAGGAAGTTAGGAGGAGGGTGGGTTTAGGGAAACGCTATAAATTCTGTTTTAAATAGGTTTGAGATGTGCTCACAGGACATCCAGGCATAGATGTCCAGAAGGTAGCTACAGATGTGGGATAGGAAAAGGAAAGCTATGAAGGCTGGTATGTAGATTTTGGAGTCCTCTTCACAGAAATGAAAATCCAGGGAAGAAAGACTATCTAACAGGTAGGGCCTGAGAGGTCCCCACTACCAACCACTGTAGAGGACCACAGAGAGGAAGAGGACTGAGTAAAAAACCACTGGATTTAGCAATAAAGGAGATCATTGATAACCCTGGGGAAAGAAATTTTAGGCAAGTGGTAGAGACATAAGCCACTGAAAGAAGTCAAAAAGTAAGCGGAAGATAAGCCATGAGAGACAAAATAAATATGATAATAGCTTAAGGGATAATGGGGTCACATGAAGAGCTGTTTTTTTTGTTTCTAGGAACAGGAGAGATCTGGGCATATCTGTAGGTAGCAGACAAGCAGCCAGTAGAGAGGCAGAGGATGAAAATTAAGGAGAGATATGACCTGGTCATCCCAATTGCAGGCATAGCCCCAGGGAAGTAAGTGATAAACAAACAAACAAAAAAAGTTCCATAAATACCAATATTTATAGCAGCCTTTTTTGTGTGTATGTGGTAGCCAAGTCCACTGGGCACACATGAATGGAAGGGGATATTATTGTTCTGTAAGAAATGACAAATACAGAAAAGCATGGAAAGACTTACATGAACTGATGCAAAGTGAACATGAAGTAAGCAGAACCAGGAAAACAACTTATAACTTATACTACAATGTAAGTAAGAACAATCACTACAAAACAACTGAAACTAAATATTTTGAAATTATAAAGAACACGCATGGCCAAAACTCCTCTTTCTACTCCTTTGCAGAAGTTGAGATCTGCGTTTGTAGAACACCGCACATAACATGATATGTTTTTTAATGTGCTAGTAAGTTTTGCTGAATTCTTTTTTTCCTCTTTTTAAATTATTTTGCATTTGGAGGGCTATAGGAAACAGAAAAATCTAGGCAATGTGAAAAAAAAAGATGCCACAAATGTATTTCAAGAAAATTAGGGAGAGGGTAGGAATGATAAAAGGGGATGGAATGTCACATTGGTAGAGTGCTGGGAGATGATGAGCGATGCGTGTAGCTGAGGTAGATGTGGGTGATAATGAGTGATGTATATAGAGCTGAGATAGAGTAAAGGCGAAGATCATGGGAACTGAAGTTGATAAATGGGGCAGCAAAACATTCCTAAATAGTGGGATCCAAAATTAAACATTATTCCAGAAGTGATGGGGAAAGTTTGGTTTTTTTTTTTTTTTAAAGATCTAAGGGTTCTAGTGGCCTGTTAGCTCAATCGTAGCCAAATCATCTGATGAAATCTTAGGCTACATTAAGGTAAGTATAATGTCCAAGATTAGGGAGGTGATAGCCCCCTATTCTCTTCCCTGGTCAGACCACATCCACTCTTGACATCAGAGGTTCTTAATCTTTTTTGTGTCATGGGCCCCTTGGAAGTTTGGTGAAGCTCATGGACTTTTTCAGAATAATGTTTTTAAATGCCTGTTATAACTATATAGGATTACAAAGCAAACCGATCACACTGAAATACAGTTTTTGTAATACTTTTTAAAATCAAGTTCATGGACCCCAGGTTAAAGATCCCTGTTCTACGTACTCCTGAAGGATAAATGCCTGAAGCAGAAAGTTTTAGTTACCACTGCTATTTACCAGACATCGTATGGAAATTTAACCAAACATAAGGGAAAGCTATCCCTCAGCCACAGGAGATAGATCATATAGTGGGCATCCCACCTGCAAATTCCATGAAATCTGTCTGTCTCTCCCCTATGTCTGTCTTCCTCTCTCCTAAGTTTTCCTGTATCTCCTTTCCTCCTCCCCATCTTTCCCAGAGGGCTTGGTGGGGGGTGGGAGAGGGAGGGAAATGAAGGAAAACAAAAGACATCACTACCTTTTGAAATCCTTAAGATTGCTTTTGAATTCTTCTACAGGAGGCTTGCTAACAAAATTGCAGGTTAAATTGGGAATATTTCGAGTGTGAAGCTAAATCTTTGCCCCTGTATGTCCTGTGCACCCCACAACTCACTATGCTAAAGAGAGCAATCAGACTTCCAAGGTGAGACTTCTTTGGTCAGCAAAGTAAAGATACAACAACAAATATATAAAGAACCAAAGAAATGTCTAAGTAAATTTATCAAAAACAAAAGGGAGTTGGTACAGTATTTTACATGGCAGGGTCCCACTCTCCTGTTTAATATTCCCAGCAGACTGGAAACAGTGTTAAAGGAGAAGGAGAGAATAAGAAAAGGGATGGTGGCTAAATACTGACACCAGGAAAGACATCCTCCCATGAATTTCTCTGCGATCATTCATTCCAGAGATAGCGAGCACAAAGTTCAGTGGCCGACACGGTGCTGCAAGCTAATTAGCAAGCCCAGGCCTTGAGCCCCCATTATCTCCCCTGCCCTGCTAATCACTCACGTGACTGAAATGCCCCATTCATCTAGGGAGCCCCACATCAGGTTCAGAAAGTTGCCTTTTTCTCAGATAACATCTTCCCCTCTGTAGGCCCTTAAAAATGCACTCACCCACATACTCGTCCATGTTAAATGTCTTCACGTAAGCGAAGGAGAGGTCCCCATTCTTACAATATTCAATCAGCTTCTTGTAGCACTGAAGAGGAGTGCTCCCTAGAAGAAAGGGAAGTCAGTGAGGTCTAGGGGTTTGTTAGCATTGCCCAGAAGCCAAAACAGTGACCTAAAGAGGCCTCTTCTTAGGATCAGGCCTATCTATCCCAGGTCAGATCCTCCAACTACCTCTTTATCTTTCCAGAAAGTTTGATTAGGGGGAATTCTTGCCTCCTTTGTCTTCACTACTAGACAATCTCTAGTTGAAGTTGGAATTCAGCCAACTCTGGGCCCACCCTGAACCTTTCTTTCTCTGACTCCCTTTGAGCTTATCTCGTACATTATGGTATGTATCACAATTTAACACATTCTTATATAGCATCTTTTTCCCCCACTACACTGTAAGCCCTCTATAGGTAGTTACTGTCTAGTTTCTCTTGACAAGGGATTGTTTGCATAGTTTTTTTGGGCTCCAAGAAGATTCAGAATATCCCATTGCCCTTGTTTCGTAAGAGAGTCACTGCCCCAACTCTATAGCCTTTGACCATCAGCTCTAATGACTCTGAGGCTTCTGAGAGAGTAGGCAATGCTCATCACTCCAGAAGACTTCTTTATATATTTCATGAAAAAAAGAACTGGGCCTATGACCGACCAGTCATGACCTACAGAGCTGGTGCCCACAGAAGACATCTGATGACCTCCATGTGATGATAATGTTGATAGTGGCCCAGCTTCTTCAACAAGACCATAATAGTCAACTGGGCCTATGACCAACCAGTCATAACCTACAGAGCTGGTGCCCACAGAAGACATCTGATGACCTCCATGTGATGATAATGTTGATAGTGGCCCAGCTTCTTCAACAAGACATTAATAGTCTCTTCTCCATGGTTAGAACACCAAGCTACTGGGAAGCCAAGTTCAAAGACCAGATGCCCTTGTGGACAAGGAAAGTTTCTGTCTCACAAATGCAAGGGAAACCAGGTAAGAATAGAAATGGCTCAATATAGAATCCATCCTCACTGTAAGAAAAGTAATTCAGTGCCTAAGCAGTATGCCTAGGAAGTCAGTAATTGTACAGAATCTTCTCTGGATAAATAATTACAGTTCACATTTATACAGCACTTTAAGGTTTGCCAAGCACTTTGCCCACCTTCTTTCAACCTCACAACAAATCTTGAGATAGATGCAATTTATTATCTCCTTTTTTCTTTTGAGAAAACTAAGAGGTTAAGTAATTTACCCAGAGTCACTCAGCTAGCACATATCTAAAGTAGGATTAGAACCCAGGTCCTCCTGACGGACTGAGTCTAGCACCCAATCTACTATACTAATATAAAAACAACATTAATTAGTCTCTTGACTAGTCCAAGTGGGTCATGTTTGCTTTTCTATTTAGCAGGAGCGCAGACAAAGCAGTAAATAACTGCTTCCCATTTGCAAAGAAGACAGGGCAGGAGGGAATGAGCTAAAAGTGGAGAAGCATTCTAGATCAGAAGGAAGAATTAATTAAAAGTTATGAAATGCTGCAGCTACAAAAACTCGGTCCTGCACCAACCCAATCTGAATTCCAATACTTCTCTGTTGTCCTGGTAATGGTGGTGTCTGCTCAAAGTGTCCTGGCTACCCAACCTGGTCCCCGCTGATCTGGCACAACTGGGAGATGGCTCCCCACCTCCCTTCCTCCCTTCCTGTTTATGTCCAATGAATTCAAATGAATTGCCACTTCAGGGACCTGTCCTGTTTCCCTCTATTTCTTGAGAAAATGGCTGCCAAAAGTAAAATGCTTAGTTTTCTGTATTTTTAAATAAAGAGCTTAGCGCTTATATAAATTACAAGTTTCTTCTACCATACTTCATGACCCCAAAAGAGTACAACAAAGAGGAGGTCTAGGGAGCCCCAATAGATAGTTTTTTAGCTTCCCCAATAGCTTCTCAGCAATTTTAATCTAGATCAATAATTTGAGGAAAAGTTGTGGGGGTAGTAAAGGAGCACCACATGACTGGGAGGAGAGAAGAATGTGTCTTGAATATGGGCTCTTATATTCCTAAGGGAAGTTAATCTGTTTCTTATAATTTTTTAGTTTTAAGTTTAGTTTAGATATCTAAGTTCTATCAAAAGTTACTTCTAACCCTAGAAACTGATACCAAACTGAAAAGCAGCAAATGAAGAGTTGCTTTTCTGGAATCGTTTAAAGGGTGTCATGTCTGGAGGCAGAGGTAGACTGATGAGCTATGGAAGTTCCTCCCCATAACCATGAGTGCTTTGAGTATCTCTGCAGGGTAAGAAATGCTACACAAGGAACCCCAAACTCTTTTGCTACCTGGAGTTCCAGGTACACTTCCAGGTACCTCTTCTTCCCCATTTCTACCATCCTGCCATACCTCTCAAAAGAGCCCCATTACTTACCTGTAGGAAGCCCCAGGGTGAAATACCTGTCGGGGCCTGGTTGAAACTGGATGATTCTGTTTCTGATGTATTTGGCGGCCCATTCACAGGCCTGAACGAAATCATCTAGGATTATAAGTTTCATTGTGTCCTGTATGGGAATTTATAAGGAAAAAGAGACAGCTGAAGCAAGTGCTCCCTCTGAGAACAGTCAACAAGGAAGCCCCAGGGAGCTCTGGGTTGTCTACTACAACTCTCTCACTCTGCTACCAGAAGTTTCCACCATCGTACCCCACCCCAAATGTTCATCCACACATCTAAGTGGCCCATTCTAGCAGTCCCCATCACCTGTCACCCAGTGGTGGAGACAAAGTGCTCTGGAGACAATTGGTTGAGGATGGAAATGATAGAAAATAATAATAGCTGGCATGTAATAGCATGGCATTCCCATATCTCATTTCATTTGATCTACAGACCAAAGAAAGTCAGAGCTTTTGAAATGAATGAGGCAACATATGCTTAGATGGGAAACACTGAACAGGAAGAGCTTTACAATTAAGAGTTATCCTACAATGAAACAAGCTGTCCCTGGTAAGTGAGCTTCCAGACAAGAGGTATATCTAAGCAGAGACGAGATCAGTCACTTAACCAACAAGAATTATTAAGCACTTAGTATGTGCTGGGCACTGTGCTCAGGTGTTGGGTGTAGAAAGATAAAAATGGAGTGGCCCCTGCCTCAGGGATCATAAGGTCATCCTACAGATGATCACTTGCCTGATTTTTTAGGGTAGATACACATGAATTGGGAACTTTTACAAGTTCCAAGATTCTCTAACTCTTAAATGTCTCTGTGTAGCTAAAAAAGGATCATTTCACAGTTACTGCAGTATGCAGTCCACTAAGACCCTCCACTCCTGATTCTAAATCCAGGATCCCATACTAACCTCACTTGCAGATGATTTTCACAGGAACTGGGCTGGCAGTACCAAGCTCAAATTTTAGAGCAAGGGATATAGTGTGGAGTTTTAGTGGGATGTGGAGTTAGAAGAACAAAATCTGCTCTTTACAGGTATCTAACAGATGGGCCCTGAGTCAGGAAGATTCATCTTCCTGAGTTCAAATGTGGCCTCAGACACTTACTGGCTGTGTAACCCTGGGCAAGTCAGTTAATCCTGTTTGCTTAGTTTTTTCTTCTGTAAAATGAAGGAAATGGCAAACTGCTTTAGGATCTCTGCCAAGAAAACCCTAAATAGGGGAATGAAGAGTCAGACTTGGAAGAACAACCAAAACAGCTCTTCACAATATTTGTCACCTTATGCAAATCCTCTCTCTGGGGCCAGGCTCACCTGTTAAACGAGAGGACCCTAAGATTCAAACCTAGGTTTTTAACAGCTCAAATCTTTATGTGACTCAAGGTCCAAAAGATTATAACATTTGTCCTTCGTATGAGTCACATAAAGCAATTCCTGTGATAACAGGAACTAAATTGAAAAGGCTGAACAAACGGACAGTGTCATTACAACGGGCAAGGCATTTTTCCCGCATCTCCCAAGCTGAGCACAGTTCCTGGCACATTTGTCCTTCAGTCCCGTCCGACTCTCCCGGACCCCAATTTGGGGTTTTCTCAGCAAAGACACTGGAGCGGTTTGCCACTTCCTTCTCCAACTCATTTTACAGAGGAGAAAACGGAGGCAAACAGGCTTATTAAGGGCTTTGCCTAGTCACTCGGCTAGCTGAGTGTCTGCCGCCGAATCTGAACTCGGGTCCTCCTGACTCCAGGACCGACACTATCCACTACCCCACCAGGGGCACAGCAGGCGCTTAATAAGTGCTTGCAGACAGAAGGCGCATAAGAGGGGCTGCTTGCTTCCCGGATCCCTGGGGGCCTGAAAGCAGCAGCCGAGCACCGGGTTCTTCCCGGGGCAGCTCCAGGGCAGTCACGCCCCCGGGGGCTGCGGGAGGGCCGGCGCTCCCCGGGCCGAGGCTGGGGCCGCACGCCCCGCACTCCTCGCACGCCCCCGCGCCCCCCGCGCCCTCGCAGCAGCAGCGGCAGAGCCCGGGGCTCGCGGCCGCGCTCGCCCTCGCCTCCCCCGCAGCCCGCTCCCGGCACGCCGCACTTACTCTTCCCGAGCTCCCGAGCTCCTGCCACACCGGAGACCGAGCGAGGGCAGCTCCTCCGGGAGGGCTCAAGTCATATGACTCTCGGGTCACGTTGCGAGGGATGCTGACTCAGCATCCTCCCCGCCTGCCTCCCGACCCTGGCCCCCTACTCCGGCCCGGGCCACGCCCAAGCTCCGGGGCTGGCCAGGGACCGGGCACCCTTCAGACTTTGCCTCCTAAACGCCCGGGGGCAGAGTCTGGCATCCCGGGGGTTGGCCGAGGGATCCTCCGGTCCAGGAGGATTGTTAGCCTTTTGGACCCCTACCCTTTCCGATACTCTTTCTAAATGCACAAAACGAAACACATAAAGTTACAAAGGAAACCGTTTATAGGGACATGGTTGACATTAAAAAAACCAAACTTAATGGACCCCTAAGTTCAGAACTGCAGTGAGTCCGAGCCCCCCATTTTACACTTGAGAAACCTGAGGGGGGGGGTGTCCCTAACTTACTCAGCCTCTTGTAACTCCAAATCCAATCTTTTTACTCTATCAGGCTGCCCCCTCTGTCATGTGCCTCACCCCCACACCCCCATTTCTTCCCTCCTTAAGGAGTTGGAGTGACCCCCCCCCCCACACTCACCACATGCCTAATCACTCACATTTCTCTAATGCTATAGAATCTACCAGATGGTTTCCTCACAATTCCAGTCACAGGTTGTATTGACCTATGGCAAGTTACCTAATCTTTCTGAGACAAAATCTCCTTCCCTGTAAAATAAGGATGGGCGAAAATCTAGTCCTAGAAATTAGTCACTAGATAGTATCTAGGACCTTGACAACTCTAAATGAGGCCCTGAGGTGGCACAGTGGGTAGAATCTGCACAAGAAGTCAAGAAGATCCGAGTTCCAGTCCTACATCAGATATTTCACGGTGGAGTGTGAGAGAGAAAAGGGAAGCGTTTCTAATGTGAGACACAATATCTGTTATGTGGGAGGCATATTTGGAGATCCTGGAATCAGGAAGACTTTAGTTCGAATTTGACCTATGATTCTCACAAGCTGTGTTGTGTGACCCTGGACAAGTCACTGTTTGCCTTAATCCACTGGAGAAGGAAATAGCAAACCACTCCAGTAATACTGCCAAGAAAAAGCCTATGGACTGTGTGGTCCCATGGGTCGCAAAGAGGAGGACACAACGGAACAACAGATTTACCAGGCACCATCTCACTTGATTTATTTACATCTTTTGTTTTTATATAACCTTCCTTTCTCAACGTATCCCTGCTTCCTGCCTTTCCCAGAGAGCCATCCCTGGTAACAAAAGATTTTAAAGCGGGCAGGGGAGGGAGAAGCAGTTCGGAAAAACTAAGCAACATGTCAACCCAGGCTGACAGTTCCACACACTCTTTCTTGGAGCCATGCTTGGTCAGGGCAGTGCCCATGGATTGTCAAGCCATGTGCTTTTCTATTTTATAGAGGAAAAAATGGAGGCTCTGGGAGTGCAGATAGAGTTCCAAAAAGCCTCCCACGGTTAAGTGCAGGATTTGACCATCCAAGAATGGGAGAGATAAATAAAAGTTTGCACTAAGCCCAGCAACTGTAGCGAGAGATGAAGGAGGGAGAAAAGGCAGCACACTGTCCCCATACTTTACTATGATACTATGCCCAGAGGAACAGACACAGTTGTTTTTGTTGGGAGGAGGCAGGAGGTGAGGAGGGAAACAAAAGGTCATGAGAGATCAGCAAGTTTGTAGATCTTTTAGAACTCGGAGCCCTTAACTGAACTCCCAGCTCCAACCTAAAAATTACTTTGTATTCATTTTGTGTAGAGGGAGCTAGGTGGTGAAGTGGATAGAATGCTGGGCCTGAAGTCCGGAAGACTTGAATTCAGATATGACACTTCTAGTGTGTGACCCTAGGCAAGTACGTCACTTATTCCTGTTTGCCTCAGATCCCTCATCTGTAAAGTGAGCTAGAAAAGATGCCGATCTTTGCCAAGAAAATCCCAAATGGAGTCACAAAGAGTTGATACAGCTAAACAACAAGAAGAGTAAGTCTTGTCTCCTCTAGTAGCAAAATGTAACCTCATTGAGGGAGGGACCTATTTTATTTGTCTTTGTTTCCATGGCACATAAATTGTCTGACCCAGTACACAGTGCTTAATAAATTCATTTTTGATTAATTGTTCTGCACAAGCAGTGTATGAGGGGGTTTGACTATTCTTTCATAGAATTAATTTAGATTAAAAATGTTTTATTGATGTTTTTTTAAAACACTGAAGTGCCTTCCCAATGACCCAATCCTCCTTTATCTTTCTAACAAAGAAATATATTTAAATAAAAGGCAATAACAGAAATGGACCAGTCTGACTCTGGGTATGTGTGCATGTGTAAGTATGTGGGTGTGTGTGTATGTATGACTCATTCTGCACCTCTCATCCACCATTTGGTTCTTATAGCTTTATTCAAAAATTGTTTTTCCAAACAGCTTCCTGAAGGGACTTGGAGACCCCCAGGGACCTGTCTGTCCTAAGGAATAGGCAGGGTTAGGATTTCTTCAAGGACCTATATTCTCCTTGGATCAGAAGGGTCTCTGTGGCCAGAATTAGTGTCCTTGATTTATCTTCTTTGGTGAGTTTATGCCTTTTTTTTTTAGCTACTGGTCCTATAGGTAGCTCTCTCCTTGGGCTTTTTGTCTGACTCTCCTCCATCGCTAGCCTATCAGAGTAATCTTATTTTTGCAGATAAGGAGAAAAAATGTAAACTCCAAGATGCTCAAGGGTTTTTGTCTTTGCCTAGTAAATGTACTGTTTGTTAAAAGTACTCATTGGATTTTGTATCTGAGGATCTGGATCTGGGGACAACCTTACAGAATTTTCTAGGCTTCCTTGTCCATAAAAATTAACTGTCATCAATATACCCCAATTCTCTCTCCCCATCTCCCCTCCAAGGCCCCAATTGCAGCCAACCTGAAACACTTCAAAATAATCAGAGGAGTTCCCTGTATTCTGTGATCAAAGCCTAAACACAGTCCCAGTTTCGTTAAATAGACCTTTCTTAAAATGCCTGAAGTGAGAATGAAGCACAGTGCTACCTGTCTTTAATGAGCTCTTTGTAATTCCAGAAAGATAGAACAGAGGCCAACATCCAGGGAGGGGTCTGCTTTGATTTAGAAAATTGAATTATTGGTTAAATTTCTACTTCACTCCTCCCTTGGTTCATAGCTACCAGCCAGAAGATGGCCTCATTCACTGATAACTATAAATGCTTCCCCCATTCCAGGGGAGCTATGATAGCACCCAGGTTTCCCGTTAGGCCATCCGGAAGCTATGGATCCCCAGAACTGTGTCCAGCACATCCAAAAATTCACTGGTATGACATCTGAAAGAGCAATAGTCTTGGAGGTAGGGAAATCTTAAAAATCTAACCATGTGGCTCTTTCACTAGCAAGAAGTTCAGGGCAGAGAGAATGGATTGAGAGGATTTAATAGGGGAGGGCGCAGCTGTAACTTCTGAGGTGTTTCATCACTTCTGCTGTGGTGCCAGACAGCTCTGTGACATGGGCCACCACTTAGCGGCATTTGGGAGCTGTTCTCTGCTTTGACTCTTCTAAATCACTAAGCAGAGGCGGCCACCTGCAGGGCAGCAGATTGTACAGGAAGCACCATCAAATTTTCTCCATCCCCACAGTGCTAAGTCCTTGCTTGTTTCAGACCAGTCCTTGAAGGACTGAGGTGTTATCACCATCACCGAAAAAGAAGACAGACTTCCTGTGGAATATGCTAAAGGCCGGGGGCGTGTGTGCCCAGGGAATGAAGGCGGACAGTTCTCAAGTGACCCCTCGTGGAATTAAGAGAGACGCTAAGAGCTCTCGGAATTTCATGAGTCCTCTCTATTTGGCACTAAGACTGCCGAGCAAATACAAAGTGTTCTGTTTACTATTCAGAGCTCCTCATAACCTAACCCCTTCTAATAATACCTTACTCTCTCTTATGTACCCTGGGCTGTTCTGTGAACAAGGCATGCCATCTCTCCAGTCCGGGCTTTTTCTCTGAATGTCCCCCCCATGCCTGGAACATTCTTTTCCTACTCCGCTCTGACTACTGAACTCCCTGGATTCCTCCAAGTCCCAAATAAAATCCTACCTTTTACAGGAAACCTTCTTCAACCCCCCTCTTCATTCTAGTGCCTTCCCTCTGTTATTTCTTATTTATCCTGTGTCACCAGATACATATTCGTTTGCCTATTGTCTTCCCCATTAGTCTGTAAGCTTCTTGAAGACATGGACAATCTTTTGCCTCTTTTTATATCCCTAGCCCTTGAGTTCAATGCCTGCCCCATAGTAAGTGCTTAATAAATGTCTATTGATTGATGAAAAGCCCAATAGAAAAAGCACATGGACTGGAGTCAGAGGAGCTGGGTTCAAATCATACCTTTTATACTTACTACCTGTGTCACCTTAGACAAGTCACAACCTCTCTGGGCCTTAGTTTTCTTCTCTGTGTAATGTGGAGGGTGGGCTAGATGACCTCAAATTTCCCTCCCAGTGCTGAATCTATGATTCCCTGAAGGGTAGGGCAGTAACCTTCTATGAAGCAAAACTTTGCCTATATTGGGTTACAATGTAGGTCACTATCAGAGGAGATGATGATGATGAAGATACATATGTGTGTACTATACACACACACACAGAAGGGAGGAGAAAGAGGAAGAGGAGGGAGGGCAAGAGGGAGGAATAGAGAGAGAGATAGAGACAGAGACAGAGAGAGACAGAGAAGATTGAAATGCTTACTTTGTGCCGGGTACTGTGGTAAGCACTAGTGATACAAATAAAAGAAAATAAGGGTACACTCAAAAAACACACATTCTAATGGGAGAAAATGACAGAAAAGCTAGAAGAGGCAGGGCAGGTGGAGCGGGGGTGTTGTAAAGATACCCACAGAGGGTAAAGATACCAGTGGGGTAGAGAAGTCCAGAGAATGAGTAATCATAGGTGGGGCTCCTCCAGGCTAGGGCCTCAACTGATTAGAACTCAATATGGGGAGGCATCTCCAGAGTGGGAAGGCTGCTGGAGAGGACGTAGAGAGCAAGGTCTGTTCTGTCCTAATTAGGTGGTGTTGTGAATGACATTTCTCTCAATCTAACACAGAAAGGCTCTAAAGTTCTGTGACACAGGTTGTAATGGGAGACACTGGAACAAGAAAAGACTTTAAAAGTAAATGTTGAGGGGCAGCTAGGTGGCATAGTGGAGAGAGTACCAGCTTGAGGATCTGAGTTCAAATGTGGCCTCAGATACACTTACTAGCTGTATGATCTTAGGCAAGTTACTGTTTTCCTCATCTGTAAAAGGAGCTACAACGTGTGGTATAGGATTGTGACAGAATATTGCTGTGGTGTAAGAAATGAAGAGCTCGGTCATTTAGAAAAACATAGAAAGACTTGGAGGAAATGATGAATGAAATGAACAAAACCAAGAGAACATTATATGCAATAGTAGCAACGTTGTTTTAAGAACGACTTTGAGTAAATAAGTTACTTTGTCTATTATAAATACCCAGATTAACTATAAAGGATACATGTAGAGAGACACTGTCTACATCTAGCGAAAGAAAGGATAAATAGAAGTATGTATGGAATAATTTTACACACACACACACACATATATACCTATTTGTGTCTAATGATACTCACCTCTAGGTGGGGGGATGAGGGAAGAAAAAATGGAGATAATATTAGTAATATAATAATAGTACATACCTCCTGGTGCTGTTGTGAGGATTAACTGAAATCACTTGTGAACACCTTATAAATGCTAGCTATTATGATGATAACAGTTTCCTGGGGCAACTGAGAACACAAGTTGCCTGGGGCAACTAAGTTAGGAGACTTGCCCAGGAGGTTACACAGCCACTACGGGAGCCAGTACAGAGTCAGGAGGGGGACTAGAACCCAGGCGTTCCTGAGCTTGAGGCCAGGTGCCTTTCACATTGGTATAGAGGATGGTTTAGAGAGAAGGAAGGCTGGAAACAGTAAGACCAATCATAGATCTACTATGTATCAAGCACTGTGATTAAGATGTTGCCTCAACCGTTCAGAAGAGAGGGTGATGAGGGCTCGAACTAGAGTGTTAGCAATGTGAATAAAGAGAGGGGGGCAGATGGGAGAGAAATGGAGAGAGGATGGGTAAGAGTCAACCACTGATTAGATGTACCAGGGTAAGGGAAAGGGAGAGTTAGACTCAGAATGGTAAGCCAGGTAACTCACCTGGGAGAAGGATGGTAGTGTTCTCAACAGACATGAGAAAGTTTGGACAAGGGTTGGGTTTGGGGGAGACAATGAGTTCTATTTGAGGCATATTGATGTTGATGAGTCATCAAAGTAGAGACATTCAGCAAGCTGTTGGCAAGAAAATACTAGGGTTCACAAAGGAGGTTAGGGCTGAATATTTGAGGATTTGAGAGTGATGTGAATTGTGATCATTGAACCAATGGGAGCTGTTGAACTCACCAAAGAAAGCAAGTGTATGAGCAAGGGTTTTTAGCCTTTTTTGTATCATGGACCCCTCTGGCAGTCTGGTAAATCCTATGGACCCCTTCTCAGACTCATGTTTTTAAATACATAAAATACATAAGATTACAAGGGAAAGAAATTATATCGAACTACAGTCATCAAACTATTTTAAAAACAAGTTCAAGGATCCCACGTTAAGATTCCTTTTGGAAGAAGAGGGCCCAGAGCAGAACTTTAAGGAATACTCATGAAGGATCAATGCAAGTCAGATAATGATCCAGCATTAATTTTATATACAATAATGCACAAGTGTATTGTGTGTACTTACAGCCACACATGTATATGCATGTGTGTCACGTGTATATGTGTGTATACATACATACATATGTAGTATGTCTTAACTAGAAGAACCTTGAGCCCTCTCACCCATCCAGTCACCACATAGCCACACTATGTACTGTATGTCTTAACTCTTCCTTGAACTTATTTTTAAATATTTTGAGAACTGTTTTAATATAATTGACTTCTCTTTGTAATCTTATGTATTTTCTTTTATGATTTTAAAAATATTATTCTGAAAAGAGATTCACATAGATTTCTCCAAAGAGCTAAAGGAGTCCGTGACTCATTTATATGTATAGTTTCTTTTAACTATTTATATACACTTACTCAGCCCATTATCAAGCATTTCTGCACATTTGTGGCTTCCTGTGTGCCAGGGACTGTGTGTGCTAAAAGCTGAGGATACAGAGACAGGCACAAACACTACGCAGGCCCATGGACTCCAGTTCTACTGGGAAAATAACATGCAAACAAATCTATACATACAGATACATGCCATGTCAGTGGAAGATAACCTCTGAAATATGAGTGTATATTTGACCTCCCAGGGTGTCTATGAGGAAAGTGCTCCACAATATTCAGAGTGCCCAATAATTACGAATTTTTATTATTGTGATAATTATTTTAATAGCTCACGTTTATATAACACTTACTGGATGTCAGGCACTGTGCGGAGCACCTTTCCAATTATTTTCTCATTTGAGACTCATCATAACCCTGAGGTAGGTGCTGCTGTTATCCCCAGTTTACAGTTGAGGAAACTGAGGCTAAGTTACTTGCCCAGGGTCACAAAGCTAGCAAGTGTCTGAAGCTAGATTTGAACTCAAGTTTGCCTGACTCCAGGCCCAGCACTCTATTCATTGAGCCATTTAGCTTCTCGGTAAGTTTAAAAAAGTTAGTCATGTGGAAGAACTTGATGCTAACTTCTGTTTGCTCTCAGAAGGCTAAACCAGAAGCAGCCATGGGGGAAAGTTGCAAAGAGGATGATTTAGGCTCTATGTCAGGAAAAGTGGACCAAGGATGCAATAGGATACCTGGACGGCTGCAGGCTCCTCCTCCGTGGAAGTCTCCAAGTGGAGCATGGATGACAAATATTGGGCATGTTTAGTGAGGATTCCTTTGTGTATGAGTTGGCCTAGATGAATCCCTTCCAACGCTTAAATACTGTGAATGTATGGAGAAAAAAAAACCATATTTTTTTCTAAATATATTTTTAAAAAGGAGCTTTGGGTTACCTGTACCCCTGTTCCTGTTAAATATTTCATATATTTATGAATCTCCCCTCAGGAGAAAATAGAGTCCTTAGGGGAGGGATGGGAACCTGCAGCTTCAGATGCCCCATGTGGCCCTCTAGGTCCTCAAGTGCAGCCCTTTGAATCCAAATTTCACAAAACAAATCCTCTTAATAAAAGGATTTGTTCTGTAAAACTTGGACTTAGTCAAAAGGCCACACCTGAGGACCTAGAAGGCCACATGTGACCTCAAGGCTGCAGGTTCCCTACCCCTGCCTTGGGGGACCAGGAGAAGTGGAAGCAATATGGCCAGTAGGGAGGGACCATATAACAGAACCTGGCCCCTCTTCCTGGAACTGACCATTTTTGCTTTAGGGATGAATATTCTCTTTCTAAGACATCCCTTTTTGTTTCAGTAAGGAAGAAAATAAGGTGCTTCCTAGGTAAAGAAGGTAAGGTACCTTGAGCTCCCTAACTAAAGGATGCCATGTGAACTCATGAAAAAAAATCTTCCATTTCTAAGGCATGAAGAGACAGAGTTCAGGTTGATGCCAGGAAGAATTTCCTTAATCAGCTAAACAGTCATTCATTAAGTACTGTGTGCAAAGCTGCCTAATCGGATATGAAGTATCTGATTAATTATTGGGGAGACAGATGTCATGGAGAAGGACAGGCTAATAAGGACCCAGTCTATCCAATATATTCTGTGGTTGTGTTCAGTCATGTCAATCATGTCTGACTTCTCATGACCTCTAAGTGTCTGAGTGTCTTCTTAACTTCTGCCCTAGCACTTTATCCCCTGCCCCCCCAGCTGCCACCATACCTACTGCCAAGCCATGTGGAACCTGGGTGATCTTGGCTTCTGGAAGGAGTGTTTGGGAAAGGCAGAGCTTTCCCTCCCTGTATCCTGACTGCTTCTTGTCAGCTTATATAGTGGCGATGAAAAGCCTTTTTTATTGACTACTGAGCCAGAGCTGAGTGAGCATATGAAAAGCCTGAAGAAATGAAATTTCATTTTCTTCTTTATGATGGCTCTCAAGTGAGGAGACAGAAGAGTTTTCCTCTGGGGAAGGAAGAGTCTTGGGCCCTCTCACCCACCCAGTCACCACATAGCCATGAAGGCATGGCTCTGTTGTTTTTCTGACTGTTATATTTACTCTTTCCTAATCTCTGGTGAGTGAGTGTTGAATATGGAACAGACAAGGTTATGATTCTGAGCCTCAGAAGGTTGGAAGAGCCATCACAGGCCCAGCAACTGGAGTCCACTTATGCTGGTGGTAGCCATAGCAACCAATCCAAAGAAGAACCGGCTCTGAGGAATGACCTCATTATCTCCACCCTGCAGCAGATTGGTCTAGCAGCAGACATATCTGCTAGCTAGGAAGACATTCTAGACATTCCTGCAAGCAAGGAAGTGACTTGTACATGCCCAGTGTGAACTTGGTAGGAGGAATGAGTGTAACAACCATTTTGTGTTTGAGTTAATTCTCTCCAGGGGCTAAAGTTGGAGTATGTTCCTAGTTTGTGAAGTTGAACGTAGGTTCCTTTTCTGTCTTTTGGTAAATTTTCCATTATAAATGCTAATTGATGCTAACTGATAATGAGGAGAGACCAACAAGTTACATGTGTATTGGGGAGATATTAACTGGAAGTTGATAGTGAATGGAACAGAGCAGATGATGGTTCATGAGCAACAAAGATCCCCAAAGGGTCACCTCTAGAGCCCTGAGAGGGAGAGGAGTAGTTCTACTCAGAGCACCCAACTTGCTAGTTCAAGTGTAAGGTGGGAGGGTGAGCCAAGTATGCCTGTGCGCTGTACAGAGCTAAAATAAACTGGGAAAAACAAAACAAAAAACAATCCAGACTTTCCCAAAAAAAGACTTGGGCAGCTAGGTGGGATAGAGAATACAGCATCAAGTCTGGAGTCAGGAAGATTCATCTTCCTGAGTTCAAATCTGGCCTCAGACACTAGCTATGTGACCCTGGGCAAGTCATTTAACCCTATTTGCCTCAATTTCCTCATCTATAAAATGAGCTGGAGAAGGAAATGGCAAACCTCTCCAGTATCTTTGCCAAAAAAAATCTCAAATGGGGTCATGACTAAAAACAACTGAAAGTAACAATAGCCTCCTTAGGGTTATGTGAAGGAGAGATGGGTGCTAGACTGGATAAGGAAGGTAGAGGCATAGAAGGAGAGGGCAGGACAAGATAGGAGACCTACAAATAGTCCAATTTAGTGAAAAGGTAGAGGGCCTGAAAGGAGAAATGTCAAAGAAAGGCTAGAAGGATGGGATTGAACCCGATGGTTGAATTCCTTAAATTTCAGACTTGAGGGCCCCAAGAGGATCAACTGGTTTTGGAAAGCAGCAGATACAGCCAGGATTAGAAACCAGGCTCTCAAACTGCAAATTCAGCCTTTTCCCCACTACAATAGGCAGCCTTCATGCTGTTCTTGAGAACTCAAAGTTTTTCTACACAGGGGGAATGACTTAATTAGACATAGTCATTCAGAAGTTTTTGGCAGCTATGGAAAGAATGGAACTTAGAGACAACGGCCTGGAACCAGCATATCTCATAGGATGATATGCAAAGAGATTGGCTCAAAACCTGACAGATTTGTTTGCCTACAAAAGGAAGAAACTTAAAATGATGGGTTTGAGGTGGAAGATTTCACTGTGGTTCCACCCAGCTTTTTATTTTTTCTCTTTAAAATTTTTTTGTTTTCAGTTTTCTACAATCACTTCCATAAACTTTAGATTTTCTCCCCCTCCTTCCCCCAGATGGCTTGCAATCTTATATGGGTTCTATACAAACATTCTTATTAAATACATTTTCACCTTGGTCATGTTATATGAATGGGAGAAACCATGAGAAAAACCCAAACAAAACAAAACATAACACAAGAGAAAATATTCTGCTTCATTCTTCTTTCCAATTCCATAGTTCTTTCTCTGGATGTGAATGGCATTTTGCCTCCAGTCCTTTGGGAATGTTTTAGGCCCTTGCATTGCTGTGAAAGGCTCGCACACTGTGGTTGTTGCTGTGTGCAATGTTCTCCTGCATCAGTTCATATAAGTCCTTTCAGGCCTCTCTGAAATGTTCCTGTTCATCATTTCTTATAGCACAATACTATTCCGTTACATTCATGTACCACAACTTGTTCATCCATTCCCCCATTGATGGGCATCCCCTTGATCTCCAGTTCTTGGCCACCACAAAGAAAGCTGCTATAAATATTTTTGTACATGTGGGATCATTTCCCATTTTTATAATTTCTTTGGGATACAGTCCTAAAAGTGATATTGCTTACCTATCCTTTTCTTATCTAACAATGAGATTGTATGACCTCACTGATAGGGCATAGGACTTGGAGTCAGGAAGACCTGTGTTCGAATCCTACCTTAGAAACTTACTAGCTATGTGATCCTGGGCAAGTCACTTAACTGCCTCAGTTTCCTCATCTCTAAAATGAGATGGGGGTACCATGGATTGAAGTTTGGGGAACCATACTGGGTTTGGGGTGTTCAGGACTCCAAAATACTGATACACCAGGTCCTGCCGAATGAATTCAACTCAAGACTTCTTCCAGCTAAAATAAAACAAAGTTTATTAAAGTTTCACCATATTGGGTTGATTCTTAAGGAGACTTGCCATTTGTGATGCTTGTATTGACAACCGGGCCGGTAGAATCTCAGCTAGACAGAGTCAGAGCTGGATTGACTCTGAGTGCCTTCATGGAGGCAAGATGGAACTTATATACAGAAAGTTCCGTGAGAAAGATCTAGAGGTGGTCTAGTAGTCTGAGAGGAGGGTCTAAGGAGGATCTTAATGAGACTGGGGTAACTAGTGATGTAACCAAGGGTGGGAAACACCTGGAGGCAATTGAGAGGTATCAGATAATGTAGGACTTGGGTAGAAAGCAGGTGGGGCAATCAAGAGGTAACAGACAATGGAGGGAATTCAAGGAGATTCCCAGAGTCTGAACCCCATTGAGGGTATTATACTTAGTGGCTTCTAAGGTCTCTTGTAGTTCTAAAACTGTGATTCTTCTTAAATTCTAGTCTGTGCTCATTTGTATGACAGATCCAAAAAGCATCTCAGAGGCTTCAGATCAACACTGACCTTTGCAGTTTGTTGGAATGTGGCACCTGAAATGATTGGAAAGGATGGAAATGAGGGTTAAAAATTAGGAACTGACTAGAAATTTAGGAAATTCCTCACTCCAGGTCAGATGAAGGCTTGAGACCTGTACTTCAATTCTACTATATGAAGGAAGTAAATTCAAAAGACAGACTAAATGTCTATGGGCTCTAATTAACCAACTGGTCTAGTAATCTAGAGTTTAGCTCCTGAGACTAGATTCCTATGGAGAGAAAGCAACTGGGTATATGGTTTTATTTCACTAAAGAGTAAAGCTTAGTCTCTGGATTATAAATGTGTGTGTATGCACATACACATATACATATACACACATTTGTGTATGTGTATGTGTGTGTGTGTATGTGTGTGTATTTCCTTCTCTGGCTATATGAAGACCTTCCTTCACTAAAGAGTAATGCTTAGCCTCTTCTGGACTATGTATGTATGTGTATGTCTTATATGTACATGTATGTATGTATACATGTATATATAATATATATTTTTGTGTATATATATATATGTGTGTGTGTGTGTGTGTGTGTATTTGTGGAAGATTGTGTCCCCAAGAGAATGTTCCATTATTTCTTTTCTTAGTATGATATTTCCATCAAATGCATTTACTTTGAATCAGTTGTGTCTTCTGATTGAGTAGGAAAAGTAAACGTATTTGGTGGGGCCCCTTGAAATTGGTAGAATGCTATGGTATGAAAGGAGAAGTGGGGATATATATGAGAAATATTCTACCAATTTCTTGTTCAGTCATTTCAGTTGTGTCCAACTCTTTGTGACCCCATTTGGGGTTTTCTTGGCAAAGATCCTAGTTTGCCATTTCCTTCTCCAGCTCATTTTACAGATGAGGAAAATGAAGCAAACAAGATTAAGTGACTTGCCCAGTGTCTCACAACCAGTAAGTATCTGAGGCCAGATCTGAACACCAAAAGATGAATCTTCTTGACTCCATGCCTGGCATTGTGTCCACTGCACCCTCTAGCAGCCCTCCTCTCTGTTAGGGCTGTGCAAAAGGAGAATGAGTATGACATAAGAGGTCATGGCTTCTGGTCATTGGTAGACTTCTTTTGGAGGACTGGTAAATTCTCATCAGGAATGCTATAGAAGTAGCTCTGGGAGGTTTCTCTACAACTTCCAAGATTTTTTTCAGTCTCTGAAAGCACAACGATCTTCAACTGTCCTTGAAAAAGTAAAGCACAAATGTTTTGTGTGTGGTCATCTTTCCCTGTTTCAGGCAAAGATAGGAAGAAAGCTTTGTTTCCATTTCCTGCCCCAGACACCGAACTCAAACTTAGTTTTGCAGCTCTACAGCCCTTGAACTCAACCTGCTGTTCCATCTCTATGGGAGCCAAGTTCGTTATGGATTTGGGTGCAGTGTTGAGGAATGGCTCATGCTAGACTCCTGCCCATTCATGACCAAAAAAATCCCCAAAACGTGGCTTCTGTTTCATCAACCTGATCATCACAGGCAAAGATACATAAATAAAACCTCTAAAAGAAGAGATCATTTAGAGTTGAGAGGAAGGAATTGATGGAGAGAGGGCAGTCAATTGAGAAGAAAGAATCAGAGGGGGAAAAAAAAGATTCATTCCAGATGTCACTCCTCCCTCATGTACCAGGGATCCAAATATAAGACAGTCTCTGCACTCAAGGTCCTTACATTCTAATGTAAGGGAGTTGTGTAACATACGTGAGGGAGCTATGTATAGCCAAGAAAGGGAGCTTTAGTCTAAGCAGGCCCAGGGATTGTGAATGGAACCATAGGATGGCCCATGGTCATATCCTTTTCAATAGCATTGATTTGGTTATTGTTTCCAGAGCAAGAGGTGGAAGTTGCAGATGGTGTTGGGGATAAACATACAGTGTAAGATGCCAAGGTAGATTTTGGTTTTCTAGTGGATAGTCAATTATAGGTTTAGGGGAAAATATAATGGTTTCCATTTTGGATATGAGATATTGGGCAAAGGGCCAATGGGTAGCGTTAGTGACACCTTGTCTCTAGAAACTGCTTTAGCCCTGATGCTTTTCCCCAATGGTTCTGAGAGAGAAATAATCATAGGATCATAGATTTAAGGTAGATGGGACCTCAGAGATCATCTAGTCTCTACATTGTGTCACCTGAATTTTGGCCATCATCCCCATCTAGAACTTTGGACTCCATCTCTGGAATGCTCAGCCCCAATAAGTAAATTTTTACCTTCTCTGGCTCAGAAATAGGCCTCCCCACCACTTCTTACATATCCTCATATTATATGCCACCATGAAGCTGTTCTCTACCCCCTTTTTCACTCCCTTTTATGTATTGTCTGCCCCATTAAAATGTAAGGTCCTTGAGAGTAAGAGTGTCATCTGCTTCCCTAGCTTTTAGCACAATGCCTAGAGGAGCTCCTTAGCCCAACCCCCTCATTTTACAGATGAAGAAATAGACTTTTCCCAAGTCATGCAACTTTGGAATATCAGAGGCAGAACCTGAACCCAGACATTTCTGGCTCCAAGTCAAATACCCTATCCCTTGTGACATGCTTCCTTTGCCTCATAGTTGCTTCTTTCTCTAGAGCTGGCTCTTCAGCCTGCTACCTGGGCACTGTGCTCACTCCTAAGCTACAGTTTGATCGGCATAATGAATTCATAACGGTCTAGCTCTGATGCCTAGTCCCAGCACCAGCATACATTATGTCAGGGGAGGGAGATAGCAAGTATGCTGTTTGACTTCAGAAATGACCTTTTTTGTTTCTAAACTGAATTAAGAATCAACTTTGCTCACACGACCCTTTTGAGGTAAGCTTTCTCCACCCAAAAAATTCCTCCAGAGATGACTCAAGATGCAAGGATTGGGCCCCTGGGAAGGGCTAGAATTCCAAATACCAGTGAAAATCTCCAGTCACTTTAAAGTTACTCCAAGTTGGGAAGGACTGCAGAGGTCATAATATTCGTTAAGAACTAGCATTTATGTAGTGCTTTAAGGTTTTGCAAGGCACTTTACATATATTATCTCATCTGGTTTTCACAACAACCCTATGAAGTAGGTACTGTTTCACAGATGAGGATACCAAGGCTGACAGTGGTTAAGTAACTTTCCCAAGGTCATGTAGCTAGTAAATATCCAAGGCAGCATTTGAACTCAGGTCTTCTATGCCACCTACCTGCCTCATCTCATCCCTTTTATATCTAAATGGCAATCTTTTCCACAATATTCCAGAGGAAAAAAAATGATTACCCAGCTTTCTCTTGAAGACTTTCATTGATGAAGATCTCCCTACCTCTCAAGGCAGTCTGTTCCACTCTTGGGAAGCTCTAATTATTGGGAAGTTTTGCTTCATGCTGAGCAAAAATCTTCCATTCTCCAACTTTCACTTCTTGTTCTGGTTCTGCTCTCTGGAGCCAAGCAAATCAAGTCTAATCTCTCTCCTATACGATAGTTTTTCAAAACTGGAGGATAACTATTATGCTTTCCCTGCTCCCAGATAATCTCTTCTCTTGGCTACCTATCACCTTCTTCTTGTTGTGTTCCAGCTTGCCAATGTTCTTCCTAAAATATGGCACCCAGAACTGAACACAGTTTAATGGGAATGGTCTGACTAGAGCAGAATACAGTCAGACTACTTAGTAGTGAACTTTCTTTTGGATCTATGATCCTTCAAGGGACAGTCTCATTCATCTTTCTACCCCCATTCAAGAACCCTATGAAAATTATATCAAAGAGAGAATGAAACTCAGTTTATCTCCTAGAGAAATTCCTCACCTTCACTTTGGAAACTCTCCATTCTCACCACCCTTCATTCTCTGAGCTGAATAGCAATCCAAAGTGCTGCCTCAGCTCATCGTGCTCAGCTCTACTTCCTTGTTTTGAGGGATTTGGCGACAGATCCCAAGGTATGATGAATGCTCTCTCCTTGGAAGTTGGCTCAAGTCTCGGAGGTATAAGGTCTGAGCCTTGAGGATTTGTTTCCTCCTGGACAATAATTTAGAGAAAATCCTCTAGCCCCATTAGAGTCTATTTTAATCTTTCAAGAGCTCTCATCACAAGCCAGGAAGGAATCGTATCCATTACCTTCCACACCAGTGTTATGTCATTAGCTTCTTAAGCAGAAGGCTGCTTTCAGCGGTTCCAGGAATATGTAGAGGGATGAGGAATGGAGCAGAAAGAGACGGTGAGGGGAGGGGTAAGGAGGGAACCAACAGAGAGAAAGTAGGATGTGCATGGCGGGTCGAATAAGAGGCAGACCATGGTGTAAAAGAATGATCTCTAGCATGAATAGGGAGGTTATACACAGATCATTTGAAAGCATAAAATTTGCAACTCATCACTGATCACAACAGAGCAAGGACGGTGCCCTTAGGTCTATACAGTCTGACTCCCTGAGGGTGGCAGTGTGGCATGGGTAAATCTTACTCCTGACATCCATTCTTTTCACTTTGCCTGTTCTCTGTTCCTTCTCCTCTGCCTGTCCCCTCACCAAAAGCAGATTGCTTTTCCATTTTCCTGCATGGTAGTCTCCTGTAATGTATCTGTCCCTTATCTGGACTCCCAGAGAGTGACTGTCTGCTAATTGTACTGAAGGGCGTTCTTTTTAAAAGTTAAATTTTATTTTTTTTAATCAG
Organism: Potorous gilbertii; assembly: GCA_028658325.1. Lineage (NCBI taxonomy): Eukaryota > Metazoa > Chordata > Mammalia > Diprotodontia > Potoroidae > Potorous > Potorous gilbertii. The sequence continues at coordinate 328,649 of JAQQSK010001274.1, forward strand.
CAAAAATTTACTTTTACTTCATCCCATCTCCCTCGGTTGAGGATGCAAGAAAACCAAAATTCCTGTAATAAACATATATAGTCAAACAAAACAAATTTCCCCATTGACCAAAGTCAAATACATACATAAATACATATATGATATATACACACATATGAGCATGTACAGATTTCATTCTGTTCTCTGAATCCTTACCTCTCTATCAGGAGGTAGAATGGTATGTTTCATCATTAATTCTCTGGAATTGTGGTCAGTCATTAGGCTAATGAGAATTTCCTACTCTTTCAAAGTTGTTTGTCTTCATGATATTGTTGTCATTGTATAGATTGTTCTGTTCTGTTCAATGAACTCTGCATCTGTTCATACAAGTTTTTCCAGGTTTCTCTGAAAGCATTACCTTCATTGTTTCTTACAGAACAATGGCATTTTATCACATTTACATGTCATAACTTGTTTGCCCTTTCCCCAATTGATGGGAACCCATCAAGGCTGCTTTTTACAAAGACTGTAAGCTAATAGCTCAAACACATAGTTCTCTTATAGAGAAACTTATCCCAGGGAGACAAGACGCTCTTGCTTGAATCAGTCCAGAATATGAAAGGGAGGGCAGGGTGATTATTGGATAAGGAGAAAAGAAGAACAATATTCTATCTTGGACTTTAGCCAATCAGACTAACGAACAAGCAGGAAAAAAATAGACATATATGTTGATTTATCTCATATCTCCTTCTGAATCTGTGTGGTGGTCCCCTACTAATTAAGAAATTAAGATGTAAATGATGCCAGTTGCCCTGCTTCATGCCCTCTACATCCATGATGTTCCATCTCCAGTCTCTTTGCCTTTGTCCAGGCTGTACTCTATCCCTGGAATGTATTCCCCCTCTTGTCCGCTTCTTAGAATCTCTCATTTCCTTCAGATCTCAGACTTCATCTCCAACGTGAAGCTTTTCATGTTTTCCCACCTTCACATTTCTTTTTGTTTATATTGTATAAATCATGTATATTCTTCTGTGGATACAAGGTGTCTCCCCCAATAGGATGTAAATTCCTTACGGGTTTGGACTTTCATTTTTCCGTGCCTGTTGGATCGTTTGACCCATAGTAGGTGCTTAATGCAGGCTTGATGTTTGCTTGCTTGATTCTCTTTCAGTAAAATGTGAACTCCTTAAAAGATTGTTTTTGCCTTATGTCTTTAGCAATTATTGCAATACCTGGTACATAATAAGAGGTTAATAAATGCTGTTGACTTGTTTATAGAGGTAGCTAGATGTGCAGCAGGGAGCACATGCTGAATTTGGAATCAAGAAGACCTGAGTTCAAATCTTGCTGTGTGACCATGGGTAAGACCCTTAACTTCTCCCAGCCTCAGTTTTCTCATCTATAAAATGGGGCTACTGATAGCACCTACCTCATAGGGCAGCTAGGTGGTACAGTGGATAGAGCACCAGTGCAGGAGTCAGGAGGACCTGAGTTCAAATCTCACCTCAGACACTTGACACTCACTAACTGTGTGACCTTGGGCAAGTCACTTAAACCCCAATTGCCTCATCCTGGGTCATCTCCAGTCATCCTGATGAATATCTGGTCACTGGATTCAGATGGCTCTGGAGGAGAAGGAAGGCTGGTGACCTGCACAGTCTTCCCTCACTCAAAAACAAAGTCAAGTGTAAGTCATGTCATCATTTCTCTGATGGTATAGTCTTTCTTCTTTGTCAATGAAGGACGAACACACACCTCATAGGATTGTGGTAAGGATCAAGTGTTTTGTGAACCTTAAAGTATTGAATTAATGTTAGCTCTTATTGTTTGGGCTGAAGATACTTCATATGTGGCTTGTTGTGATTAAGTAAAGGTTGGGTTTTTTGTGATAATAACACATACTTGATAAATTGACAGTAAGTAAGACAATCCAGTGCCTACTTCAGGAAGGCATTATTTACGAGGAAAATGTTTTGTAAACATTAAAGCCACCATATAAATGAGTATAGTGTAGCAGAAAGAATGTTCAATCTGGAATCAGGAAGATACGGGTCCAATTCCTTCCTTTGTCACTTACTTCGCAATTGTGGGCAAGTCACTTAAATTCCCCAAGCCTCAGCTTCTTCTCCTGTAGGATGGAAGTAAATAACACTTCGTAGTACCTGTCTCCTAGGGTTGTTGTGAAACTTGGATGAAATAATAAACTAAAAATAATTGGCAACTTTCAAGTGCTATTTAAATGTCATTTAAATATCATTAATGGATTATTTTCATTACTCCAGGGTAACCTATGTCACTTTTGATTGAAAATGTAAGTCCAGAATATTTGATGCAGTGCTTCTCAAACTTTTTTTGGTCTTAGGACACTTTTGTAATCCTGAAAATTATTGAGTATCCCAATAAGCTTTTGTTTATATGGGTTATACCTATTAATATTTATCATATTCAAAATAAAAGTATCTCATTATTATGAGACTACTGAGACTTGCAGACTCACTGAAAGGCTCTTGGGGATCCCCAGAAATCCCCAGACCACACTTTGAGAAGCCATGGGTCAATGGAAGAGAAACAAGCTCTTTTTGATCAAAAGGAGGAGAAAACAAACCAGATAACGAGTGGATAGATGACTGGAATCTGCTGAAAGAAAACAATTAGTTTTATCCTTTGATGATCTACCTCTTAGACTCGGTGAAAAAGAGATGAATCTGCTGATGACCCTGAAGCTGCTTCAATGAGAGGTATGTGCTTTTAAATCCCCTTCCAGTCAGTCAGCTAGTCAGCTTCTCAGTCCTATTCTACCAGCAGGCAGGCCCTCAATCAAAGTCTGTGTATTAAGGGAGCTAGACTTTGTGTCAAGAGACCTGAATGTGAATCCTGCCTATCCTAGTTATTATTGGGACTACTCTGAGGAAGTCATTTAACCCTTGAGTGCCTCAGTTTTCTCAGTGGAAAAACTCTTTCTATCTCTTAGTCTAAGAGGGCAACAAAGTGGTGCAATGGATAGAGTGTTGGGCCTGGAGTCAGGAATACCTGAATTCAAATGTGGCCTACAGATATGGACTAGCTGTGAGACCCTGTGGAGATACCTTGTTTCCTGGAGCTAAGGTCCCAGCAAGCAGGCTGTGACCTGAGCTTGGCATAACAACAATCGTTTGTGCTCTAGATGATCTCACCCTCTGGCAAGGTGTATTACTTTGACCAACACCAGGTGTTCACTTCCCCCTATTTCCCTGAGAGCCATCCATCATACCTCTTGACATGCTCATAAATCCCAATTTTTTTTATAACAGCTAAATAACCAAACCAGATACTATACTCCTCTTCGTGCCATGCTAACTATAATTCTGTACCCCACTGTAAGATAATCAACTTGAAGATTCTTCCCACAGTACCAAGGAATGCCTGTATTGTCCATGAGTAAGTTGAGTAAGCCAGCTGTAAGAACAATTATTCAATACCTAAGAATGATTATGTCATGGTCCAACCCACTAGTAGTTTTTTAAAGTATATAAAGCACTGCTTTGTCCCAGGATGTTAAAACCTCCTCAGGAGGACTTTACCTTGTGAGCATTTCCTCACTTTGAAATTAAACTTCTGTTTATGTTCTGACTCTCCTGTCTCTTGCCTGATCTGTTAGGCTCTAGCCTCCCAGGTCAGGAAACTTTTACTTTACTTCTGTTCTGACTTCAGCCTCCTTGCAGGCTAAAAGAATGTTTGATTAGCTCCATGAACAGCACACCTCTGCAATTTGGCCCCTCTGTGAGCCTCTGTTTTTTTCTGCACATCTCAGGTTCTGTGTATCCCAAGACAACCAGGTAAAATTAGATTTTTATGTTTTGCTGTTTTTATTTGTCATGTCATTTTGTCTGTGTCTATATATTTGTAAGATACAGAATGGCTGTGTTATGTTTGTTTTGTGAGCTAGGTTCTGTTACCTTGAAAAAATTTAAAATGCAGCCATCCAGAAAATCTTCTAAGAGATGTAACCAGAGTTTAGAACACTGGGAAAGATTAATGAACTTTCATAACTGAAACAGTTGTCCCAGTAAGCAGGACTAACTCCCACTTTTGGTTTTCTGTGGGAGAGTAGGTTATAAGAAAAGAGAAAAACCTGTAAGACTTTTTTTCCCTTGTCATTCTGACATTGACCAAGTTGGAATTACAGAAATAAAGTCATATAATCAAAGTTGCAGAACTGCTCAAAACATCTTAGTAGACTCTGGAGGTTTGGAGATTGATCATTAAGTTATTTTAAGATTGCAGGAGAGAACTTTGGAGTAATACCAGGAATTCATTCCCTTTGAAACATATAGGTAAGTTTTGAGGTATCACTCTGTAGAAATTGTTTTAAGGAAAAATAAAGATTAAGTCTCATAACAGTTTTTTAAAAAGCAATTGACAAGATTAATAGTTTCATTGTTCTAGGGCAATGAAGGAAAACTAATTGGTAGAAATTCCAGAGTGGAGAAAGAAAAAAGAAGGTAAACAGTTTACACCTTATAGCAACCTTTTGTTAACCCTTCCTTGATTTTTCAATTTTTATCCTATTTTGTTAATAATCTTCACTTGCTTGTCTCTAAACAAATTAGCTTAGAGATGCTAAAAAGAAAATTTTCCTTGTAACTGCAGAAACCTGTCCCTCTCCACATCCCTTCTACACCATTAGAAAAGGAAAGTATGATCCTTTTAATCAACAAGAGACAAAAGCTAGGAATTTGTTTTTTACTATAAAAAACCTGGTCACTGGAAGACAGAATGTAAAATGAAGACTAGGGTGTATGTTGAAAAAAGAAAAGTACCCCAGAAAGCATTGAGGTCCCCTCCCCATAATTCTGATCGCTCAGCATGGCATGGCTCTGGGGAAGGATGGCAAAGGTAGAGGTGGCATAAAGAGGGGAATATTCAGTAAACCTTTCTGCCTTCACCACGCCCCTCTCCAGGAGTCATGAGTATATCTCATGTGGGGATGGCTAACAAAACCATTACAGCCCCTGTCTCTTGTTAAAACTTCTCATCTCAGATCAGATTAAGAAAAGAGAATGCTAGAGAATTATTAGGAAATTTGAATTGTGTTCTGCCCCACCTGGTGGGAGCTGCAACTGCATTGGGACTCCAAACTGGGAGTGACTCCAACAACCTTGTGCCTCTTGGCATTCTGTAGCCCTCTAGGACATCCTTCCCACCTTGCCTTAGCAGCTGCAAGTGGCAGCACCTTCAGTTGTGGGGAGCTAGTCAGGCCCAACGACCGGCATTCACCTTAGGAGGGTCTAGGTGCTCCTAGCAGTGCCTAGCTTGGCAGTACGAGGTAGGGAAGTCAGCCAACCTCTGCCCTTGGTGAACCCACCCTTCTCTGTTCTAGTTGCAGAAATATATTAGTTGTAAAATCTTAGGAAAATTATCTGTGTTTGCCCCAGTTTCTTTGTCTGAAAAGAGAAAAATAACAATGTACTCATGTCCCAGGATGGTTATTGTGCAATCAAAATGATAGAATGATTGTAAAGTGCTTACCACAGTGACTGGCATATGGTGAGTACTATATTAATATTTCCTTAATTAAATGTAATTGTTCCATGCCTTATAACTCTAAAGTTGGTTTCCAAATGTCAAAGGTAATAAGAGCAATGATTTTTATGTGTTATAATTTGGAAATACAATTGATATCATCTAATGTTTATAGTTTGTATTATTATTGCATTTCTAAATCTATATTGTGAAATATAAAAGACCATTGCAATGGTCTTTGCAAATATCTAACAGAAATGCTGTTAGAAAAAACTTCCCTTTTAATCTGGATAATATTAGATTATGAATTGGGCTTTTAAAAGGATGTTATAAAAAATTGGATATTTGAAAACTGTTAAATATGTAATGAGGTGTATTTTGTTATAAAACAGGTAGTAATAATATTTACTATATTAGCAAATTTTAATTTGAAAATCTTGGCTGTTATGAAAGTGTATATGGTGGTTTAAAGATATAGCTTTAACATTAATGATGAATTAACTGCTTTTTTTACTATTTAAGGTAAAAATTCTTGGAACTGTAATTTACTCTTGTTTTGACCTTTGATTACAGAGACAGCTGTCTGAATTGTTATGAAGTCAATAGTAGAAAATGGCATATGCTGCAGTCTGGAAACTCCTAAAGGTGGATGTCTGTGCCTGGTAAAAGTTTGGGATACAACTGTGGACATGGCCTAGTTAGGATCCTGCTGACTCTACTTCCCGGTTGTGCTCTTTCCTTTCTAAAAAGGAAATTTTCCCACTTGGTTAATCCTGAGCTGTCAGATATGACTCAAGCCTGGAATCAAATAGAGCAAAGGGAGTTTTTCCCTCTGTTATAATATATGACATTGTTCTAATTATGTTCCTCTTTTTCCTTTTGTAACAAATTTCAGTAACTAAGAAGTTGTGTAAATACAATACTAAATCTATTAAATAATAGATTAAATAATATTAAACATAGATTAAATAAATAAATAATGCTGGAACATCTCTGAGTTACCATGACAGGATTAAATATGAACTTATTACAATTTTAACCTATACTTGTGGTTGAATTATAGTATAAGGATGATATCCTCCTAAGGGGGAAATGATTAGATAAAGTAATAAGACAAAGATGTAATATGAAAGTTTTCTAAATAAATAGAATAGGAACTTTTGAAAAAGCAACAGTATTAGACTGTTTTTGCTAAGAACTATGTATATATATATGATTGATTGGCTTCCGAATTTATCTATCATGGAAATTCAGACTTTCAGTTTACTTTTAAGTTTTAGTAATAAGTTTTGAAAATTGGATTGAGGATTTATTAATTAAGGAAGTTATGAATAAATTGTATTAATAATGGTAAAGAAAGTAAAATTATTTTCCTTTTTAAAGTATCTGATAATTTTAAAAGGCAGAATAATTCATTTTACAATTAGACCCTCATAAAATTTTTAAAAGATTCTTATATCAGCTACAGGATTTAGGTAAGCAAATGGTTTTATAAACTGAAATTCTTTGGAGTTTTACAATTGGAGAACCAAATTTAAATAATATTGCTATTAGAATTTTCTAGGAACCTCTAGATTTGGAAGCAGCGAAGCAAAGTCCCTTTTCGAGCTGTCTTGAGAACAAAGTATATTGTCCAAGAAGAGCTATCTAGGGGACCAGATAATTACAGGAAACCTGTTGGACTATCCTTTCTGCACACTCTGTTCCCCTAATCAACTCTTCCTGCCAGTTCTTTTGGCTCTGGCCTTTGCAGACCCCAAGATTCTTACCTGCTCTGTCCAGCTTCAGCGCCCTCCTCAGGCTAAAAGAATGCTCCCTTGATTTTTATGTTTAAGTTCTCTTGGTTGCCTGGTCAAGATTTAAATCTCCCTTCTCAGAAATAGTCTATTGTGAGCTCTCTAAGCAGTTTGATTTGTACCTGACTTAATGTAATTATGTCTTAGAGGAGAATTGTGTGAATAACTTCATTGCATTGTTTGAACCTAACCCTGCATGGCTGGAAACTGGGCCATCTCTATGTGTTTAAGGACCTATGTTAAGCTAAACAGAAACTCAGATGTCAGGAGTTTTTTTATCTGAAAACTGACTGATCAATCAATCATTATGTCTGAGGGCCCCTAACAGGTGCTTCCACAACTGCCAAACTTGTGGGTGCATGCTACTGGATTATCTGGAGGAAGCCTCTTCTTCTGAGTGAACTGCAAAAACCCTCCAGGATCCTCAAGGTCCCTCTAGTACAGACCCAGAAAAGCCAACGTTCAGATGAGACTGTTGTCCCAAGATTCTGGGTTGAGTATGCTGTCCTAGTTTTCTTCCTTCTTCCCCTTTGTTTTGTGCCCAACCACCAAGGCCCTGATTCAAGTATGTTTTGGCATCTTCTCTCTCTACAGTCTTGCCCTTCACCCCTTTCCTGCTTGCAAACAATGACTAACAATGATACCTGGGCCATATCCCCATAGGTCCCCTTAAGGAACTAACCCTGTGAGCAGTATTCTGTGGCATCTTGGCATATACCTGCCTCTCCTTTATTGGCCATAAGGGTAGAGGTTTTTTCAGACCCCCCCTCTCCCTTTGGCCAAAAGGGGGAAATGTCAAGATACCTTGTTTTCCAGAGCTAAGGTCCAGCAAGCCAGGTTGTGCCCCAAGCTTGACATAACAACAGTCCTTTGTGCTCTGGATGATCTCACCCTCTGGCAAATTATATTACATTGACCAACATCAGGTATTTATTGCCCCTATTTCCCAGAGACCTGAGAGTCACCCATTACATCTCTTGACATGTTCACAATCCCTATTTCTTGTAACAGCTAAGTGAATCAAACAAGGTACTGCATTCCTGTTCCCACCACGCTAACTCTGGTTCTGTACTCCACTGTCAGAAAATCAACTTGGGCACTGTTCCCACAGGACCCAGGACCACTTGCATTGTCCACAAGTTAAGCCTGCTGTGTGCTTACTCAAGACCTAAGAATGGTTATGTCATGGTCCAGCCCACTTGTGGTTTTTTTATGTATATAAAGCACTGCCTTGCCCCAGCATGTTAAGCCTTCCTCCCCTGGAGGACTTCAGCTTGCTAACATTTCCTGACTTTGAAATTAAACTTCTGTTTGTGTCCTGACTCTCTCGCCTCTTGCCTGCTTTGTACAGCTCTGGTCACCCACAGGTTGGAGGCTGGTTCCAGTCCAGCTGACATCATTTAACCTTGTTTGCCTCAGTTCCTCATCTATAAAATGAGCTGGAGAAGGAAATGGCAAACCACTCCAGTATCTCTGCCAAAAAACCCCAGCGGGGTCACAAAGAATTGGCACAACTGAGCAGCAACTCTTAGTCTGCTGTTAGCTATTTGAGATCAGGCATGGCACTCTCAGTAAGCCTCACCTTCCTCCCTTGTAAATGGTGATGAAAGAAATGATTATTAAATAAACAAATATTGGGGAGATACAGAATTTTTTCCCTTCCTCACTTGGTCAAAGCTTAGTTCTCTGAAGGGCAGGGAGGAAGATGAGATGGAATCTCCTAGTTATTGCTCTATACAGGTAGAGAGACTTACAAATAGTTTAACCTAAGGTGAGTTCCAGCCCATTGTGTTACACAACGCGTCTGAACAGATCCTTTCTCTAGACTGCCTGAGGCTTGGGGTAGTCTGGGAATAAGATGATCAGAATGGCTTTCCACTCATAACATTTATTCTTCTAATTAATTATTAAACAATCATAGCTGATTACCATCCTCGGAAACACCCACGCTTCCAAGGGCATATAATCATTGAGCTGGTTCCATGAGGGGTCTTTGGCATTCGAGAGTGTCACTGACCCTTTTATTAATTATATGCTAACATGATTAATAAAATGACTGCTTACCCAGAAACTATGTCTCTCGAACTGATAACAACTATGATATCCATTTCATAAGTATTGTGAGGACAGTTCTTTGTAAACCTTAAAGTGCTGTACATTGTCAATCATCTAGTCAGTCAGCCTAGACCAGGACAGCAGCTAGTCAAGTGACTGGCACATAGTAGGTGCTCCAGAAAAATGTGTTGAATTTAATTGATTAATTCATCAGATAGGCAGGCAGACAGATCAAAATTGAGTTAGTCACATTTACTGAATATCTGCTACAGCTGGGAGCTGTAAGGACAGCATTTTCAGAGATATCCCAAGAACCAGAATGGTTTGTCCTGATTTTGTCTAAAGAGCCTACTGACAAACTAAATAAGGTATTTTTGAAAGAACATTCTTAGAAAAGATGAGGAAATACACCTACCTTCTATCAGTAAAGGGATGTAAAGGGGTGGTGGACTATGGATGCAGATTATTGCAAATGCTGTCAGAGAAGGTTGCAGTGCTGGTTGGTTTTGGTTAAAAGTTTATTTTTCAAAAGGGAGAGTTGAGCGGTGAGGTGTATACTGAGAAATGATTGGATATCATACAGAGACAAAGGACTCACACTGCCCACCTACAGCCATGTTTGTAGGTTGGGTACCCAGGCTATATCGTTTCCTCAGGGTTTTAGGGTATCTCTGAGGATGAATGGGGTTTTTCTAAAGCTATAGGCTCAAGCCCCCATTCTGTTTTTCCCCCTAGTATCAATCACCAGTGCCAGTTAGTATCTCTACACTATCAAGTTGACCATTTGCTTTCTCCTCACTATCAATTAACCATAGATTAGTTTTTGTCAGATATATTCATATATATTACAGTATATGTATGTGCAGATGGATATGCACATGTGTACATAACAATACATGTGTATATGACAATAAGTACATACTACATATATGCACACACAATACACACATGCATATGTACACACAGGTACATGCATGCATACATTTACACAGATAAATAAGCAATTGTTTCACAGATTACACATGGGAGACAATGGAGGTTTTGGAGGTTTACTCTTGATCTGGTCAGACAGGAAGACAACTTTGGAGGGGTTAATAATCTTTCTTTATTCTAATCCAGTCTTTTCAAGGGGAGTTATGATAATCGGAGCACTAACTCTTACAGCATTCCCTCATCACCCTTCTCGCAGAAGTGGGTGAGAATATAGTAGGAGCTGCACCTTCTGTGGGATCCCCTAAGCCTCAGTGGGGGCTGGTTGACACAAACACAGATTCCCCCTAAGCCTTGGGAGCCAATCAAGGCACACACAGCATTACATTGTCATATTCCCCCATGGGTTCCCCACTCACTGGCCAGTGCCCACTGACTTTCTAGGGCAATAGACAAAGAAGGCATAGTGCCAGCAACAGCCTCACAGGTTAACTTTAGCAATATTATCATTCAGCACAATCGTAGTAAATACCACACTATGTCACCCTTCACAGCTTCAGTAGAACTGCCTATCACTATGATTCTAGGAATTACTATCTAGGATCCTTGGAGCTATTCTGGGAGTTATAGAAACTAGAGACTGCATGGCCATGGAGCCTGAAAAACTAAATTCTAAGAAAGAATAATAAAATCCTCCTTACAGCAACACACACATGCACTCATGCATACATGTACGCCGCATATATGAGCACACAACACACATTTGGGCATATACATGTACACATGCAAAATACATACATGCCAGAAAGTATAGGCATATCTCTCAACCCCTCTCCCCTCTACCACCTTGGTCCCTAGAGAGAATGGATTCAAACTTAAAATGATTACTACAAATATTTCCACCACTAACTTCACTTCCAGGTGTGGCATCGCTGATGACACAGTTCACTCTTTGGTTACTGTGGTTCCCACTGAGCTCAGCTGCCCAAAAGCTCTGCTATGCACTCCCATCCATGGACCTCTGGTGGCTCTTTTTTTTTTTAATTATTTTATTTGTTTTTGGTTTTCTACAATCACTTCCAAATATCTTAGACTTTTTGCCCCCTCCTTACTCCCTTCTTTCCTCCTCTCTTCCGCTACAACATGCAATCTTATATAGGTTCTACATATACATTCTTATTAAATACATTTTCACCTTAGTCATGTTGCATAGAAGAATTAAAATGAATGGGAGAAATCATAAAATGAAACAAAACAAAAAATAATACAAAAGAAAATGGGCTGCTTCATTCTGCAATCAAATTCCATAGTTCTTTCTCTGGATGTGGAAGACATTCTGCCTCAAGAGTCCATTGGGAATTTTTTAAGTTCTTGTATTGCTGTGAAGGACTAAGTCTATCAGAAAAATTCCTCACATGTTGTGGTTGTTGCTGTGTATAAAGTACTCCTGGTTCTGCTCTTTTCACTCAGCATCAGTTCATATAAGTCTTTCCAGGCCTCCGTGAAGTCTTCCTTTTCATCATTTCTTATAGCACAATAATATTCCATTTCATTCATATACAACAATTGTTCAGCCATTCCCCAATGGATGGGCATCCCCTTGATTTCCAGTTCTTGGCCATCTGGTGGCTCTTTTAACCTTTTCAAGCTCTCAAGGTCATTCTGGACTTCATCATGACCCAGTGAGAAAGGGGCCAAGCCCTTTCCCTGACCAAGGAACCTACAGTTTTTGCCTCTCTTGCCTCCAGGAACGCTCTATTTAATGTATTAGTTACTTTTGTATGTGTACTTAGTTCTGGTTTAGTGGGCAATTATAAGTTTTGTGTGTTTTTTTTCACTTTGTAGTAAGTTGACAAGAAACAGAATAGCTATACTTGCTCCGCATTATCACACAGAAGCAAACTCACCAACTGCCTCAACCCCTCCATGGTCAATTGTCTGGACTGGTCCTCATTGACTAGTATTCCTGCTGCAGTATAAAACTTGAAGGCAGGAATAAAGCAATATGAAAAGAAAGAACAAAGAGGGGGGGAGGAGAGTGAGCAGGAGGGGGAGGGGGGAGAGAGAGAGAGAGAGAGAGAGAGAGAGAGGTAGCTGTACCAAGTAGAGAAGAAGGAAGGTGAACATATAAAACAAAAATATGGTAAAACTTTCTTCAGGAAACCTGAAGCTGGTTATTTTTAGTTTTTATTTTTACAAAGGTCTTTGTTTTGTATTTTAGTGTTTGAGTGTTTGCTGAGAAGTATCTATTATGTCAAAACAAAATATCAATAAACTGAATGAGGAAATCACTTAATAAAATTAATTTTAAAAGAAAAGTCTTGACTTTCCTAGCAAACAATGGTCGCTTTTATTACATGGACAGCTTTTGACCAGGTGCTGACTACCTGGGGAAACAGAAAATCACAGATGCAGCCCTTCCCTCTAGATTCAACAATATGTAATGAGAGCCACCTCCAGGGCTGGATTTTCCCAGTTTATTCAAGGATTTCAATCAACTAATAAACATTTATTAAATACTTACTATGTGCCGGGCACTATACTAAGCACTTGGGATACAAAAATAGTCAAAAGAAAGATATTCCCTGCCCTCAAAGAGTTTACAATCTTATGGGGGAGACAATATGTGAGCAAATATACAAAGTTAAGTATAGGTGTTGATATTAACGGTAGACACAGGGGACTCTTTTTCTCAGGACTAAGTGAATCAAGAATCCTTCTGTGGTATGGTGTTTTTCCTGCCCGTGTATGTGGAGGGTGTATAATTCCAGGTTGTGAGGGGTGTTGCTGCATCAGAAGGGGTCCGATTGCCCTGCCCCTGGTCACGTTGACCATTTTACGTGTTGGGGTAAACCATGGTCACATATAGAAAAGGACAAGCCATTTAGGGGAGAGAAGTCAAATGAGAAAAACGGCCAACTTTTGAGTAATCCTTGACGTTTCCTTCCTGATCTCATGTAGACTTCCCAGTCTGAATCTTGGTTCTTACACCCTCTTTTCTCACCCATCTCAACCTCTGAGATCTTGGTGCTTCACAGAAATCCTAGTATGAATGAGCCTGGTTTGGGGGGTTTAAGTTGCTTTCTTTTCACTTTGGTTCATCTCATCTGCTCCCTAGATTGTAGTGACAGTCCTGTAAAAGATGAGAGATGGCATTCTCTTATGGGATAGGGCTCCCCTATCCACTTGTGGCTAGTAGATAGTATAAGCATCCCTTATTATTCCCTCCATGGGAGAGAGAGTTAGCAACAATGTTCTGTGCTTGTGGTGAATGTGACCAATAAATAGATAAATTGAAAGTATAACAAAACAAAATTAAAATAATAGGTTTGTTTGCTATCTTCACACATATTAAATTAGAAAGTACAAAGACAGAGTGAGGGGACCTTCTTCAAGAGCCTGAAAGCTGAAGTCATGGCACAAGAACAGTAGTAACCATACTTTGACCCACCCCAACCCCACAAAATCAGGAGCACAGTATTCCCCCAAACACGTGCAGTCAGTAGGAAGTGGATACACACATAATACTTACTAGTGGAGACACACATTAGTGACCTCCTGTGATCAAAGTAGCTCACACTTCTGAGGCTGTAGGACTTTTTCTATTCTTTCTCTTCCAGTTTCTTCATGCTGCATTCCTCCTCCCCTTTCCCAGCACAATTCTTCTGCTGAGTAGTTGCTCCACATGACTCCATGGGTCAGTTCCTTTCTAAAACTAAACTCATGACAACCAAGAATAATTCTTTCTCAACTCACATAGCTTTTCTTGCATGAGGGCTTGACTTACTAGACCTATTCACTACTGCGTATAAGATCACCCTTTTTGTTTGTTTGCATTAGTTTTTATTTTATTACACAGCATATATCTTAGAAATCAAATGATTTAAAAATACAAAATACAAATCCTGTGCACTTTACACAATTTTATCAATTAATACCCCCATTCATATCAATAGTAGTCCTACCCCATCAAGGCAGCACATTGAAATCCCCTGTGTTTTAGTTTTAAAATGATGTAGTATATTTTCATCATTCCTCTTTGGTAATATGGTAAACTGCCTAAATTTTAACTCAAAGCAATACCACTACACAACAATGAGTTATGTTGAAATTAAACTGTTGTATCATAATACAAATATCCTTTAAAAATTAATCTGATCTTTCTTACTACTGCCACTACCACCACCAACCTTGAGCAATTTTTTTTTAATCTGAAAAATAAAATCCTCAGTATATAGTTGCATTGACCAGTAAAACAAATTTCAACCCTGCCCATGTCCAAAAATGTTTGTCTTTTTCTGCATCTTAAGTTCATTACCTCTCTGTCAGGAGGTGAATATCCTGCTTCATCTCCATTCCTTTGGAGTCATGATTTATTATTGTGTTGATCAAAGTTCTTAAGTCTTTTAAGTTGTTTTTCTCTGTAAAGTTATTACTGTATAAATTGTCCCCTTAGCTCTGCTCACTTCCCTCTGCATCACATCAGTTCATGGGGTTCTTCCCAGTTTCTTCAGAAAATGTGCATTTCATTATTTCTTATGACACCATAATAGTCCCTTACATAAATATAACACAATTTGTTTAGTCATTTCCTAATGGGAAGGTATCCCTTTAGTTTCTTATTTTGTCCTACTACAGAAAGAAATGCTATAAATGTTTTTGTACACATAAGTCCTTTCCTCTTTGAAATCTTCAAGAAGTAGGCTTAGTGGCAGTGTAGCTGGGTCAACAAGTATGAACAGTTGACTCTTTGGGGGGCAGAGTTTCAAATGGTACAATATTTCCTAGTGGACAAGTAGTTCTGCCATTAGAAATCATGACTGATGGGAGGGAAGGAGGAGAGTCAAAGAATGATTCCTTTTTAGAGTTTGATTCTTCCATAGTTGATTCTCTTATTACCTGTCAGATCATAATCTTCTGAGCTTCCTCCTTTTATTGACCATCTAAAGAATGTCTTGCTTTAACAGGCAGTTTTCAGAGGAAGAAATTAAAGCTATCTATAGTCAAATGAAAAAATGCTCTAAATCACTATTGATTAGAGAGATACGAATCAAAACAACTCTGAGGTACCACATCACACCTATCAGATTGGCTAACATGACAAAACAGGAAGATGATAAATGTTGGAGAAGATGTGGGAGAGTTGGAACACTAATTCATTGTTGGTGGAGCTGTGAGCTCATCCAACCATTCTGGAGAGCAATTTGGAACTGTGCCCAAAGGGCTACAAAAATGTGCATACCCTTTGACAAAACTGCTTCTAGGACTGTATCCCTAAGAGATCATAAAAATAGGAAAGGACATGTACAAAAATATTTATAGCAGCTCTCTTTGTGGTGGTCAAAAACTGGAAATCAAGGGGATGCCCATCCATTGGGGAATGACTGAATAAATTGTGGTATATGAATGCAATGGAATACTATTGTGCTATAAGAAATGATGAACAGGAAGACTTCACAGAGGACTGGAAAAACTTATATGAACTGATGCTGAGTGAAAAGAGCAGAACCAGGAGAACTTTGTACACAGCAACAACCACAGCATGTGAGGAATTTTTCTGGTAGACTTAGTACTTCATTGCAATACAAGGACTTAAAAAAATTCCCAATGAACTCTTGAGGCAGAATGCCTTCCACATCCGAGTAAGAACTATGGAATTTGATTGCAGAATGAAGCAGCCCATTTTCTTTTGTATTATGTTTTGTTTTGTTTCATTTTATGATTTCTCCCATTCATTTTAATTCTTCTATGCAACATGACTAAGGTGAAAATGTATTTAATAAGAATGTATATGTAGAAACTATATAAAATTGTATGCTGTCTCAGGAAGGGAGTGGGAATGGAGGGCATAAGGAGGGGGAGGGAGGGGAAAAATCTAAGATATTTGGAAGTGATTATAGAACACTGAAAACAAATAAAATGATTTAATAAAAAAATTTGAATTAAAAAAAAGAATGTCTTGCTTTTCAAAGGTTTTGTTTTCTAAAAGTATGCCCAATGCTTTGGCCAGCCAATGTCTACCTGACTTCTAAGTTCCATCAAGTGTGATGAATATACTTCTTTGAACCTAATCAAAGAGGTAAAAAGTATAAACATTTATTTGTACTTTATTTCAGACCTTAAAACTCTGTTGAATGAGTAAACGGAAAAAAAGCACTGAATAAGTGTTTTTATACGCCAAGCACTATGCTAAATTCCAGGGATACAAACAGAAAAATTGAGATAATTACCACTTTCAAGGAACTAACAGTCTAATTGAGGGGGGAAACACATAAATACCTTGTTATCTCTGTTACCTGCCCCTTACAATCTGTCATTTCATTAACAGAGCTAGAATGAAATCATTTGATCAGAGTTCTACTGATCAGCTCCTGCCAGACTCCAGCATAAACACTCAAATATTTATCTGTTTTCTACTTCCAAATCTCTTCTCTCTTTCTTCTGCTTGTGTTCCTCCTTCACTCTAATTCTCTTTTTCCTTTCTTCTCCCTCCTTCATGTTCTTTCTCCTATTCCCTTCTCTATCTCCTCCCCTCTCCTCCCCTCCCCTCCCCTCCTCTCTTCTCCTCTCCTCTCCTCTCCTCCCCTCCTCTCCTCTCCTTTCTTCTCTCCAACCAGTCTCTTTCCTTTCTTATTTCTTTTCCTTTTCTTCTTTTCTCTCATCTCTTTTCCTTGCTCTCTCCCCCTACTTTCCTCTTTCTTCCTCTCTCCCCACCTCTCTGTCCCCCTCCCTCTTTCTCTTCTCTTTTTCTCATCTACCTTTGTCTCTCCCTCTCTCCTTACCTCTCTGCTTTCCTCTTCTCCATTCTTCTCTTTTCTCTCACACCACACCAAACCTCATCGATCAATTCTTGCTGTGCAATAATGGTGCCAAATACGTACTAGCATCAAGGTAAGAAACAATCCTTTCTTCGGTGTGTATAGCTTTGTGAATTATGGGTCTAGAAGTGATTTCAGTAAGGAACGTTCTCTCAAATGTAGGTTGTGTGTCATTAAAGGAGTTGGTCAAGAAGTCAGCCATCTATCCCATCAGGTCATTGTTTCTGTTCCCATAAAGCCTCAGGCCTGGTCTGAGTGATTTCCCCAGGGAGTTAACTCAATCTGCTGGTTGATTGGTCTTGGCAAAGACAGAGCCTTAGAGACAAGGCCTAGGCCACCATCCTGCACTGTGCTTCCTTATTTTTATCTAAGAGTGGCAATTTGGTCTAGATGATTCAGCTCATTTTATCTTGCTGTTATTTCCTGTTTCACTATATTTGAGCTATTTAAAAAGAGCTTCTGAAGAAAAAAATACCAGATTTCAAATCCCTGTAAGAGTAAAACAGAATACTACTCAATCACTCAAAGATTTTTCATCCTTTTAAAAGAGGAGTCTGCAGTACTCATTTAGAAAGATCGATTAGAATAGCTGAGCTGGAGGGTGATGAGGCTGCACATTCTGTTAGGTGTATTAGCTTCTTCATAGCCTCAAAGGTACAGAAACAGTGTAGGATGGCCTACAGCAAGATGAGCCCATTCGTGGGTGGAGTGGGCTGCCTGTAGGTGCCATGACTTGAAAGGATGACAAAAGCTCCCTCTGCTCAAAAATATATTCCCATTAAACTAACCTCACACTTTAAAATGCCTGGCATCTGTATCAGTTTTGTATTTCTAGGAAGCTCCTTTTAAAAGTGCTAATATTTTACCTTGGGGGAGTGATATATTAACAAGGTAGCACAAATTATTCCCCCAACCCAAAACAAAAACCCTCAAATCTCATCATTTTCTCCTTTCCCACCTTACATAATCAAGCAAGAAGGGATTGTGCAATTCATCTGCATGTTGAAACATTCTGTGCTCATGATTAGGTTGCCTTGAAACAGATTGCAAGCATACATGCATTCAGTCAGTCTGTTACAGTACATGAGCAGTGACACCCAGACCAGACTGATGTACAGAGGAATCAATGATCTCCTAGGCTAGTTTTCAACCCAAAGGTTGGGGGGGAGGGAGGACATGGAGAGAAGGGGGCAAGGACTTGGAGGGGAGAGGGGTTGGAGGTCTAGGCACTCCTGGATAGAAACACATTTGTTGTTCACTCCTTTCAGTTGCCTCTGACTCTTCCTGCCCTATTTGGGTTGTTGGGTTGGGTTTTTGGTAAAGATACTGAAAGTTGTTCGCCATTTCCTCCTCCAGCTCATTTTACAGATGAGGAAACTGAAGCAAGTAAGCTTACATGACTTGCCCAGGGTCACAGGGCTAATAATATGAAGCCATGTTTAAACTCAGGTCTTCCTGACTCCAAGTCCTGCACTCTATCCACTGAGACATTTAGATGCACCATAAAATAAATATATACCTGCATTTCATGGCTAGGGCTAAAGCCATCCTTCCAGAAGGATCCACCAAATTTAGTCCTGGTTTTGGGCCCTGGCATTTCCTCTAGTATCTCCACCTTTAGAGGATGTTGCTACAGGGTGGCCACTGGGACCATCTTTACCCCTGCCTTCACCATCTCTTCCTCTTCTTTCTCCTAAGCCCCTGTTTCTGCTGACTTACTCTGTACTTCCAAGTTCTGGCTGCCATTTGAAAGTTTTAGGCAGCTGGTGAAACTTGGGAAAATTTGGCAATCAAAACTTCCATTCCATTCAGACACTAACACTGGCTTGTAATGGGCTTTCAAAATCTTAGCAAAGAGAGACATTTTTAGAAATTCTACTTTTAAAAAGTTTTTTTTTTTTTTGTTTCAGTGGCTGTTCTCTTTTTGGTTGCTCTGGCCTCAGTTTTAACTTGTACAAGCAGTTCTTCAAATTTTTACTGCTTGGGCATCAGTTTTTTGTTGCTTAGTCATTTCAGTCGTGTCTGACTCTCTGTGACCCCATTTGGAGTTTTCTTGGCAAAGATAGTGGAGTGGTTTGCCATTTCCTTCTCCTGCATGTTTTACAGATGAGGAAACTAAGGCAAACAGGGTTAAGTGACTAGACCATGGTCACACTGCTAGTATCTGTGCCATGCACCTCCTATCTTGGCATATAGACCTATATGATTTAAAATAACAATTATTTCCTTCATTAAAATTAGCATTGATTATGATAGAATCTGGGTAGCTGGATGGTGAAGTGGATAGCGCACCTGGCCTGAAGTTAGGAAGACTCATCTTCCTGAGTTCAAATGTGGCCTCAGACACTTACTTAGCTGTGTAACCCTGGGCAAGTCATTTAACCCTATTTGCCTTAGTTTCCTCATCTGTAAAATGAACTGGAGAAGGAAATGGAGAATCCCCCCAGTGTCTTTGCCAAGAAAGCCCCAAATGGCATCACAAAGAGTCAGATACAACTGAACTGACTGAACAGTGAGTAGTTGTCTCTTTCCCTCTGATTCACAGTGCTTAGAATAGGCATTTGAAAGACCCTAACATCACTCTTCCCCTCCTTGAGAGAAATAAGTAGCCAAGGTTAATTTATATAACTCAGTCCAGATGGAAGAAAACAAGACAAGGGAAAATAAATGGAAATGGAGCAAATGCCTGTCCAGGCCATAGAAAAGACTGTAGGAGGTGTGGAGGCGATGTAAGAGGCAGTGTTCATGAAGGGGCTGAGATTAGAGCTGGGATTTTGAACTAGGATTTCTTAACCCACACCCACACCCACCCCTAATAACAAACTGCATTTCAATATCATTCATTTCCTTTGTAATCTTAGGTATTTTATATATTTAACAACACTTTTTTTTCACCAGACTGCCAACGGCAGAATCCATAACGTTAAAAAAAAAATAGGTTAACGACTCTCACTTAGAGATAAATAGCTACAGGTAATCTGGACCAGGGGTGGGGAACCTGTGGCCTCGAGGTCATAATTACTAAGTAGGCCAGCTGTTCAACATGGTCTCTGAAGGAGAGCTAATTAGCACCACTGTATTGCTGTTGTTCAGTTGTTTTGGACTCTTTGTGACCTCATGGACCATACTGTCCGTGGTGTTTTCTTGGCAAAGATGTGGTTTGCCATTTTGTTTTTGTCAGACAGAGGTTAAGTGATTTGCCCAAGGTCAATCAGCTAGGAAGTTTTTGAGGTTAGATGTGAATTCAGGTTTTCCTGACTACAAGTCCAACACTCTATCCATTGGATCACGCTGTGTGACAGACAACCCAATACCTGAGAATAGGAAAGCTACTGAGCAACCAACAGCAGAAAGAGAATCTGTAACACCTTCGGGGAGCAGAGCACAGTGGCAGTCTATTGGGGGATCATGATGAGGAACACTGAAAAGAACTGTGAGAAGAGCAATGCAAAACAGAGTACCAACATGATGGAACATAATGGGCCTCCCCCACTTCTTATCAATTATCCCATGCAGGGAAGCACTGTAAATAACAGGAATTATAAAGGTTTTGGTAGAGAATCACCTGCCAGAGGGTCTGTTTTCTCTCCTTGGCCTTCAATTCAAGTGCTTTCTCTGTCCTTTCATTTGAAAATGAGACTGTATTTTGCTTTGAGCCATGTGAGCCCCAAGTCTTATATGGGAAGCCAGTGGCTACCTTTTGGGGGCAGGGTTAGACTTGGAAGTTCCTTGGTTCCTCCTCAAGGATCTGATGCACATCAAATCAAAAAAGAGGTCCCAAAGGGCCCTTTACGTCAGGAGAAAGCTTCTACCATAAGTTTTATAATCAAATAAATTGAATCATGGGAGAATGTAAAAGGGAAATTAGCACCACCAAGACATTGGAAAGAAACAGGGAAGCTGTGCTATTGTATCACAAATAACACATGGGAGGCACTGGAGTTTTTGGACTCCAGACTCTAACTGGTTCCCTCTTGATCTGGTCAGACAGGAAGGACAGGAAAACAGCTTCGGAGGGGTTAATTATTTTA
Source organism: Potorous gilbertii (assembly GCA_028658325.1). NCBI lineage: Eukaryota > Metazoa > Chordata > Mammalia > Diprotodontia > Potoroidae > Potorous > Potorous gilbertii. The sequence goes on from JAQQSK010001274.1 coordinate 349,760, forward strand.
CTTTATTTTAGTCGAGTCTTCTCAAGAGAGTTTGCTGATAATGGGAGCACCAATTCCTACAGCATTCCCTAATTATCCTTCTCAAAGGAGCCAGAGAGAAGGGGGTGGAGCCTCAATGGGGACGATCCAGACAAGCACAGTATTCCAGCTTGTGCATTTCCCTAAATCCCCTCAAGCCTCTATGGGGGCCGGTTGAGGCAGGTACATGTATTCCTCTATGCATTATCCAAATCCCAATTCCTTCTGGGATACCCTTAAGCTTTCATGGGGGCCTATAAAGGCATACAGAACATTACACTGTCATATTCCACTATGGGTTCCCCACTTACTGACCAGTGCACACTTGCTTTATAGGGCAACAGACAAAGAAGGCAATTTGTCACCAATATTTTCTTAAGTTTACATTATCTTATAGTTATATCTCACTGCGCAGTCACAGAGGATATTTACAATTTTAAACACAAATGTGCATGTTATTTATCATTATAAAATGCTGTGCAAGCATGGTAGAGACGTTTACAAGTGATGAGTCTAGGAAAAAGAGATTGTTACAGTTGTAGATCCTGGGAAACTAAATTCTAAGAAAGAATAACAAAAATCTACCTTACACACACTAAAGTCTACCTTACATGCAGCTGGTAAGTTCTCAAAACTGTTCCATTGCTACGATTTTGAACTCTGAAATTTCCCCTTCTGACCATATTCTCCTGTCCTCTCACATCTCCCTCTGATAAACTCCTTTTAAACCTATTCTCCTTCACTGTGACCTCTGGACCCTCCAAGCCTCTCTGTCCATCACCCATGTCCTGACTTCACTCTCCTCCCATCCATGTTTTACTCCTGTACTTAACCAGTTGAACTATATACCATCAGTTGAACTATATACCATCATCCACCCTTAAATCCTTTTCTCCTTTTTTCTTCTACCATTTATTCCCTGATAATTTTCAAAGATGGAGGCAGCTAAGTGGCTCATTGGAAAAGAGCACTGGGCCTGGAGTCAGAAATATCTGAGTTCAAATCTGGCCTCAGACATTTACTAGCTGTGTGACCTTGGACAAATCACTTAACTTCTGTTTGCCATAATCAATGGGAGGAGAAAATGGCAAACCACTCCAATATCTTTGCCAAGAAAACCCCATGGACAGTATGGTCCACAGAATCAGATATTATTGAAAACTGAACAATAACAATCTTCAGACATATCCTTACCCTTCTGCTCAAAAAGCTAAAATCTTTTTTCCTTGGTATAGAGGTTGTGCTTTGCTGACAGAACCTCCAAGAATTCAGAGGTCATCTCCAGACCAAGATAATTCATCAGAGTACAACCTTAGTAGAGGCCTTGCTCATAGGAAGCACTGAATAAATGTAGGGTGACAGTAGGGGTTGATTGAGTCCATCAGTGAAATCATCCCCACCTTACTTAGGGATGTGAAAAAATGAGGGGTACTCTCACTTTGGGTAACTGGAAAAAAAACCCCCGAAAACACTAGCCCTAGGGTGAGAATACATCTCAGTTGAATCATTCAATCAGAGAGATGGACATCAAATATCATGAAATATCAAGATAGTTCAACTAGGTATGATAGGAAGGACGAAGTCTTTTTAGTCTCAGTCATATCTTCTGAGGTATATATGAAATAAGGAAGTTCACTGCAACTGGGGTTTACACTTAGCAACTTAGACCTCTCTGACCAAGCCCCTGAGAAGGAATAGCTTGAGGGGGAGGAGAGTGCCATAGTCTTGGTCTCTCCCTTCTCTAATCAGCTCAGCCAGAGGAGGATCCCATAAACTTCTATGCAGAGTTGGAGGATCTGAACATTTTCATGGGCTTCCTTCCAGTGTCCTTAGTATAGTGGTAACTAGTGGCACTATCTATTTTGGACATAGTGAGGAAAGATAGATTAAAAACTGTGAAAATCCCAGCAGAAGAACTATGGCAGACCTAAGGGGGAGTAGCTTGAAGACTCTAACAAATAGATTTCCAGGAGTTATGAGGGACCTATTTTTCCTATATGCTCTAAGCTTGAGCCCACTTTTCCCAAGACTCTATGTACTGGTGGAAAAGTATCTCACAGACTTTGTTCTTTATCCTACTACCTTTGTAAATAAACACCTCTTTCTAAAAGCTAATTGTCTGGCTGACAAATTGATATTACTGATCACAGGAGAGAAAGCACCATAATGGGAGCTCCTGAGCATTAGTAAAACACCCTCCAACATTTTAGGGATACTCCTAGGACCCTGAGGGGAGATTAGTAGCCCCCTTCTAAGGAACCAAATTGTCACTTAGTCCCAGACCCTGTACCACACTTGAATTAATTGATGCTGGATGAGCAATATACAGAGTTGATATTGATGCTGTGAGCACTGATACAAACCCACAGAGACCTGTATGGTTTTTCTTCTTTTTTTAAAATAGCATTTTATTTATTGTAAGAGTATTTTATTTTTTTCCAATTACATGTAAAGACAAATTTTAATATCTATTTTTTAAAATTTTGAGTTCCAAATTTTCTCCCTCCTTAGCTCCTCTCCCCCACTCCCTCATGCAGTAAGCAATTTAATATAGGTTATGCATGTATAATCATGTAAAACACATTTCTGTATTAGTCATATTGTGAAAGAAGAAACAGACCAAAAGAAAAAATCACATACAAAATGTGAAAATAGTATACTTTGATATGCATTCAGATGCACCATCAATTCTTTCTCTGGATGTAGATAGCATTTTCCATCATGAGTCCTTTGGGATTGTCTTGTATCTTTGTATTGCTGAGAATGGCTAAGTCACTCATAGCTGATCATTGCACCATGTTGCTCATACTGTATATGATGTTCTTCTGGTTTGCATCAAGAACCCAGTAAGTTTTAATGATTACCTTCAAGGAGTCAGTGAGAGATGGAACTAAGTAAGACTTTAGTGTTTGGTAGAATAGTATCTCTGTGGTAGTCTGGAGTTCCTGAGAATTTGCCTTCTTTATAAGTCGTTTTTTAAATGTCATTTTATAGGTTGATTTAACTTTTCAGGGAGGCACCAAAAAAATGAATTATGTATATGTCCCTTTGCATGTGTCCTGGGCCTGAGGTTGTATTTGTTACATTGCCTTCAAGTCTGGGCACAGTTCTATGACAGGTGATTCCATGATGGGTCTGTATCTTAGGTTTATTAACAGCTGTGCATAGGCATAGGTCATAGCATTTAGAGTTGGGACCTCAGAGATCATTCGTCAAACTTCTTTGTTTTATAGATGAAGAAGATGAGAACCGGAAAAGTTGGCACCTGGTGTATTCCTCACTCTAACCGTCCCATTTTTAAGATATGCCAAGTACTTTACATCTCCTCCCTCATTGAGACTTACAGCAACCTTGTAAGGGAGGTGTTACATATATTATAATCTCCATTTTACAGAAGAGCACACGGATACTGAGAAAGTGACTTGCCCAAGGTGGACACTTAGGTGGCACAGTGGATCTAAAGTCAGTCAGAGTCCAGAAGGACCAAATAAGAATATTGCCTCAAACTTTTGCTAGCTATAGGACCCTGGACAAGTAATTTAAATGCTCTCAGCCTCAGTTTCCTCATCTGTAAAATGAGGATACTCATAGCACTTACCTCTCAGAGTTGTGGAGATCCAATGAGAAAGCACACATAAAATGCTTTGCCAACTTAAAGCATTATGTAAATGCTATATATTATTCATCATTATTAAGGGCAGTTAGGGTGGCACAATAGATAGAGCTTTGGACTTGGAGTCAGGAAGACCTGAATTCAAATCCATCCTCAGACCCTTACTAGCTGTGCGACCCTGGAAAAGTTACCTAACCTTTGTCTGTCTCAGTTTCCTCATCTGTAAAATGAGCCAGAGAAGGAAATGGCAACCACTTAAATATCTTTGCTAAGAAAAACCCAAATGGGGTCACAAAGAGCAGGACACAACTGAACAATAACAACTCACTGTTATTCACACAACCAGTCAGTTTCCTTCAAAACACAAGGGTGATTGTGGCTAGCTCAAAGCCATTACTATCATTGCAACTAGGACAGGGCATCCAAATGAACCATAGTTCATTTTTTGTTCATTTTTGACTGTTTTACTTAGACCTGGGTCAAGGTATAAGTAAAGTGTTCAGCTAAGTTCAGCTTTCCAGAACAGTTCTCTTGTACAGATGTCAAGCCAGCCAGTCTTTGATACTGTTCATCACGTGTCAGAAAGTGTGGGAGCAAAATGCCAGGGAAGCCACTAAAGCTCAGGGCAGCAGTTTGGCTGTGACGGTCTCATGGTCCTTCATATTCCCTTCTCTGGGATCTGAGGGATGACAGTAGATTCAGCCCAGAATTAAATATCTGTTCCTTAGGGACTGAGCTCAGTCCCCTTTCCCTAAAGGAGTATTTGACACAGGGCACTGTCATGAGCATGGTCTCTTGGTTAGGATCATAAAATCAAAGCTGGAAGGGACCTCAGAAGCTATCTGGTCCAATCCTCTCATTTTACAGTTGAGGAAATAGTGATCCAGAGGCCCTACGTGGCCCTAGGTCCCACAGGTAGTAAAGTTTCAGAAGTGGACCGGGAATAATACATTTTGGGAATTGGCGGGTCACTACTTGGTACTACTTGATCCAGTCCCAGAAGTCCTACTAAGCCCTGAATCCCCAGTCTTCCAAAGGCTATCCCCAAAGACATTTCTGGGATCCTACCTAGTACAAGTTGGCTCTTAGAGTGATTTCTCTGTTGAAGGAACTAGATACTCCTTGCTCCCTTAAGCATTCTGCTGGGGACAACTATTTGTCTTGTCAACTTGAAAGGGACAGGCAATGAGAGTCTTATACTAATTTATAAGTTTGTTTAAATTCATGTGTCAACAGCAGAAATATCCAATTTCATGCACAGTCCCAATTCCCTGCACTGGGAACAGAATTCCAGGAAGCAATTATGTTGAACAAAATGTTATGGGTAACAGGAGTGGCTTGTGAATTATTCATAATCAGTTAATTATTTTAACCCATTTTTGTCCATTTTTAACACGATTTATTATTTCATGTCAGCTTCTGGAAAGCTCCCAAGATATGCAATGCTCTGTCTTCCTGTAGATATGTTTACAAAGCTAGAAAACAGTTTGTTTTTAACCTATATTATCTAGGCCAGTGGTCCCCAAAGTGGGACCTGTGACCATATGGGAGCCACGTCCTGAACAAAAGGTGACTGTGGTCTGGCCCAAAGGGGTATGTGATCAACCAATCAGAGGTTGAGAAGATGGCTCTCATCTCACCCTTAGGGCAATAGTCAGTCATAAGCCTTTCTTCAGTATAACCATATTTAGCCTTATAGCTCTCCCCTGCTATACAAGCTTCCAAAATCCCCTTTTCCCCATTGGACTTCAGGGCACTTCTAATAGCCACATCTGCAACTGTTGCGCAAGTGATATTGGGGAAAATACTCCATTTTCCCATATCCTTCCCCTCTCCCTCAAGCCTTACATGTATATTTATCTATTGTCTGTCCTCTAGTCATCTGTAGCTGCAACAGATGTCCCTCAAAGAGAAGGCTCTGGCTCTGGTGAATAAAGGCCCAGCCTCCCCATTTTCCTTAAAATGGCACAAAATGAATCACACAGGCTGAGCAGGTGTGGATGAGTTTTTAACTGAATCGTGTGGACTTTTTTTATGTTATCTTCTGCCTTCCAGTCTTCCCTATTACTGTCAAGGGGACAACATCCTTTCAGTTACTCAGGTTCACCCCCCTAATGTCATCTCCAACTCCTCATTCTCACTCACCCAACAGATCCAATCACTTGCTAAATCTTGTCATTTCTCACTCCACTCCACTTCTTGTGCCTGTCTCAGTCTCTTTGCTCAATTCGTTCAGACCGTTTTAATATCTCTTCTGGAATATGTATTACAATAGCCTACTACTCATTGGCCTTAAGACTTAAGATTCAGTTGGTCCTGACTCTTTGTGACCTCATTTGGGGTTTTCTTGGCAAAGATACTGGAGTGGTTGGCCATTTCCTTTTCCAACTCATTTTCCAGATGAGGAAACTGAGACAAATATGTCCTGTGACTTGCCCAGGGTCATATACCTAGTAAATATCTGAAGTCAGATTTGAACTCAGGAAGATGAGTCTTCCTGACTCCAGGCCTGGTGCTCTATCGATTTCACCACCTAACTGCATTAAGAGTATTGCTTTTCAAACCCATCTTCCATATAGCTGCTAAAGTGATTTTCCTAAAATAAAGGTCTGAACCTGTCAATCCCATTCACAATAAAATCTGATGGTTCTCTAGGGACTCTGTGATGAATTTTTTTTCATCTTTATCATATCCTTAAGATTTCTATTTTTTATTTAAGTTTTATAATGTACCTGATTATAGTGAGACAATATGATATAGTGGACAAGTACAAGACATGAAGACAGAAAGTCCTGGGTTCAAACTCCACCTTAACATCTGTGTGACCAAGTCACTTCATTTCTCTGGACCTCACTTTCCTTATCTGTAAAATAAAAGGCTTGGACCTAACCTCAGAGATCCTTTCTAGTTTTAAATCAATGTTCCTAATACAGTAGTATGTTTATACAAATAAGTAAATAAATATAACCATATATTGGGGAGAAAAGCTCAAATATTTTGTAATGATTATGGTTCACGATAAAAAGTTTAGAGACCATTGACTCACATAAATGGAGCCAAAGAGGGTTTGGGGATAACTGCTGACATGTTGACATGGCTTAGCGGTTTTTTTCCCCTGCTTTTTTGTAATTATTCCATGTTTCTACTCAACACCAAAATAACAGATTCATCCATTCATTCCATATGCATTTATTAAGTGCTTATTATGTGCAAGGAACTGGAGATAAAAAGAAAATAAAAGACCTAGTCCCTGGCCTCAAGGAGCTTATATTCTATTAGGAAGAAAGACTATTTAGTATATAGATAACAAATACAAAATATATATACAAAGAAAATACTATGGGAATTTACAAAGCAAGAATCACTCCTTGCGTTTCTTTGGCATCTGGGAAATCCTCCCCCAAAAACTTGTGTTTCAGCTGAACTTTTTTGTTTTCTGTTTTCATCTTAATAGTATTTTTTTCAATTACATGAAAAGATAGTTTTCAGCATTCAATTTTGCAAGATTTTGAGTTCTAAATTTTTTCTCCTTCCCTCTCCACCTCCTTCCCCAAGACTACAAGCAGTCTGATATAGATTACACATACACAATCTCATTAAATATATTTCCACATTACTCATTTGTAAAAGAAGAAGCAGAACAAAATAGAAAAGCCATGAAAAACAAACAAACAAAAAGTGAAAATACTCCTACCAGCATTCAGACTCCATAGCTCTTTCTCTGGATGTGGATAATATTTTCCATCATGAGTCTTTCAGAATTGTTTTGGATCGTTGTATTGCTGAGAAGAGCTAAGTCTATTAAAGTTGGTCATTGAGCAGTGTTACTGTTGCTGTAATATTCTCTTGGTTCTGCTAACTTCACTCAGCATCAGTTCATGTAAATCATTCCAGGTTTTTCTGGAATCTGTCTGCTCGTCATTTCTTATGGTACAATAGTATTCCATTACATTCATCTACCACAACTTGTTCAACCACTCCCCAATCAACAGGCATCCCCTCAATGTCCAATTCTTGGCCATAACAAAAAGAGCTGCTATAAATATTTTTGAATGTGTGTGTTCTTTTCCCTTTTTTATGATTTCTTTGGGACACGGACCTAGTAGCAGTATTATTGAACCAAAGGATATACACAGTTTTATAGCCCTTTGGGCATATAAACTTTTCTGATTTCAGCTAGTTGGGTTTGAGTAGTATATTATTATTTAGTCATTTCAGTTGTGTACAATTCTTTGTGACTTTATTTGGGATTTTCTTGGCAAAGATATTGGAGTGATCTGCCATTTCCTTCTTCACCTCATTTTACAGATGAGGAAACTGAAACATACAGGGTTAAGTGACTTGCCCAAGGTCATACACCTAGGAAGTATCTGAGGCCAAATTTACACTCAGGAATGAGTCTTCCTGACTCCAGGACTTGTGGTATAGACAAATTCAATCTCCAATGGACCTCATTTCTTTCTTCTGTTACAACTACAACAATCCTCCTACCTTCAGTCTAGACCACAAATAGCAGATCAGCAGCCTTAAAGCTGTAATATAACAATATGGGAGCATTTTCCACCTCTAAATAGACTATCTCTTGTGGGCTGTATGCAGGTAGTATAAACAGTGCGTATTTATTTGAGTGTGCTTGTGGATGGCCGGTCTTTTATAGTAAATGCTATAAAACTCAGGGTAGCTTTTAGTTGACAAGGAAGTTTTTTTTTCCTTCAGGTGATATAAATAAAAACAAACAACACTTAGGGGCTTATCTTTCTTTAGACTATTTAGGCAATCATATCTTAAGGCAAATGTATAAATGTAGGGTGTGTGTGCGTGCGTGCAAATTTCTTCTCCAAGGAGGCATTATTTGGACATAACCTGGTTCCAAATCTATATACCCACCTTTGACCATTCTATAATTCAGTCTTAGGATGATTACATCATCTCCTCTTTCCCAGAAAAGGAGGCTCCTCATCTAGATTTAGCTCTCTTCCTAACCATATCAATCCAAGGGAAAGAAGACACAAGAAAGTGACCCATAAAGCATTCAAGGCTTTTGTAAGTCCTGTCAAGCGTATACCATTAGGAAAGGACTGAATAGGGATGATGAGAAACAGATGAGACAGCCAATCACAACAAAGAATTCCGTCCAATCATTCAGAAGCATTTGTTTGTTTAGAATGAGATTCAAAACCCTTAGTGACCTGTGGTTAGGGTTTTGCCCACTCTCAGCTGGCTCTGTTGACCCCATGGGGGAAGTACCACAAGGACAGGTCCACCTTTGACCCCAAAACCTTGGTTAAATGATGTGCCTCTCAATTGAAACCTGCTGTGCCTGTGGGAGAGGGAAGCAATCAACAGAGCATTTCTGACCCCTTAAGTTCAGGAGAGTGGAGCCAAGGCCAAGTCATGAAAATGGTAAGTGTAAACTTGATGATAGAACTGAGAAAGTTGTCAAAACACACCCATTTCACACCAAGATTAATATTGGTTCTTAGTTCAGGAAACATTTTCTTCCCTAAAGCTAGTTTTACTTTTTGTAGTTATCAAAACATCATCATGTAATCATACAATTTAGGGATTATTCCTAATCATTCATTCGGCTCAACTCTCTCATTTTATACATGAGGATATTGAGGCACATGGAGGGGAGATGACTTTCCCCTAGCTCACAAGGCTTGTATACAGAAAAACCAGAAACAGAACCTAGACCTCCTGATACCCTTCTTGGGTTCTTTACATACCAACATGTAACCTCCTAGTGCACTCTTCAGCATAGTCTCTTATTTGACATGAAGTGCCAAGTTCACTTTGGGCAGATGTTGCACTTCTCTGCCTTATTGTCCCCATCCAGAAAATCTTGGAACCCTATTACCTGACATCATCTGCTATGTTGTCAAAACTGCCCTGGTAAACCTACAGTTCAAAGAATTAACAAGTTTATTTACAAGTCAAAGAAAACTATTAGGGCTCAGGACAGATCTCAGAATGTAATACTTGCTGAATCCCCAGAGTCATTTGTGGTCATTATTCCCTTTCATAAATCCTAAGGTCCAGTAATTCTGGCCAATCCATCCTTCACATAGATGCCAGTGAGTTTCCTAAAGCACTTTGCTAATCAACAAACTCTAGTGGTTCCCTGTTATCTCTGGAAGCAAATATAAATTACTCTGACATTTAAAGCCTTTCTCAACTTGGCCTTAAACTACCAGTCCAAACTTATTACACATTATTCCGCTTCAGCCAGACAACTAGGTTTCATAGTGCCAGACTTGGAGTAAGGCAGACCTGAGTGTCAAACTTAGCTTAGTGATTTACTAGCTTTCTGACCTTGGACAAGTCACTTAAATTCTTTTTTTTTCTCATGGGTCAGATAGGAATAGTAATACAACTGACTACACAGGGTTGATGTGAAAATCAAGAGGTTAATATATCTACGTAAAACACTTGGCAAACCTTAAAGTACTGTTAGTAGTAATTCTTATTCATTCAGTTTGGCATTTTACTGTTTCTCTAGTGAATCACACCATTTTCCCATCTTTGTGCCTTCGCCCTGGCCACTTCCTTGATGGAATGTGCTCCTCCCTCACCTCCACTTTTAAAATCCTTGGTTTTCTTCATGACTCAGTTTGAGTGCCACCTTCCCCATGGAGCCTTTTGTGAGCCCTCAAGGAGCACCTAGGACTCCCTGCAGGTGGTATACTGCCTTTAGCCTGACTTTACAGTAGATAGATTTCCCCTATACCTGAAACAAACTACATGTCCAGCACAGGAGCTGCTAGTTGTTCATCACTGCCTTTCTGCTTCCTTTTGTCTTTGACCATCTATGCTTACTGGCATATAGTTCTCCACGCCTCTCAGCCAATGGCAAGAATTATTGTGTTCCCAGTTCACCCCTTTCCTGATCTTCTCTCCTATCTCCCCCTGCCCCATTCCATTTTTCATCACTCTGCCTGAAATTCTTCACCTCATGGCTGCCATAGCCCTCAGCTGAAGGTGTCCCACCCAGACTTTACTTCCATCATTTTCAGGATATTCCAGAGATCCCTTACCTTGGTGGGAGACAGTTGGTCTCCTTGCATTTACGGATTTCTTTCCCCCTTGTGTTCCAGATCTGCTAATCTCTTATTTCATGGAATTAGGGGGCTCTTCACATCTATCCTTACTGCCAGTCTGGGGCAGAATGGATTTCACAGACTGATGTCTTCTGTCTTCCAGCACCCAGACAGCTAATGTCTGCCTCAGGACTTCTCAGTAATCTAGATTCTCAGAAAAAAACACCACATTCTCACTGTCCTCAATTGTTCCTTTGGGCCCTTCTGGGATCATTGAGGCAAGATTTTCAAAGTAACTGGGACTGCTTTTGATAGAGGCTGGACTAGATAACCTCTGGGGTCCCTTGCAACCTTGAGATTCTGTGACTGCAACTCTCCTCAGGACTGGAGTCAACAAACTGGATAAGGATTTCAGGACAACAAAGAAGGCCCTGTTTATTTACAGGACTTTAGAAAGCTAGAAAGTGGTGTAGAAAAAGCATCTCAAACACATGGCTTCCCTGGCTCTTTTGGGTCTAAATATTAGATGGGAAGTCTTCCAGGAAGTTGTTTAACTAGAGGCTCAAAACTGGCATTTGCCAACCATATAGCCTTTCCCTAGATGGAAAGGGACTCTCCTTGTTGGCAGAGAGAATATTACTCAATACTGCTTACATGAGGGATGGAATTGGTTCCCTCTACTTAGGCAAATTATAGGCTTGAGTCTCAGCTTACAGAATCTCAGTATTTTCTAGTCCCTGAAGTTTGGAGATGAAAAGGGCAGGCTAAGGATACTCAAACATGAGCCTCAAATGTGAAAGGGTGAGAGTGGTTTCCTATGTTCTAGCGGGATCCTCTGTCTCTTTTCAATCTGATGGATCCAGGCATTTTTAACAATATGGGTGCCTTTCATCTTTTTCATTATCTCATTCTCAGGCATCATGAGAAATGTGTGACCTGTCAGTCTAAAGGGTTCTGTTGGGATGAGAACATTTGACACCCATCTAATCTAAGGAAGGAAATGGAGAACTTGAAAAACTTGGAGGATTACATTGTATAAGAATCCCCAAAAGACCTACCTACATCTTTGCCTCTCGCTTAAGATCAGAGTTCCTCCCATCTGTGACTCCTGACAAGTCTACATTCAACAATCCATATCAAAGAGGGCAGAGGACATAGAACAGAGAATTTGGAGAGGAAGGGCAACATGTAGATCCTAGTCTAGGTCAACTCTTTCATTTCACAGATATATAGTGAAAAGAATTCTGGGTTTAGGAGTAAAAGGATCCTTCATAGTCTTGGTTTCCTCATCTGTGAACTCTAAGGTTTCTTTCAATTCTAACTTAAAGACTCTATGGTTCTTTGACTTGAATTTGAAACCTGACTTTGCCACTTACTACCTATGTGACCTAAAGGAAGTTTACTCAAACTCTCTGTGCCTCAATTTCCTTAATTGAAAAAATGAGAAGACTGGGTTAGATAACTTCTTTTTTTAAATTAATTTTTATATATTTTCAGTGTTGCACAATCACTACCATATAACCTCCATTATTATTTTTCCCCTCTCTCCCCTCTAAGTCCCCACTCCCTCCCTGAGACAGAATACAATTTTACATACATTCTACACATACATTCCTATTAAATACATTTTCACTATAATCATTCTGTGCAGAAGAATTAAAATGAATGAGAGAAATCATTGGGTTAGATAACGTCTAAGGTCCCTCCTAACTTTATCACATCTATAATCCTATGAAAGTAAGACCAAGAAAGGTAGATAAGAAATAGTAGAGTCAGGGTTTGAACACTGATCTGCTGACTAAATTCAGTGCTATTTCCTCCACTAAATAATGCAAATAGCACTTGCCCTAGAATCAGAGCTGGACTCTGTTTCTTGCTTACCAATACCCTACTCTCTGCTTCTCTGACTTCCCAGACTCTGGGCTCCACTTAGCAAGATCTTTGAGACTACTCAACCTTCCCTGCCTTAGCTGACTCCCTAAACTCAACTCAATGACTACTCAACTCAGTGACTACTTAACTTGCCTAAGCTGGTGAACCTCTCCTGCCTTCCTGACCCATAATATTTACAAGATTTCTTCCTAGCTGATGTCCTGGTGCTAGACTCACCTGATCTGCTGTGTCCCACTGCTACCCATACCCTGGAGTGTCATTGTTCCACAAGTCATTATTTCAAATCATTTAGAACTGAATGAAATATGACCCGGGGTGGTCATCATCAGGAATCAGGTGCTTTGACTGGCTGGCATTTCATTTACATCATGATGTGAAACATACAACCCACCTCCCAACAGAGAAAATTCAGAGTGCTGTATGAAACATATATTTTTCTGGATATGATTAATATGGAAATTAGTTTTGCTTGGCTGTTCATATTTGTCACAAGGATTTTGTTTCTGTTTTGATGGGTGTAAATGCAAGGGAAACAAATAGACTGTTGTTAATTGAAGAAAAAAATTAACTTAAAAATTTACTTAAAAATTAACTTAAAAAATCATGTGGAAATCAGGCTGTTATGTCCTCTGTCTATCTGATAATGCAACAGGAAGAACTGCTTCTCCACAGTGTCAATCACCTGGTCATGGTTGACATCTAAGCCTGTGATCTCTGTCCTGTAGAAGCATGACGCATGATCAGTTCTCTTCATATACACGTTACAATTCTGGGCAGTCAGTCAGTGTTTGCTAAACAGTCGATAATGAGCCAGACAGCCCGAGGGGATAGCCAACCAGAGGGATGTATAAGGAGTGGTTTAAGGCATAAAATTTAGACAGACTGTCATTGCAAAGGAGGCTGTAATTAGAAACTACTAAGCTTAAAGAACCACCCAGAGGTCAGAGAGACTGGTCTCCAGCTGGCAAGTCAGGGCTGATTCACAAGGGCACTGTAGCTCAGTGCTGACATAATTCAGGCTCCATTAGGTGGCTGGTTGGCTTGGTAACAGTCAATCTAAGGGGCCTCATTATATGGACAGGAATCTAGGTTTCTAAAAGAAGGATTTGAAAATGAACTCTTTGTTTCTTTCAGAGAGAGAAGCTAACAAGCCCCCTGCAGCATCAGGGGGACATTGAAGATGAGAGGAAGCAGGTAGAAGGACTACGTGGAAAGAGAAGAGCTTTGTACTACCCTATATCCAGGGGTAGAGGTTGGAATGAATAATCATTTGCCAGGCCTAGTTTTTCTTTACACCCTGAAGACAGTTCAAGGAAATGAGCCTTGCATACCACTGTGTAAAAACCAGGTTGTTTTTCCTTTGGGTGACTACAAAGAGGCCCAAAATGCAGATGACCATAGGTTCTAATGAGCCTACCATGTGACTAGTAAGACTAGACTCCTGAAATCAGAATCTTTAAATCTGAAAAGGACACTAGAGGTTATCAAATGCAACCCCTTTATTTGACAAATGAGGAAACTGAGGCCAAAGGAGGCGAAATGGCAGAGCCAGAAATAGAATTGAGGTTTCCTGACTCTAAGTTCTCTTGCTCTCTTTATGATACTGTAGCATAGTGGAAAGAATACTGAACTGGCAGTTAAAGAACATGGATTTGAATCCTAACTTCTATATCCTAATATAGATTTCTGTATTCTAATATATAATATCTTGGTCAAGTCCTTTCAACTGTACAATGAGGACATGGGACTAGATGGCCTCTTAAGATCCCTTCCAGCCTCTAAATCTATGAACCTAAGGAGATATTTCTACAAACTGTTTTTGTGATCTGGCTTTCCATCAGTCAATCATTCTCCTTTGTTCTCTTTACTTGTTCTTCTAAATGGGGTATTGGGATAAGACAGCTATTCTCTTCCCCTTCCCCAAAAGGAAAATGAAGACTGGAGGTGGGGAGGGGGTGAGACTCTAAGATATTTGTGTTTCAGATATAGTTTAGTGATGATTCAAATTCACCCATACAAGGGTAAAATTTCTGCGTTGTCCTCGGCCAACCAAGGATAAGAGCTGGGAGACTGCAGGCAGCCCTATTTGTATTTCAGGCTCTCTCTCTGTTACCATGACAACCTGGACTCTGAATCCTTACCCGAATGCAGGAGACACAGGCTGCATGGAAATCAACTCTGGACATGACAGCTCTGCCCTTTTGCAGAGGCAGCCATGATGTTTCCAATTTGTAGGAAAGAGCTGTCCTTAGGGACACCCACAGAAGGCTCTCAGGCTTTCAGAGCTCCTTCCAGCAGTTGGTTTGGGCTCATTAGTGTCTATAAGAGGGAAATGGCTGCCTTCCCTCAGATGTGAGAAGAAGGGTGGAGTCTATGCTGGCTCCAATAGGACCTCTGCCTTGTAGCATCTTCTCATATTAGGTGTTCATTGTGTTTTTGCTATGGTTTTTGTTTCTGGGAAATAAGGGATCAGGGGCTGATTTTTACTGGATTTTATTCTGGCTCATTGTGTTTTAGGCACTGAGTACTTTTCTTTGGTTAGGATCACTAAATTAGGGATTGGAAATATTCATTTAGCTCACCCTTCCACCTACCCCCCCAAATAAAGTTATAACCTTGAAAAGCTAAATTATTTTACCTGGTGTTAAATTGAGCAGAAGGCTGTTACAAGGTAGTTTATTATATTTGAGAATCATATCTACAGTTTGCTATCTATAGGGGAGTGGGGAAATTTTTTTTTAAAGAGCCAGTCCTGGTAATTACCATAATCAGAGAGGCAGGAAGCTGTTCAGAGAAGCGGATGATGTCAGGAGTGCTAACAAATCAGGAGTATCTCTCCCACTTTGAGGTTACCTGTGGGCAACATACATAACAAGAGAGGACAGCTCAGGCTTCAGGATTAGAGTTCTTAAATTTGTCTTTATACTATAGTTACAGAATTAATTGTGTTAGAAGGAAAAAGAACAAGAGAACCATGTAAGACTTTATGGCAGAGAAGGTACTTTAGGAAATCTGGTTGATTGGGTCGCTTTTTACGATGAGTCTATGTTGTATGTGTCTCTGGGAAAGTCTTGTACACCAGGCAGCAGTATAAACTCCTTGAGGTCTCATCACAGAATATGTAAAAGGACTGGATGATGAGTAAACAATCATTTACCAAGCCCCTGCTATGTACTAGGCACTGTTAGTTACTAGGCACATGTAGACATTTTGTTGCTCAGTTGTGTCTAGTTGTGTCTAGTTCTTCCTGACCCCATTTGGAATTTTTTTGGCAAAGATATTGGACTAGTTTGCCCTTTCCTCTTTTACCTCATTTTACAGATGTGTAAACTGAGGCAAACAGGGTTAAGTGACTTGTCCACAGTCACACAGCTAGTAAGTATTTGAACTGAATTTGAACTCAGATCTTCCTGATTTCAAGTCCAGCACTCTATCCACTGTACCACCTTGCTACCCTATATCTTAGGGATGTAAAGATGATAACTCCTTGTCAAAAAGTCAATGGCAGATGTACCCTTGAAGGGACCTTTGGAGTCCTTTTCTTGTTGTGTATGATGGCCTGTAACTGTAGTCCTGCTACAATCTAGTGAGACTGGTGCTGGTGGATTGAGCTAGAGAGCTCTAAGCTACAGTGTGTAAACCTAATCAGGTGTCTGAACTATCTGTTGTTATATGGTAAGCTCCCAAAGATGGTGGCAGGGAGACATTGCGCTGTTTAAGGAAAGATAAACTGGCCTAGGTCAGAAGCAGAACAAATCAAAGACTTGTGGGCTGATCAGCAAAGGGCTTAGGCTTGTGAGTGGCCACTGCACTTCCAGGCTAGGCAAGATAAGGAGATCCAATCTCCAAAAGAAAAAAAAAACAGAAAAGAAAGAATTCTTTTTCTATTTCTTTGGGAATTACTGTGTGCAATGTTGTAAGACCCTGGCTGTCAGAGGGTGAGGAACCCTAAGAAACATTGAGGTAGGCTATAGGCAGACTCTGAAGGCATGTAATTAAAGTCCTCTGAATTCTTTTTTGTATTAGTCAGGTTTAGGATTTCAAGGACAAGATTGGCAGACATAATCTACCTTAAATTAACTATAGAGTTTATTGATAATATACAAGTTGATATACAAGATGTAGAGAGAATTAATAGAATTATTTAAGATCAAAATTTAGATGGGTGGTCAAAGGACAGAAACAAATTTCGAAAGAATACAGATAATCAATTACCACACAAAGACATGTTCTAAATCCCTAAGAAAAACAAATTAAACAATTCTGAGATTCTACCTCACCCGCGACAAATGGCCAAAAATAAAAAAGACAGAAATAAATCCACTTTCAAAGGGCTACAAAAATAGAAGCACAACATGTATAACCTATATCAGATTGCTTTCCATCTTGGGGAAGGCGGAGAGGAGGGAAAAAATTTGGAACTCAAAATCTTCCAAAAAATGAATGCCTTTGCATGTAACTGGAAAAATTAAATACTGTAGTAATTTTTTAAAAACTAAACTAACTAAAAATTAAAAGACCATGAAAGCCATAGGTATGTACCATGATATATATGTTCTCCTTTTATAAAGGAAAATGTCTATGTTATAAGAAACAGTGACTATGATGAGTACAGAGAAGCATGGGGAAATATATGAACTGATACAGAATAAACAGAAAAAGGAAAAATATAAACAATAACTTAAATAATGTATGGGTGGCACAGTGAGTAGAGGGCCAGGCCTGGAGTCAGGAAGACTCATCTTCCTGAGTTCAAATGTGGCCTTAGACACTTACTACCTGTGTGATCCTGGGCAAGTCATTTACTCCTGTTTACCTTAGTTTCCTCATCTATAAAATGAGCTGGAGGAGGAAATGGCAAATCACTCCAGTATCTTTGCCAAGAAAACCCCAAATGAGGTCAAGGAACCAAAAGGACTAAACAACAAAACAACAACGTAAATAGAAAGGACAGCAAGAACAAGACAATTGAAACTGAATATTTTGAAATGATAATGACCAAACTTGGCTCCAAAGAAGAAATGAGAAGGCTTCTCTCCTTCTTCCTTCTCTCCTCATCTTTTTGCACAGATGGAGGACTACGGGTGTTGAATACGACATTTAATGTCAGACTTTTTAGATATGTGCATTAGTTTTATTGAACTCCTCCCTGCTTTATTGTTCCTTATAAGGGATAGCTCTTTGGAAAAGGAAAGGAAGACGGATATATTGGGAAATGTTAGTCACATAAAAACAAAAAATTTTAAATAAAATTAAATAAAATTTTAAATTAAAAAGAAAAACAAAGAAGCATAGTTGCTTTAAGTACATAAGAATACACTATGGCTGGAGTTGCAGATGAGTTCAACCATTCTGGAAAACAATTTGGAGTTACTTAAGAAAAATGAATAAAGTTTCCACAACCTTTGATCCAGACATCTTATTCTATGGACATATACCCTTCCTTTGACCTACAGAGAACAAAGAAAAGAAGACAAGCCCAGTATTTACCAAAATATTCATGGCAACACTTTTAGTAGTAGCCAAGAATTGGAAACAAAAGAGATGCCCATCACTTGGAGAATGACTGAACAACTTGTGACCTATAAATGCAGTGGAGTATTATTGTACCATAACAAATGATAAATAAGAGAAGTTCTGAGAAATATGGGAAGTGTAGTGAAGGAAGTCGAACTAGAAACATCATCCACAGTGAGTACAATAATGTAAATTAAAAGAATAATAAAATAAAAACTAACTATATAAACTGGTCCACTAGGTATCTTAGTGGATAAAACACTGGGCCTGGAGTCAGGAAGACCTGAGTTCAACTCCAGACTCAGAGATTTACTAACTGTGGGATGCTAAGCAAGTCACTTAACCCTGTTTGCTTCAGTTTTTTCATCTGTAAAAATAAATTGGAGAAGGAAATGGCAGCTCACTCCAGGATATTTGCCAAGAAAATCCCAAATGGGGTCATGAAGAGTCAGACATGACGAAAGTGACTGAACAACAACACCCATGTAATTATAATCTTGAATTTTAAAAGAAATGAGGAAATACACTACCCTTTTTTTTGTGGAGGGATAGGAAATCACAGTTGTGGAATGTTGCAAAGTTGGTAGATGCAGTAGCTGAATGGATTGGTTTTGCATGTTTTTCTTGATCACAAGAGAAAGTTCTCTTGGTGGAACATGGGAGGGGATCCAAAATGATTATAATGTAAAGCATCAAAAAACTTAAGAATTAAAAAAAATCCCCAAAACTTAGAGCTGATCTGTTTTGGCCAAAATTTATATCCATATCAGATAAGTATCCATTTTTGTGCTCTATAATGTCTTATGATGTCTCTCTGCACAAAATAAAAATTAATCATATATTCTTGAATTTTACCAGCAATTTGAAATATGTCCCCAAGCCTATAGCCTCAAGATTCTAGCCTCTTCCCTTCACTGAAAGTTCTGACACCATATATAATCTATATCAAATTGCTTGCCTTCTCAATGAGGGGAACTCGTTGGAACTCAATGGAAATCCAATGAAATTCAAAATTTTAAAAGATATTAAAAATTTTTACATGTAATTGGAAAAAAATGTTAAAAAGAAAAGAAAGTTGTGATAGTTTCTTTTAGTTCTCCTTTCCCCTCCACAATAGTTTTAATTTTTGACCACTGCCTCCCTCAGTCTTCCCTTCCTTCTTTCAGCCCCCCTCCCTTTTTCTCCCCTTTACCCTTACTACTTTTCCCCTCCCTTTTATCATTCCCTCCTTTTCCTTTCCCTTTTCCCCTCCTACTGCCTATAGAGCTAGTTAGATTTCTATACTTAACTGAGTTTGTTGTTCCCTCCTTGAACCAAATCAGATAAGAGTAAATCTCAAAGAATGCTTATCTCCCTCCCCTCTTTCCCTCTACTGTAATATATTTTTGTGCCTTTTCCTGTGATGTAATTTATAATTTTCTGCCTTCCCCTTTTTACATCTTCTATTACAATCCCTTTCTCCCTTGAATCACATTTTTATCACATCATTTACTTTATACCCACTCCTTCTACGTATATCCATTTTGTTTATCATGATTAATATACAATTCTCAAGATTAACAAGTATCATCTTCCTTTGTAGGGATGTAAACAGTTTGCCCATATTGAATAACAAGTTTTTTCCCCCTGTTTACCTTTTTATGCCTCTCTTGAGACTGGTGTTTGAAGATTGAATTTTCTGTGGAGCTCTGGCCTTTTCATCAGGAAGGTCTGGAAGTCCCTTATTTCATTGACTGTCCATCTCCTTGCCTGAAATATTATGCTCAAATTTGTTGGGTAATTGATCCTTTGTTATAGTCCCAGCTCCTTTGCCTTACAGAATATCATATTCCTATTCCTTCACTCTTTTAATGAGGAAGCTGCAAGGTCCTGTGTGCTCCTGACTGTAGCTCCTCAATTTGAATTGTTTCTTTCTGGCTGCCTGCAGTGTTTTCTTCTTTACTTGATAGTTCTGGAATTTGGCAACGATATTCCTTGGTGTTTTTAGTTTGGGATCCCTTTCAGGAAGTGAATGGTAGATTCTTTTGATGACTATTTTGCCCTCTGAATCTAGAACTTCTGGTCAGTTTTCCTTGATAATTTCTTGGAAGATAATGTCCAGGCTCTTTTTTTCATCATGGCTTTCTGGTAGACCAATAATTCTTAGGTTTTTCCTCTCCTGGATCCCTTTTCCAGGTCGGTTGTTTTTCCAATTAGATATTTTACATTTTCTATCTTTTCATTCTTTAGATTCTGTTTGACTGATTCTTGATGTCTCATAGAGTCATTAGCTTCTACTTGCCTGATTCTAATTTTTATCAAATTGTTTTCTTCAGTTAACTTTTGCATCTCCTTTTCCATCTGTCCAATTGTTTCTTTCAAGGAGTTATTTTCTCCAATTAGTTTTTGAACTTCCTTTTCCATTTGTCCAATGTTCCCAGTTATGCTTTGTGCTTCCTTTTCCATTTGTCCAATTTTCCTTTTAAATTCTGTGATTTCTTTTTTCATATTTTTAAAATCATTGACCAGTTTTTCTTCTATTTCTCTAATTTAGCTTTTAAAATTCTTTTTCAGCTCTTCCAAGAATGCTCATTGGGCATGAGATCAGTTCATATTCCATTCTGAAGTTTCAGATGGGAGTACAGTTTTAATGCTGACCTCTTTTGTATTCGTGTTTTGGTTCTTGTCCTCATAGAAAGATTCTATGATCTTTTCTGCTTTGCTTCTTACTCATGATGATCACCCTTTTCTTGCTTTTAAAGTAGATCTCTGCTTCTGGGGCACAAGGGGCTGTGTCCCACAGTTCTTATGCCTTGAACTTGAGGCTTTGTGTGTTATGGTCTCTGGTTCTTTCAGCTAGAAGCTAAAATGTTGCAACTTACCTGGTGCTGAACTGACTGGTGTGAGAAAGCAGAGGCCAGATAAAGTCTTTCTGGGTTTCCCCAGAGTTGCCCTGGAGCTTGCTGCGTTAAGTGTGGGGGAGGGTTGGGCTGGTTACAGCAGATCTCCTCTGCTGAGCTAGAGCATAGGCAAGCTCAGTGGTTGGTGATCTCGTCTTCACTAGAGTCTTCCCGAGTCCCCTGGTGTGCTAAGGCACACCTGGAGTCCTGGTGTTGGCTGTTGCAGGCTCCACCCCCCTGAAGCTCAGGATCTCCTCCCAGTTTGCTGAGGTTGAGCTGTCTGGGACAGCTCTGATCCTACACTGGTCCCCTTCAGCCATTTCCTAACCTGACGGGCTAAAGAGACTTTTTACTCCTTCAGCTGATCCCACTGTTCCAGGATTTTTCCTAGGGAAATATGGATCTTTCAAGGTCAACAAGGGTAGAGGGAGAGCATTTATCACTCCACCATTTTGGCTCCTAGATGTTCAAGTAGGTGATTTATAAACATTTAATCTGTAGGCTGATAGCCTCAGGCACAGCTGCTGCAGATACCTGGGTCTTGGTAGCTCTCACTCACTTGGTTTCGATGGACTCCCATCCTGGGCTGATGTGCCTGAGATTCCCATGATAGTTTCTTAATTGGGGATAGAGAATTGGGTGAAGAGGAATTTGCTGAAGTGGAGAAAGAAGGTAAAAATACAATGAATTCATAGACAGGAGAGTAGCATTCTCACTTTATTTCTCCTTTTCTTTCATTAGTCTATCAGTCTCAGTGGGCCACTCATACTTTCCCCTCTCTACTGCACAGATTCAACCAGCTCCTCTACTTGTTGATATTCCAAATAACCTTTATTTATTTTCAAAGATCTGAACTATGTGTGTCCATACGAACTATATGTGTCTATTTTCCCTCCTGTTTATACAGAGTGTTAAGTATTTCAAATGGTAAGTTCCAACAGGACCAGTTCAATTCTGTTTATCTACCTTGCTTTCTGGCCAACGGAGCCTGTGATCTACTTCAAAACTATAGACGTGGACAATTAATGAAGACTATTTGAGGAGACAGTTGATGTTCAGAACTGGTCACAGCTTCCACGATGGGTCTTCTGGCCTGACCTGGTTGGTGTTGAGTGCTAAGGGTCACCATGGAAAAACATTAGCTGAACTCCATGGCTAAAATACATTCAATTATATTTTTCTTAATCTGGATCCCTTTGAAACATTGAAATCCCCAAACCACACTCCTCACAGCTGTACTCATTTGATACTAACAAAAATATCAACAAGGATATTGCAAAATGTACAAATCTCAAAGGAAGGAAGGGTCTTCAAAATGTAGTCATTGCTGGAGCAGTTGGTCATAGTTTAACTTTTCTCCCAAAATGACTTTGAGAGTTGACTTAGAGCTGCAGAAAAAAATCATTTTATACTATGACATCATATCTGTAGTTACCTTTTCATGATTTTCTTATATTTTTTAGAATAATATGATACAATATCCTTCTTTCCTTGGCATGGAAGCATGGATTACTTACATGACACTATTCCATAAGCATCAAATGTACAAAAGTGGGCGATGAAATGTGTTATATAAGGAGCAAGTTGTGACTGGAATGTATGAAGGGGAATAATAGAAAATAATGCTGGAATGGCAAGTGGGATCCAGATTGTGGAGAGGTTTGAATGCCAACCTGAGGATTTTGTATTTATCCTAGAGATAATAGGGAATCATCAAAGATTTTTGAATCAGGGTGAGAGGTGACATGGTCAGGAATATCATTTTGGTAGCTGAGCAGAAATGAGACTTCTCCCCTCCCCCCCCAAAGTAAGAAGCCAGCCATTCCCGCCCATCCCCCAGTAGAGTCCATAAGTCTCAATGACTTAGACTGCTGATGTGGTTGGAGAGGAAAGAGATTAGAAGCAAGGAGACTAAGGAGGAAGCTACTGCAAATAATCCAAGTGAGAGGTGACCAAAGGAAGAAGCTAAGCTCTGTTTGTGGAGAGAAGTGAACAGATGCAAAGACATGTCATGAATGAAGAATGGCCTTATTTGGCAACTAATTGCATGTGGTGGTTCAAGGAGAAGAGTAGAGGAGGATTCCAAATTTACAGATATAGTACTGAGGTCTTTTGGCCTAGACCAGAGCAAGGATCAACTGACTATATTATGCTCATCTTTGCAGCATGAATAAATTCTGTGATCTATTTCAAAATAAAGCTGGGAGATTTAGCTTAAAAGGAAACTCAGTCAGTGAACATCCATGAGACTGTTCAGTTAAGGTACTTCTTTTTGATCCAAAGGTACCAAAGAGAAACTCTGGCAAAAAATAGGCAAGGAGATTGTATATTTCCTTGGCAGGAAGTTATGGGTTTGATTTTTGAACTGTCTTATATATCATCTCAACTTTAAGACTTGCACAAAGGGCAATCAAACTTTACACACCCTTGATCAAGCAATACCATTACTAGTTCTGTACCCAAAAAAATCAGAAAAAGGAAAAAGGACCCACACGTGCAAAAATATTTGTAGCAGCTCTTTTGGTGGTGGCAAAGAATTGCCCATCAATTAGGAAATGGTTGAACAAATTGTGTCATATGCATACAGTGGAATACTATTGTGTTATAAGAAATGATGATATTTATAGCAGATCTTTTGGTGATGGTCAAGAACTAGAAATCAAGGGGATGCCCATCAATTGGGGAATGGCTGAACAAGCTGTGGTATATGAATGTAATGGAATATCTTTATGCTATAAGAAATGATGAGCAGGCAGACTTCTGAAAAACCTGGAAAGACTTATATGAACTGAAACTGAGTGAAGTGAGCAGAACTAGAACACTACATACAGTAACAACAACGCTGTTCCATAACTGATTTTGATACACTTAGCTCTTCTCAGCAATTCAAAGGCCTAAAACAACTCCAAAAGACTCATGATGGAAAATGCTATATGCATCCAGAGAAAAAACTATGGAATGTCAATGAAGATGGAAGCATACTATTTGCTCTCTTTTTTTGTTTTTTTCTTTCTTATAGTTCCTCCCATTTGTTCTATACTTCTCTACAACATTACTAATGTGATAGCATGTTTACTAAGAATGTATATGTAAGAAGCCTATTTTGGATTGCATTGTATCTTGGGGAGGAGGAAGGAGAAAATTCAAGATTTATGAAAATGAATGTTGACAACTAAAAATGAATAAATTTATTTTAAAAAAGGAAATGATGAACAGGGGGATTTCAGAAAAACCTGGAAAAACTTAAATGAACTGATGCTGAGTGAAGTGAGCAGAACATCGTACATAGTAACAATAACATTGTAGGATGAGCAGCTCTGATTGCCTTAGCTCTTCTCAGCAATGCAATGATCCAAGACAATTCCAAAAGACTCATGGTGGAAAATGCTATCCACATCCATAGAAAGAACTGCTAGAGTCTGAATACAGATTGAAGCACACTATTTTAATTTTTAAAAAATTGTTTTTGTATTTTTCCATGTTTCTTTTTCTTTCGTTCTGTTTCTTCTTTCACAACATGACTAATATAGAAATATATTTTACATGATTGCACATGTATCACCTATATCATATTTCTTGCTGTCTTGGGAAAGAGGGAGAGTAAGGAGAGAAGGGAGGAAGAAAAAACTGGAACTCAAATTCTTTGAAAAAATAAATGTTGAAAATTGTCTTTACATGTATTGGAAAAAATAAAATACTATTAAATTTAAAAAATCATTAGGGCATGCACTTTAAGTATATTTCCCCCTAGTAATAAGGATTGATTGGTTCTGATTCATTGGCTCTTCCTTGCCTATGCTCCTTTGAATAAGGATACCCATTTGTGAGCTGATTGTCTAGCAGTACAGTCTTTGGCCTTGGCACAGAAAAAAACTCACTGTCACCCATAGAGATGAAACCTATGACTCTGGCCTCATTTATAAGGCTTGCTAACCGAGCTATCCGTACTTGAACAGAAATGAGACTATTCCCCTTCCCCACAAGGTAAGGAAGCTCCCATCCCCCTCTTGAGGCCAGAAATCTCTATGGCTTAGGCTGCTGCTGTGGCTGGGCCCCTGGCCAAGGAAAAGATGAAAGGCTTTCCCTTGAATTAGCTTAGGAAAGGGGAGAAGGGAGTTGCTGTAGCTACTGTAAGCCACACCAAGGCAGATAGAAATGCGAGCTCATTTTCAAGAGCCCTGGAAACCAACACTAGGTACCTCATTAGAAATAATTTGTAATGAAGGCTGAGAGGGGCAGTATTTACAGACAAATGAGACAGGGTTATTCCTGTTTCCCTCAGACTGATTTCAAACCAATCCACAACTTGTTTATGTAGCTCTTTTTGAGTTGGAGCTTTCCTATTCAGTCCTATAGCACATGTAAATAGAACAATGTAGCTAGAAGAAGCCTAGCATCCTTGGAAGAACTTTGATTTAAGAATAAAGGATACTTAGTTCTAATTTTTATCACAAACCAAATATATAACCTTGGGTGGCACAATGGATAAAGAACTGGTCCTAGAGTCAGGTACACTTAAGTTCATATTTGGTCTCACATATTTTCTAGCTGTGTGACCTTGTGCAAGCCCTTTAACCTCTATCTGCCTTAGTTTCCTCAACTATAAAATGAGGATGATAACTCCGAGGGTTGTTTTGAGGAAAAAAATGAGATAATGTATTATTTAATTCCTTAGTACAGTGTGTGGCACATGGTACTACACAAATACTTGTTCCCTTTTCCATTGGTTTCCACATCTATAAAATGGGGTATTCATCCATGCCAATTAAACATTCAAGAGATTGTTGTTATTTTGAAAGATCTGTGATTTCATTTATGTGGGTAATTCCTCCACTAATGCAAGCTATAATGTCTTCATGATTTTCTAAAATGTAAATTCTGTGAGGACAAGGACCATCTTTTGCCTCTTTTTGTACCTCCAGTGCTTAGCACAGTGCCTAGAACACAGTAGGAGCTCAATAATTATTGATTGAGTCTTTGTGAGTTATTGTGGCCCCCCAAATTTTGGGGGGGGGTCAACCTCCTAGTACCAACCCTGCTTAGACTTACTTGGCTGGTTCTTGGATGACAGACGTCATTTATCACCAGTTTTTCTATGAAATCTTTCTTGACTTCAGTCCATAGAACTTGCCAGAGTTGGTGCTCTGCAGCCAAAGCCTTCAAGAAACCAGGCTTATCAGTCTTCAAGCCAGAGCTGGAAGGGACCTTAGAGGCCAGGTAGTCCTCCCCCTCTCTCCTTTATTTTACAGTGGAGGAGCTGAAGACCCATGGAGGTAAAATGACTTGCCCAATGTTACTTAAGTAGTAAACATCAAAGGTAGCATTTGAATCCAGATTCTCTAACTAGAGGGCAGTTCCTATCTACTGAACCATAGAATGTCACCTCTAAATTAGGAGATATTAGGGTAGAACTTTAGGATTAATGTGACTTTTAATTTTATTTTTTACATTTAATTTTAATTTTTCTCAACAAAAATTTTTAACATTTGTGTTTTTTTTAATTTTTAATTTCAAATTCTCTCCCTCCTTACCTCCCTTCTCCCTTTCTGAGAAGACAAGCAATTTGATGTAAATTTTTCATGTGCAATCAAGTAAAACATTTCCATATTAGTCATGTTGCAAAAGAAAAATACAGATTAAAAAAAGAATAATAAAGCAAAAAAATAAGCATATATAATCTAATCTGCATTCAGACTCCATCTCCAATTGATGAGCATCTCCTCAATTTCTAATTCTTTGCCACCACAAAAGGAGCTACTATAAATATTTTTTGTACATATAGGTACTTTTCCTTTTTATTTTATCTCTTTGAGATACAGACTTAGTAGTGATATTGCTGGGTCAAAGGGTATGCATAGTTTTATAGCAGGCCTAATAGTATACCTCCTTATTTGTCTCCTCACAAGATCTTCTCCCAATTATCTTCTATCATCTTAAAAGCAACAATCCCTACAGACTGTTCAACCAGGCTGCTTCTGACCCCTGTTTGTTCCTCCTGGGATGGCCTTTAAAATAGATACATAGGAGGAAAGTCCAATTCTAAATTCTAAGATTCTATGCCTCTATGACCATAGACACTATTTTCCTCCTTTAAAATCTCCTTTGATCAGCAAAAAAAAAGATTATGAAGTAAGACTAAAGTACTTACTCTCACATCAGTTTAAAAAAAAAATCAGTTTCTCAGACATCCAGTCTTCTAGGATGTTTCATTTTGGCAAATGGTAGGGAACAGCTCTCTTGAGTTCCCTATGTGGTTTGCCATCTCACTTCTAAGCCCTGGTTGAGAAGGAAAGTCAGAGCTTGGGAAAAAGTCAGAAAAGGAACAGGAGAAGGAATGTTGTTAGGGATTTGAAAATTATTATTGGGGAAACTTTTACAGCTTTGGGATGCTTAATAATAAAACAACAATAACAAGCATTTATACAGCACTTTAAAGTTTTGCACATACTATATCTCATTTGATTTTCATGATGATCCTTTGAGGTAGGTGCTGTTTTATCCTGATTTACAGTTGAGGAAATAGAGATTGATTAAGTCACTATCACAGGGTCATACAACTAGCCTTTGTTGGAAGCAGGATTTAAATTCAGGTCTTCCTGATTCCCAGGCCAGTGTAGCCATTGCCACATCTAGCTGCTTTAATCTTGGATTTAATGTCACAGTAGTTTATGACATTAAGTAGTTAATAGGTTCTGAAGCTACAGAGAACTATTTGCCTGGTAATCTATGAAATAACTTGACTTTTTCAGACTTTTCCCAGGAGATTAGGAGGCAAAAATTTGTTACAAATTTTACCTAAAGAATTGTCATCATGGAATATCACCAAAGAGCCTAGTGAAGGCTATCCAGGCATGATATTAGTATACTCTTTTTAAGAATGAAAATGGTTAGTCTTACACAACATGACTATTATGGAAGTCATTTTCAAAACTACACAGATATGGCCTATATTGAATTGCCTGCCTTCCCAAAGGGAATGGGTGGGGAGGGAGGGTTGGGGAGAAGTTGGAACTCAAAGTTTTAGGAA